>VZQC01012844.1:1568627-1586943 GCA_009823505.1 Rhizomys pruinosus | reverse complement strand
AAAAAAAAAAAAAAAAAAAAAAAAGAGAGGTTCCTTGCCATCACCAGACTCATCTGGTAGGGGAACAGCCAGGAGATTTAGGATTGCAGTACTGTGGGTTGCTGGACCCAGAGGAAGGATTGGCCTCACCAGCTCGAGTGGGGGTGGGGAGTCCTCTCCAGCCGCCTCTTAAGCTTCCTCCCAGACAAAGTAAATCAAGGAATGACTGGTTGATAATACGAACACCAGCCACAGCCTGCTCTAGTGAAGCCAGTATACACAGGGGTTAAAACCTGCCAGTTGAGGAAGACTTGGTCAGCCCCACCCTGTGAGGGAGCTTGGGGGCTCAGTGAAGCCTCTGGTCTTCTGGGCAGTAGATACCTGGGGTGCCCTGCATGTAGCAAGGCCTGGCTCTCCTGGAGTCACAGGGCGCCTCAGGGCCAGGCAGGTGTCTTACCTTCTGGTGTCTCCTCAGGTGAGAAGCCCTTCTCCTGCTCCCACTGCAGCCGCGCCTTCGCCGACAGATCCAACCTGCGCGCCCACCTGCAGACCCACTCGGATGTGAAGAAGTACCAGTGCCAGGCATGTGCCCGCACCTTCTCCCGAATGTCCTTGCTCCACAAACACCAAGAATCCGGCTGCTCTGTGGGCCCACGCTGACCCTGCTGCCTCCTGGCATCTCCCTGGTTCTAGAGGGAGCCTGTCCTCACTGCCCGGACTCCCTCCAGCCCCCTTGTCTGGCTGTCTTGGTCCACGGACTCTGCTGAGGCTGTGTCTGGCTCTGGTCCCTGCCTTGCTCTCTGGCCACCTCTGCAGATGGAGGGCCCTGTGCCTTGGAGTCCTCCTGGCCACTCAGCATTCCCCAGACGGAGCCTCTGTTGGGCGTGTATGTCCAGAACTGTCTGGACACAGCCGCTTCGAGCCACAGGACAGAAGCCAACCAACCAGCTGGCTGGGAAGCTGTACCCCACTCAAGGGACCTCACTCCCCTACCTCCCCCAAGGAACCCTCAGGCCACCTTCCTTGAGGTGGGACAAACTATGCAATAATCCCACCCCCAGGTGCATTCGTGGCCTGTCGGGTGGTTGCTGAACACCAGACGTGTCCAGACCTTTACATGGCTCTGGGCCTGGGCAGCTATTTCAACCCCATTTGTCCTGGCAACACCTGTTTCACAGAAGTTTAACAGTGTCTCAGAAGGGACCATGAGTAATGGCCATCACTTGCTGGGGGCCCAGTGGGGTGCTTCAGCCTGACCAATGTGTCTCCCAGAACTATTTTGGGGGCCCAACAGGTGGGTCTGGGAGGAAGATGTTTACATTTTAAAGGTACACTGGTATTTATATTGTAAGCAACCTTTTGTATTGAATCATTTTGTATAGCTATATGTACAGTTTATTGATATTCAATAAATCAGTTAATTTATATATTAAAAACTGCTTGCTTGTGTGGGAGGGGGGCAGGGATTAGCTATTTCTGACAGGGTCTTAGTCTTGTCCTTTGGCATTCTAACATTGTCATGGTCTCTGTGGGAACTCGCCTGCTGGGGTAAGCAGTAGGGGTACAGCGTAAGCTCCCCACAAGCCAAGCTGCCTCCTGGGCCTTCTACACGAGGATGGTCCCACAGCCTTGGCTCTATAGCAGATCTTTGGGGCAGGACCAGCTGCCCTTCCCTGCTGAAGGAGAGGATGTCCTTCCTGCTCCCAAGGGCCTCCCTGTCAGGCAAGCCCACACCTCTGCCTGGCCACTGGGTACCAAATGGCCTTTGATGCAAGGAAATGGGCTGGCTGGAGCCAGGAGGGTGAGAAGCCAGGCCAAAGGGTAGGGGTCAGTCAGCTTCCTGCTCCGAGGATGGGGAGGACCTGGGCTGGGGCAATTCACGTCAGGCTGGCTGGTGTTGGTGACCTCAGCCAGGGGCCTCCTGGGGCCAGGAGAAAATGAGCCTCCTTTTTGAGCACAAAAGGTGCCGAAGGTGCCAGGTTCCTGCAGGGAGCTGAGCCGAGCCTGCGTCTGTCCAGCCTGCGTCTATCCAGCCTGCAGAGCTTCGCAGCCCAGTCCAGTCAGGCTGGGGGTGGGGGAGCTTCCAGCTCCAAAGGAGAGATGAGTCTTTCTTCTAAACAGGAAATGGTGACCCGCAGGCTGGGAGCAGCCTAATGACTTACAGCTTTCCTCCCAAAAGGAAAAAAAAAAAAAAAAAAAACCTTCTCTAACAATTGCCAAATTGTGGCAGGCCTCCCTGAAGGGAAGTTAGGGAGGTGGGCGCTGGGGGCTGGGCACCAACTGGCTGAAGGCCTACTGTGTCCCCCAGAGGGCCCCTCCACAGTAGGTTGGCTAGTGAGTGACTTCACTGAGGCCCGGAGGGCTGGGATGGGCCTCCAGGACCAGAGACTCAGAGCTAAGGGGCTAGCCTGAGGTCCCTAGCCTCTGACTTGGTCAGCAGGACTCTTGAGTGTGCAGGGAGTCAGGTAGGCCTGACTCCTGGCCCCCGACTCACTGCACTGTGCCAGGAGCCAGCACTGCCCCCTCCTCTTCTCCAAGCTCCAGTTTCTGCCTCTAGAAATCAGGGGCAACAGTTCCTGTCTCTCTGGGAAACTATAAGGAGGCATCATTCACTCATTCATTCATTCAGTGGGGTACAGTGAGCCCTGGTGTGCCAGGCCCTTCGAACAGACACTGCACTCATGGAACTTGAGTCGGGGAGACGGAAAACAAACAAGTGATTAAATACACGGCCTTCCTGTAGCGGTGCCAGGAATGAGAGGCCTAGGAGGCTGCAGAGCAGCAGGCGGGCTCCCACCAAGACATCCAGAGCCCTTAGGAGCGTTGACATTCCACTGAGAGGGAGGAGGATAAGGAGAGAGCGAAGGCGCCCCCAGGAGACCTGGGGGGAAGGAGCCAGAGAAAAGCAGGCTGAAGGGCTGGAAGGACTGCTCCTGAGCAAGACTTTGAGGCTGAACACGGGGAAGCCAAGAGGAGGGTGAACAGCCTGACCTGGGGCTTTGCTCAAAAGGCAGCTAGGGGTCTTTGAAGCCAGGAGGCCTCTTTACCTTGGGAACAAGGCTGGGGGGGAGGTATTGCAGAGATTAGAGTCAGGTAGGAAAGAAAAGCTAGGAGAGGTGTGAGGGTGGAGGTGAGCGATAAGGGGTAACAAGTGACCAGACCCGTACCTATGGTGGCCTTGGGGATTTGGGCTAGATTGGTGCCCACCCAGCCTGGGGCCCTGTTGGCTTGAACATTTGAGGAGAGTTAATTGAGGGTGATGTTGGACCACAGTGTGTGTCAGGGGACTGTATAGCTGACCCAGAACCCAGAATGAGCCTCAGGGAGCCTGGGGCTGGTGGGGAAGACCACCCTCCTAGGAAGAACGGGAGGGGGGGACGACAAGTGGGTCAGCCAAGAAGAGCCCTTCGAGGAAGGTACAGGAAGTGGAATTGAACAAAGTGAACAAATATTGACTGATTGACTGACTGATTGATTGATTTCTTTTGGTGGGACTGGGGATGAAACCCAGGCCTCACCTATGTGTGCTGGGTACTGTTCCCCGTGAAGTTTGTTTATTGTGTGTTCCTGTGTCTGTGCCACAGTAAGCCTGTGTAGGACAACTTATAGGAGATCAGTTCTTTCCTTCTATTATGTGGGTCCTGGGGATCAAACTCAGGTCTTCAGGATTGGTGGCAAACACCTTTAACCCACTGAGCCCTCTCACTAGCCCAAGCCCTTGAGTTTTTGAAATGGTCTTGTTCTAATACAAGGTTTCGTTTGAGACCTCAGACTGAGCTCAAACTCTTGATAATACTCCTGCCATTTTCCCCCCAGACTAGCCTCAAACTCTCTTTGTAACATGGCATGGGATGACGTTGAACTTCTGATCCTCCTGCTTCTACGCCCCCAAGTGGTGGGGTACAAGGTCCCCTAATTTATGCTGTGCTGAGGACAGAACCAGGGCTCTGTATGCTGGGCAAGCACTCTGCCACTGTGCTACTTTTCTGGTGAGACAGGCTCATTATTTAGACCAAGTTGTCCTCAAACATGTAAAAATCTGCCCCTCTCCCACTTCTTGAGTAATGGGATTACAGGCATTATGATTTGGGGTGGTACTAGGGATATAAGCCAGGCTCTGACATATGCTGAGCTACTTCCTCAACCCATGATGTTGGCATTTTTGAAGAGTACAGGTTAGCGGGGCTGGAGAGATGGCCTAGTGGTTAAGAGCGCCAACTGCTCTTGCAGAGGACCAAGTTTCGATCCCCAGCACCCACATGGCGGTCCGTAACTCCGATTCAAGGAGAACTCTAGTTCTAGAGGAATCCGACACCCTCTTCTGACCTCCGCAGCATTTCACGACCCGGGTGCACAAACCTACATGCAGACAGTACATTCATACACATAAAAAAAAAAATAAAAAAAAAAAAAAAAAAGAAGAGTACAGGTTAGCATGCCTTGGTGGCTCATACCAGCTTTGGGAAGCTGAGGGAAGTAGACTGCCAGAAGTTTGAGGCCAGCCTGAGCTACATACATTTCTTCAAAAACAAAAGAAAAGTTGGGTGTGGTGGTGTACCCCTTTAATCCTTTAGGATTAACCCTTTACCCCTTTAGTCCAGGTGGCTCGCTGGGAGATCAAGGCCAACCTGGTCTACTTAGCAAGTTCCAGGCCAGCTGTGGCTCCAGGGAGCCCTGTCTTAAAAAAAAAAAAAGTTGGGTGTGGTGGGGATCTCTGTAGTTCAAGGCCAGCCTAGTCTACTTAGTGAGTTCCAGGACAGCAGCTGGGACTAAAGGGAGACCCTGTCTCAAAAAGACCGAAAGAAAGAAAGAAAGGAAGGAAGGAGGGAGGGAGGGAGGGAGGGAGGGAGGGAGGGAAAGAAAGAAAGAAAGAAAGAAAGAAAGAAAGAAAGAAAGAAAGAAAGAAAGAAAGAAAGAAAGAAAGAAAGAAAAAGAAAGGAAAAGAAAAGTAGTGGCGACCAGAGGTTCTGTGGACTGTCGTTCTGTGGACTGTCCCTCAGCAGTGCAGAACCCTCCGTCCCTCTGAGCTGTGCTGGCGGTTCCTCACAGCTGTCTGGGCTCAAAGCTCTCAGCAGGATGTAAAGGCAGATGGCCTTTGTCAGAGCAAGGTGTTACAAGGTGCAGCAGCTCCAGTCCTATCCCTGGTGTCACTTGGCCACTTGGTCAAGGTCCTGGTGTCAGATCTTCCTGCTGAGTTCTGCTTCCTGTCCATGATAGGTAGCCTGCATCTTGTGGGAGGGAAGCCAAAGATCTTGGGACGTCCTGCCTGCTCGGCCTCCTGCCGCCAGTTCCAGTTTGCACTGGGGCTTTGTGTGAAATCCATGGGAATTACCATGGGAGATTAAGTCGACAGAGCGCGGGCCTGATGCATGAAGCTCTGGGTTTGATCCCTAGTCCTGTAGAAATAAGCCAGGCATCGTGGCCCTTGTTCGCAATCCCAGCACTGAAGGTGAGAATTAGAAATTCAAGGTCAAGCTTGACAACTTACTGAGTTGGAGGTCAAACTGAGCTATATGATATCTTGTCTCCAAAAAACCTAAACAAAAGAACCCACTTCCTATGGTGAGTCCCAGTGGAGCTGCTCCGACACCACAGTCCCTTGTGCTCTGGGCAGTTGGCTTCCTACTCGGTCAAGGCCCCCTGTCTGAGCCACAGCCCAGAGCTTGAGTTGGGAGAAATCAGGCCCATGCTGCAGGATCTGGCTGGGCCATTAGCACTTCCTCTGGGATTTTCTTTAAAATCAGTCCAGGAAATAAACTGGCTGTAAAGCTGTTGCCATGTGAGTGTCCCAGCAAGCAGGTCTGGGGCCGGGGCCACCTCTAGGCACATCTGGGCCCCATTAGTGACTTGGCAGCTACTCAAAGGTGTCCCCTCGGAGTGGGTGTATGCATCCTGGCAGCGGAGATGGAGGTCCACTCCTTTTCTCTTCCTTTACAATGGTCAATTTCACAAAGTGATAGAAATTTGTGTTCTCTTTAAAAAAAAAGAAAACCTGCCAGGTGTGGTGGTATACACCTTTAATCCCAGCACTTGGGAGGCAGAGGCAGGTGGATCTCTGTGAGTTCAAGTCCAGCCTGTTCTATAAAGTGAGTTCAGCTGGGGCTACAGAGAGACCCTGTCTCAAAAAGATCAGAAAAAGAAAGAGAGAGAGAGAGAGAGAGAGAGAGAGAGAGAGAGAGAGAAAGGAAGGAAGGAAGGAAGGAAGGAAGGAAGGAAGGAAGGAAGGAAGGAAGGAAGGAAGGGAAAGAAAGAAAGAAAGAAAGAAAGAAAGAAAGAAAGAAAGAAAGAAAGAAAGAAAGAAAGAAAGAAAGAAAGAAAGAAAGAAAACCTAGGTATGGTGGCACATGCCAACAATCCCAACACTTAGGAGGCAGAGGCAGGAGGATCACTGTAAGTTGTTTGGGCTAAAGGCTTGAGACCTTAGGCCAGGCATGGTGGTACAGGGCTTTAATCCCAGCACTTGGGAGGCAGAGGCAGGTGTATCTCTATGAGATCAAGGCCAAACTGGTCTATATAGCAAGTTCTAGGCCAGGGAGACCCTGTCTCAAAACAAAACAAAACAAAACAAACAACCAAAAAGACCTAAAAGAACAGTTTTAGGGCCTGAGGGTAGAGATCAAAAAATTAAAATACCTGGTTCTGCTATAAGATTTTACTTTTTACTTTCTTTTTTTTTTAATTTTTTTTTATTAATTTTTTTTATTTATTTCTGTATGTGTATGAATGTACTGTCTGCATGCAAGTCTGCGCACCCGTGTCGTGCAACGCCGCAGAGGTCAGAAGAGGGTCTCGGATTCCCCTGGAACTGGAGTTCTCCTGGAATTGGAGTTTCAGACGGTTCTTAGCCGCCATGTGGGTGCTGGGGATCGAACCCGGGTCCTCTGTAAGAGCGGTCGGCGCTCTTAACCGCTAGGCCATCTCTCCAGCCCCTACTTTTTACTTTCAGGATATAGATCTATCCTCCTCAGCTTCCATCCCTGCTGTCACACTTGCTCCCTCGTGTCTGTCACAGGCTCTCTGTTCAGTTCCTCTACTCTGGTCCCTCCCTCACTTCTACCCTCCTGTGGCTCCCCAATGCCCACAGGATAAATCCAAAATGTGCCCCACCTTGCACAGCTCTGATCCTAGTCCCTACAGACCTCTCTCACCCGTGCCCTGGTGCCTAATCACCCTGTGACCCTTGAAGCCAGGGTCAGCAGAGCTCTGCCTAAGGCTCCTGGCTCCCAGGAGTCACACAGTCAAAATCTGACTCACTCTGGGTCCCTCTTCCAGGGCAGTTTCCTGACTTCCCACAGAGTTTACTGAGTGAATAATAAAAAGCTCATAGGCTCGCAGGGTGTGGCGGGCAGGTCTTTAATCCCAGAACTCAGGAGCCAGAGGCAGGTGGATCTCTGTGACCAGACCAGCCTGGTCTACATAATGAGCTCCAGGACCGCTGGGGCTACAGGGAGACTCTATCTCAAAAAGACCAAAAAATGGGGAGTGGCTCAATAGTAAAGTGCTTACCCTGCATACCAGAGGCTCTGTGTTCCATCACCTGCACTGAAACAAAATAATATGAGGCAAGCTCTTCTGGGTTGGACATGGTGGCCCACATCTTTAATCCTAGTACTCAGGAGGCAGAGGCAGGTGGATCTCTGTGAGTTCAAGGCCAGCCTGGTCTGCATAGGGAGTTCCAGGCCAGCTGGGGACTACAAAGAGACCCTGTCTAAAAAAAAAAAAAAAAAGACAAACAAAAAGACAATAATAAATAGATAAAGTCTGGGGCTGGAGAGATAGCCTAGCGGTTAAGAGCACCGACTGCTCTTGCAGAGGACCCAGGTTCGATCCCCAGCACTCACATGGCAGCGGCTAAGAACCGTCTGTAACTCCGATTCCAGGAGAACTCCAGTTCCAGGGGAATCCGAGACCCTCTTCTGACCTCCGCGGCATTGCACGACACGGGTTCACAAACCTACATGCAGATGGTACACTCATACACATACAAAAATAAATAAAATTAAAAAAATAAATAAATAGATAAAGTCCAAAGGCAAATAATAGTAATTAATAACAATAAGTATTTCATGACAGGTAATCACCTGCTTCGGATAGATTGCCTGATCTAATTCTCCCAACACCCCGTCTCATGAGGCCAGGCTGCCTGGGGGACCTGCTGTGTGTGTGTGTGTGTGAGCTGCAACCTGTGCCACAATCTCCCTAAGTCTCTGCTTCCTTACTGAGTGCCAGGCCCTTCTTCCAGGATGGCTATGCAGATACAGGAGGAGATGCTAATGAATTGCTCTTTGCAGGGCTGGGACCTGGGAAGTGGCTCTGACACTGACACAGGCACTTCCCCACCACCACCCCTAGGGTAGTCTGCTTCAGGCTTTGGGTCTTTCCACAGGCTGGGACCACGTTCTTCCTGCTCCTTGCCAGGGCCTGGAGTCCTGTTCGGCCCCCTGGATCTTGTGTGCCAGTGTGAGGAGAGCTTGAAGACATTCCGTTGACCATGTGTTGTCTGGGCTTCCTCTGGGTACAAAATTAAAGGGCCTCATGTTAGAGGACCAGGGGTTCCATAGCCCGGCTCTGCTTAATTAGTGCTCTGGCTTAAAAGAAAAGTGTTGATCAGGGCGGAAAAGACAGCAGCAAGGAGAAACGAAACCCATGTCACCCCGGGGGACTGCTTGGGAGGGGATCCCCCAAGGAAACCCACCGTTACCCCAGGAAATGGCCCAGGCAGGGCAGGGGGCTTTCCTGGGGCCTTCAGATCTTCCTTGCAGGTTTCAGTCCACCAGCGAGCAATTCCCTTTGTGAGCCTAGATGTCTCTGCCTTCCCAGGCCTACCTGTGTGTGTCAGGAAGGCCAGGCCAGCCTGTGACCAGAAACAAGGTTTGAGATCCTGCAGCTTTGAGAAGAGCAGAGCTCCACCCGCGGGCTTGGCTAGAGGGCCTGGGTGGACTCATCTGGGTCCTGTGTATTCTGAGCCCCTCAGAATCATTATAAACCATGGTGCAAGTTCGATGATAAATATTGTGCAAGCGGGCTGGCAAGATGCTCTGAGGGTAAGGGGGCTTGCCCCTAAGCCTGACAACCTGAGTTCTAGCCCCAGGATCCACATGGTGGAAGGAGAGACCCAGCTTCTGAAAGTTGTCCTCTCTCTCTCTCTCTCTCTCTCTCTCTCTCTCTCACACACACACACACACAATGTAAAAAAAATTAAACATTGTGACATGTGGCAAACACTCAACTGACCGCCCCCCCCATGATTCAGTGACTATGACCACATGGTCAGTACCGAGTGGACACCTACTGGCAGGAGGCTAGGGGCAGGGGAGAAAAGAACTGGAGGAGAAGGGTATAGAAGCTCTCTACCCACCACTATGGTAACTTTCTGAAAATAACTGTTGATGGAGAAAAAAGGTGGTCCACTGTGAGTTTTGTTTGACTTATTTTTTAAATATTATTTTATGTGTATGAGTGTATGAGTGTCCTGAAATGCCTGAGGTCAAATGAGGGCATTGGACCCCATGGAACTGGAGTTACAGACAGTTGTTAACTGCTGCGTGGGTGCTAGGAATCAAACTCAGATCCTCTTCAAGAACAGCCACTGCTCTTAACTGCTGAGCCCTCTCTCTAGCCCCATTGTTTGACTTATTTATTTATTTGTTTGTTTGTTTATTTATTTATTTTTATTTATTTATTTTTTTGAGACAGGGTCTCCCTGTAGCCCCAGCTGGCCTGGAACTCACTTGTGTAAACCAAGCTGGCCTTGAACTCACAGAGATCTGCCTGCCTTGCCTCCCAAGTACTGGGATTAAAGGTGTGTGCCACCACACCCAGCTCTGGTTTGTTTGACCTGCATGTGTGTGTGTATATACAGGTGCAAATGCACACAGATGCCAGAGGTTGCAGAGGTTGACATCATGTGTCTCCCTCCTGTCTCTCCGCTTTTTTTTTTTTTTTTTTTAAGTCAGGAGCTCTCACTGAACCAGGAGCTTGTTGATTTGGCAAGACTGGCCAGCAAACTCAGGGACACTCCTGTCTCCATGTGAGTCCCAGGGGTTGAACTCAGGTCATCAGGCTTGGCGACAAGTGCCTTTACCTGCTGAGCCATCTTGCTGGCCCACACCTGGCATTTTATGCAACTGGGTTCTTATTTGAACAGCAAATATTTTTCAGATTAAGCCATCTCCTTAGTCCTGTTTTTTTGTTTGTTTGTTCCTTTGTTTTTTTGAGATAAGGCCTCAGTATGTAGCCCAGGCTGGCCTGCCCCCTTCTGCCCTTCTTCCTCTGCCTCTGAGCTCCCGGATCACAGACCCATGTCATTGGCAAAGTGGTTTTTATCTTTTTCAGGAAAAGCTGGGGTTTACACCTAGTTTTGAAAAGGGCCAACAGCCCCAGCTGAAGGAAGTGCAGAGCAGGCGTGGGCCCTCTCAGTGACAGGATCCTTCTTGCTTTGTTCAGTGCTGGGGATGGACCCCAGACCTCCTGCATACTAAACGCACACTGCACTGCCTCTCCTCTGCACCCCAGCTTAACCTCTATCTTCTTGGGACTGGAGAGATGGCTCAGTGGATAGCTGTACAAGCAAGGGGACCTGAGTTCAAATCCCTGGAGTCCACATAAAGCTGCATACAGCTGCATACAAGCATGCAGGTGTCTGTACTCCTGCCTTCTATGGGAAGCTGAGAGGAGGAGCCAGGAGTCCCTGAAGCTCAAGGCTAGCCTGGTGTACGCACTGGTGAATGGAAAACTCTGCTTCATACAAGGTAGAGGGTGAAGCCTCCACCAAGATTGTCTTCTGACTTCCACACGTGCACTGTGGCACACACATGCCTCTCTCTCTCTCTCTCTTTCTCCCTCTCCCCCCTCACATACACACACCACACTTATACACATAGACACACTACACTCACACACCATTCACACACACAGACACACATTCACCTACACACTGACACACGTGATCTCCATCTTTTGTTCTTACAATGAGGGAGGTGAAAGGCTAATCACAGCCTTTCACTTGGACGGCAGGTAGCTATCTTTTTTTTTTTTTCTCTTCTCTTTATCTTTTTTCCCTTTCTTTGGACAGGGTCCCATGAAGCTCTGGCTGGCCTTGACCTCTCTGTAGCCGGGCTCCCGATGGCCTTTGTCTTCTGATGCTCCTCTGATACCTTCCCTGTGCTGAGATTACAGGTGTGGACTCCTGAGGATGGGATGGAATCCAGGGCATGCTAGCCCATCGCCCTGTCCACGGAGCTGCTTCCCAGCCCCCACTCATCATTCCTCCAGGCAGTGGGTCTGGCCCAGCTGTATTGGCTCTCAGTTTCTGGGTCCCTGCAGCCCTTCTCCAGTGTACCCCTTCTCCCCATTGCTGGGCAGTTCAGGGGCTGAGTCAGTCACTCTGGGGACAGAGGTGGGCGGTGACAGTCCCTTTGAGAAGGATGGGACTGAGGTCAGGAAAGACAAAGAACTTGTCCAAGGACACAGCTGTCGGGAAAGTGGTGACACACTGGGGTTTTTTAATTGCTCCCAGTCTACCCCTGTCTAGGATACAGACCAGTAGGCACTCTGCTGTCCCCAGATCATGTACCCAGAGGGACTCTACATCCCAGAACACCATGTCACCAGACAACAAAATCCCAGACCAGGAGCTCTCCCTTCATCCCTCCATCCCTCCTTCCCTCTTCCTTCCTCCCTCCTCCCTCCTCCCTCCCTCCTCCCTCCTCCCTCCCTCCTCCCTCCTCCCTCCTTCCTCCTTCCTCCTGCAGCCTCTGGCTAGCATCTGCTTTCTGTCTGCGGCTGTGCCTGTTCCAGACTTGTCTTCTACGTGGAGTCATGGAGTAGGTCACACACACCACACCGTCACACCACGTGTCTCTTTGTGTCTGGCTTCTTCCTCCTGCCTCATCTTTTCAAGGGTCATCAGGGTTCCCAGGCTGCTCTACTTGTTTGCATGTTTAACACCGAATAACCTGTAGATTCCTATTATCCACCTATCAGGGGAGTCCAGTTGTTTTGACTCTTTAGTTAAGGAACTAAAGGGAGGATTTCTGTGCCTGGACCATGCGAAACACAGGGGAACTTTCAGTTCTCAGTGCTTGGAATCCTCAATGTTTATGATCTTATTACTTATTATTTTAATTTTATTATTTTAGATATTGAGGCTTGAATTCAGTGCTTCATGCATACTGGATAAGTGTTCCAACCCAACTTTATCCTAGCCTGCCCCTTTTCCCTATTTATTTATTTATTTATTTATTTATTTCCTATCAGTCTCAATATGGCTGGTCTGTATCTCACTATTTTTTTTTTTTTTTTTTTTTTTGGTCTTTCGAGACGGGTCTCCTGTAGCCCAGCTGTCCTGAAATTCACCTTTTTTAAAAACCAGGCTGGCCTTGACTCACAAAGATCCACTGGCCTCTGCCTCCCGAGTGCTAGTGTAGGTATTAAAGGTGTGCACCACCACGCCCGGCTTGTAATTCAACTATTGTAGACCGATGCCTGGCCTTCACACACAAATATCCACCGTGCTTCTGCATCCCAAAGTTGCTGGGATTAGGCATGTTCAACAGGCCTATTGCTTTTATTTTTGTTTTATTTTTTGTTCTTTTTTTTTCTTTTTTGGGTGTGGTGGCACATGCACTTGGGAAGGCAGAGGCAGGTGTATCTTTGTAGTTTCAAGGCCAGTCTGTCTCAGAGCGAGTTCCGGACAAGCTGGGGCTACAGGGAGACCCCTGTCTCGAAAAAACACAAAAAATTTATTTATTTATTTTATTTGTTTATTTATTTATTTGTGTGGGCTTTTTTTTTTTTTTTTTTTTTTCTGTAGCCCCAGCTGTCCTGAACTCATTATGTAGACAAAGCTAGCCTCCGAACTTATAGATCGCCCTGCCTCTGCCTCCCGAGTGCTGGGATTAAAAGTATGTGTATGCCCAGGCCCTCGGGCTTTATTTTTAAAGGAAAGAAAAATAATGAATTAAATAAACAAGGTCGGGGCTGGAGAATGGCCTAGCAGTTAAGAGCGGCCGACTGCTCTGGCAGAGGACCCGGGTTCGGACCCCAGCACCCACATGGGGCTTGAGAACCATCTGTGACTCAAGTTCCAAGGGATCCGACAACCTCTTCGCCTCCGACGCTTGCCTTGCACGACAACAGTGCACAAACCTGCAATGCAGACATACAATCATACACATCAAATAAATAGAAAAAAAAACATGCCGGCATGGTGCGCGTGCCTTTAATCCTAGCAATTGGGAGGCGAGGCGGCATATCTTTTGTGAGTTCAAGGCCAAGCCTGGTCTACAGTAGTGAGTTCGCAGGCAGCCGGAGCTACAGGGAGACCCTGTCTCAAAAAGACCAAAAATAAATAAAAAAATAAATAAAATTTAAAAATTTAAAAAATTAAATTCCAACATAAATAATAAACAAGGGTCATTCAAGGGCCAGACTGGTTTACATATCAAGCTCCAGGCCAGCGGGACTAAAAGGGAGACCTGTCCTCAAAACAAAAGGAATAATAAATAAATTATTAATTTGATAACAGGAGTCACTGGGTGTGCCTTTAATTCCAGCACGAGGGAGGCAGAAGCCGACGTGAGTAGATCTCTGTGAGTTCGAGGCTAGCCGGGTCTACAGATTAAAGTTTCCAGGCCAGCTGTGGCCTACAGGGAGACCCTGTTCTTTGTTTTTTTTTTTTTTTTTTGTATTTCAATACAGGGTCTCCCTGGAGTCCCAGCTGTCCTGGAACTCACGCTGTAGACCAGGATTTGGACATGGGACTCAGAGATCATCCGCCTGCCTTTGCCTCCCAATTCTAGGATTAAAGGCCGTGCACCACCACGCCAGCTTTTTTTTTTTTTTTTTAAAAAAGACCAAAATAAACAGAAATAAACAGGGTCATATGTGGCCCAGGCTAGCCTCAGACTTGTTAGGTAGCTGAGGAGGGCCGGATTATTAACCTCCCTGGGTCTGCTTTCAGAGTGCTGGGATTATGAGTCATCATTCCTGGCCCTAGAAAATGATTTATTACATTGTAGTTGTGTGTGTGAGTGTTTGTGCATGTATGTGCATGAGTGCTGTCCAGTGTGCCTCAGTTCATAGGTGCAGGTCAGAGCCACTTGTGGACATCTCTCATTCCACTCGGTGGTTCCCTGGGAATCCGAACTCAGGCCTGTCAGACTTGGCAGAATGTGGCCCTTCCCTGCGGTCGAATCTCTATTGGCCCAGAAAATTAGTGTTTTCAGATTTCTTCATTTGTTTCTCTGAAGACAGGGGCTCCCCATATACCCCAAGCTGGCTTCAACCCCAATCCTCCTCCTCAAGCCGCCCCACCAGAAGTGCAGTTTTCACACTTGTAGCTGCATGCCTGGCTTTGACATTATTTCTTTTGTTTGTTTTTATTTATTTAATTTATTTATTTGTATTTATTTATTGATATGCGGGGTTACTGTCCCCTGCATGTAGGTGGTGCACCTGTCTTGTGCAATGCCAGATGTTCAGAAGGAGGCGTCGGATTCCCCTGGAACTGGAGTTAAAGAGGGTTCTTAGCCAACATGGGTGGGTGCTGGGATGAACCTGGTTGAACATTATTTTTTATTTATTGATTTTGACACAGGGTCTCATTAGCCCATGTTGGCCCGAATTTTCCTAGTTAGTCCCAGGATGGCCTTGATTCCCCTGATCCTCTTATTTCTTACCTCTCAAGTTTCTAGGAGGCATGTGGCCAACATACAGGTGTATTTATTTGATTTAGTGGTCGTTTTAATTTTTGTTCCAAGGGGTCTTGAACGTCTCCCCTTTACTCTCGCTGGCCTAGAGCTCACTATGTAGACCAGGCTTGGCCTATGAACTCCACAGAGATCCACCTGCTTCTCGTCTCTGCTGCCTCCCAAGTGCTGGAATAGAGGTGTGTGCCCCTTCCCCAGCCTGGGGTCCTTTTCGAGTCAGGGTCTTCCTGTAGCTCTGGCTCTGGCTGGCCTGGAACGCGCTATGTAGACCAGCCTGGCCTTGAAACTCACAGAAATCTTGCCTGCCTCCGTCGCCTTCAAGGTGGTATGGAGTAAAAAAATGCGAGTGCCAGCATACCTGGCTGTTTATTGGTCTTTTTTGAAGACAGGGTCCTTTCCTGTTCCACAACTGACCTTGGAGGTGGAACTCACAGAACCCCACCTGCCTCTGTCTAGGAATGCTGGGATTAGTCATGTACCGGCCTAACATCTGGCTCTAGGGTTGTTTTGTTGGTTTTTAGTATGCATGACGACCGCAGTCGACTTGTCATCCATCCACCCTGCGAATCAATCCTACCACCCCTGCTGGAATAACATGTATGCGCCTATGCAGTCCAGCTTATTTATTTATTCTTCTATTAGTGATTTTGGGGGTCTTTTATTGACGGGTCTCTCTAACTAGACCCCGCGGGGGCTTGGAAACCCTAAAACTACTCTGTAGACCAGGCTGGCCTTGACTCAGCTANTTTGTATTTTCAAGACAGGGTCTCCCTGTAGTCCCAGCTGTCCTGGAACTCACTCTGTAGACCAGGTTGGACATGGACTCACAAAGATCCGCCTGCCTCTGCCTCCCAAGTGCTAGGATTAAAGGCGTGCACCACCACGCCCAGCTTGGGAGACCCTGTCTTAAAAAGACCAAAAATAAAATAAAATAAACAGGGTCATATGTGGCCCAGGCTAGCCTCAGACTTGTTGTGTAGCTGAGGATGTCCTTGAATTATTAACCTCCCTGGGTCTGCTTTCAGAGTGCTGGGATTATGAGTCATCATTCCTGGCCCTAGAAAATGATTTATTACATTGTAGTGTGTGTGAGTGTTTGTGCATGTATGTGCATGAGTGCTGTCCAGTGTGCCTCAGTTCATAGGTGCAGGTCAGAGGACACTTGTGGAAATCTCTCATTCCACTAGGTGAGTTCTGGGAATCGAACTCAGGCTGTCAGACTTGGCAGAATGGCCCTTCACATGCTGTCATCTCTATGGCCCAGAATTATTGTTTTAGATTTTGATTCTTTGTTTATCTGAGACAGGGTCTCACCATATACCCCAAGCTGGATTCAACCCCAAATCCTCCTGCCTCAGCCTCCAAGCCCAGAAGTGCAGGTTTCACACTTGTAAGCTGCAATGCCTGGCTTTTGACATTATTTTTTTTGTTTTGTTTTTATTATTTATTTATTTTATTATTTATTATTTATGTGTATGCGTGTACTGTCTGCATGTAGGTTGGTGCACCTGTGTTGTGCAATGCCGCAGAGGTCAGAGGAGGGCGTCGGATTCCCCTGGAACTGGAGTTAAAGATGGTTCTTAGCCACCATGTGGGTGCTGGGAATTGAACCTGGTTGACATTATTTTTATTTATTGATTTTGACACAGGGTCTTTCATTGCCCATGTTGGCCTAAAATTTCCTAGTTAGTCCAGGATGGCCTTGAATTCCTGATCCTCTTATTTCTACCTCTCAAGTTCTAGGAGGCATGTGCCAACATACCAGGTTATTTATTTATTTATTGGTCTTTTTAAATTTTTTTTCCAGGTCTTTGAGACAGTCTCCCTTTACTCTCAGCTGGCCTAGAGCTCACTATGTAGACCAGGCTGGCCTTGAACTCACAGAGATCCACCTGCTTCTGCCTCCCAAGTGCTGGAATTAGAGGTGTGTGCCACCTTGCCCAGCCTGGGGTCTTTTCGAGTCAGGGTCTTCCTGTAGCTCTGGCTGTCCTGGAACTCGCTATGTAGACCAGGCTGGCCTTGAACTCACAGAAATCTGCCTGCCTCTGCCTTCCAAGTGGTAGGATTAAATGCGAGTGCCAGCATACCTGGCTGTTTATTGGTCTTTTTTGAGACAGGCCTTTCCTGTAGCCACAACTGACCAGGAACTCACAGAGACCCACCTGCCTCTGTCTAGGAATGCTGGGATTAAAGGCATGTACCACCACATCTGGCTCTAGGTTGTTTGTTGGTTGTTGACTTGAGACTCAGTCTGACTTGTATCCATCCACCTGCATCAGCCTCCCAAGTGATGGAATAACATGTATGAGCCTATGCATCCAGCTTATTTATTATTATTCTATTATTATTTTGGTCTTTTTGACAGGGTCTCTCTATAGACCCAGCAGGCTTGGAACTACCTATGTAGACCAGGCTGGCCTTGAACTCAAGAGATCTACCTGCCTCTGCCTCCCGAGTGCTGGGATTAAAGGTGTACACCACCACGCCCATCTGCATCCAGCTTATTTTTATTATTTTGAGACAGGTCTCACTGTGTAGTCCAGGCTAGCTTGGAACTTATGATTCTCCTGCCTCATTCTGAGCACTGGGATTTCTTTTTAAAAATTTTTTTATTTTATTTATTTCTGTATGTATATGAATGTACTATCTGCATGCAGGTCTGTGCACCCATGTTGTGCAATGCCACGGAGGTCAGAAGAGGTCGTCAGATTCCCCTGGAACTGGAGTTCTCCTGGAATTGGAGTTTCAGACAGTTCTCTGCCGCCATGTGGGTGCTGGGGATCGAACCTGGGTCCTCTGTAAGAGCAGTCAGCACTCTTAACCGCTGGGCCATCTCTCCAGCCCTGAGCGCTGGGATTTCATGTGTGCTTACCACACCTGGCTGGTTTTCATTTCAGCCATTTTGTACCCTTGTTTATTCTGTTTGCAGAGCTGGCAGTAGAACCCAGGGCCTCCTGCATGCTGGCAAGCTCTCTGCAGTTCCACTCTGCCTCAGCCTAGTTTGGACATTTGGGAGGGTAAGTGTGTGGGTGTGTAATAGGTGTAGCTGACATAGAACCCAGTGTCATGGGTGGCATATGAAATCCTGAGAGTTTCTTTGGGGGGGGACAAAAGAGACCCATCTCGGCAGGTGGTAACTGCTGAGGGGTGCCTGAGATGCGCAAGGCCCGCACCCCGATCCTCTCTGGGCCTCTGCCGGGAGCTGGCTGGTTATGAAGAGTCAAGTTGTGAGCCACTTAGGGGCCAGACTGGTTTGACACAAGTGACTGACATGTAACTGAGGAGAGTGCCAAGAGCTTGGCAGAAGTTTTGTTTATTACTTTCTTTTTTTTAGATAGGCTTACTCAGTGCATAAGACCGGGCTGGCCTCATAGAGATCCACCTGCTTCCAAGTCCCAAATGCTGAGATTAAAGGCATGTACCATCATCACCAGCTTTGTCCTTTATTTTTTTGGTCTTTTTGAGCCAGGGTTTAGAACTCACTATTTAGCTATTTAGACCAGGCTGGCCTTGAACCCACAGAGAACAGAGATCCACCTGCCTCTGCCTCCTGAGTGCTGGGAGTAAAGGCGTGCAACACCATGCCTGACATTTTTTTTTTTTTTTTTTTTTTTTTTTTTCAAACA
>VZQC01012844.1:1545652-1564798 GCA_009823505.1 Rhizomys pruinosus | reverse complement strand
TTTTTTTTATTAATTTTATTTATTTCTGTATGTGTATGAATGTACTGTCTGCATGCAAGTCTGTGCACCCGTGTCGTGCGATGCCGCGGAGGTCAGAAGAGGGTCTCGGATTCCCCTGGAACTGGAGTTCTCCTGGAATTGGAGTTTCAGACGGCTCTCGGCCGCCATGTGGGTGCTGGGGATCGAACCCGGGTCTTCTGTAAGAGCGGTCAGCGCTCTTAACCGCTAGGCCATCTCTCCAGCCCATTAACTTGCATTTCCTAACCTTGATAAAGTTGAATCTTTCTATGCACTTAATACAAGGAATACTTATTAATTAGTGAAGATATATAATATTTAAATATTTGGCCATTTTATTTTATTTTAATGTGTATGAGTATACTGTCTGCATGTAGGTTTGTGCACCTGTGTCATGCAATACTGCAGAGGTTAGAAGAGGGCGTCGGATTCCCCTGGAACTGGAGTTAAAGACTGTTCTTAGCCCCTATGTGGGTGCTGGGGATTGAACCCAGGTCCTCTGCAAGAGCAGTTGTTGCTCTTAACCGCTAGGCCATCTCTCCAGCCCCCTCTTCTGCCATTTTAAATTGATCTTGAAGGTTAATTTAGGTGTTTTTTGTTTTTTTTGTTTTTTTGAGAGGGTTTCCCTTTAGTCCCAGCTGGCCTGGAGCTCACTATGTAGACCAGGCAGGCCTTGAACTCACAAAGATCTGCCTGCCTCTGCCTCCCAAGTGCTAGGATTAAAGGCTTGCACTGCCATGTTAATTTAGTTTTGTTTTGAGACAGAATCTTATGTGGCCAGGACTATATAGCAAGACCCTAAGGGGCTGAGGATAAGTCAGCCAACAAAGCTGTAGATAAAGTCCAGATGGAGGCAGATGCTGGGGGATGTTGTCCCAAGGTGTGTGCGTGTCCTTTCCAGGACGCCTTGGGAGGTGGAGGCAGAAGGATCAGAAGCTAGAAATCATCTTTGGCTACAGAGATCCTGGCTTAAAAAGAACTAAAAAGAGCTGGTGGCTCATGCCTTTAATCCCAGCATTCAGGAGGCAGAGGCAGGCAGATCTCTGTGAGTTTAAGGCCAGCCTGGTCTACACAGTGAGTTCCAGAACAGCTGGGGCTACAGGGAGACCCTGTCTCAAACAAAACAAAATGAACAAACAAAATTAAAAACTTAAAAAAGGTGGGGAATTAGGAGTGAATCAGAAACCTCAGTCAGGGGCTGGAGAGACTGCTCACTAGCTGCTCTTTCGGAGGACTGAGGTTTGGTTCCCAGGACCCAAACCAGAGCTAACAACTGTCTGTAACTCCGGTTCTAGGGAATCAGGATATCCTCTTCTGGTCTCCATGCTGAGGGAAGCAAGCAGGTACACAGTGCTCATGTGTACATGCAGACATTCATATAAATAAAGAAGTCAAGAAAAAAAATCCAAGACAAAACAATGGTTCAAAGCTCAGCATAGAGACCCACCTGCTGAGGGATCCTAACTAAGCCGCCTCACCTCTTAGCAGCTGGAAAAGGAATTACACAAGATTCCTGGACTAGCAAGTGGCTCAAAGGCATCGAAGAAAGTGCGGGGGCAGTGGGAGCAAAAAGGGGGGGCAGTGGAAGCAAAAAGTGGGGGGGGGCAGAAAGGAATGCTGGGCACCCCTGCCTTGGGGCCTTTGCACAAGCTGCTTCTGCTTCCTAGAATGTCTCCCCTTTTGTTTCCTGTCCACTGACTTCCAACCCTCCCAGAACTCTCCCCTGACCACCCTGGTGCTATTTTACACCCCGCCCCAGCCTTGTCATCCCTCCCAGCACCTTGAAACCCCCCCTCCCACAGCCCGCACCCTGCCATCCGGCATGGCATGGCGTCCAGGTGTTTATTTGCCAATGTCTCGGCCTCCCATGGACCATGTCACCACTGGAGGGTGGCCTGGATGTTCTCTGCTCCGAGCCCTTCATTTCCCCAGACCCCCTGACATGGCCAACCCCTCTGGGTGACCTCAGACACACACACCCCACCCCCTTGCTCTGTTTCTCTCGCTCTTTTTTCTTTCTCCGTTCTCCCTCACTCTTCTTTAACTTTCTTTTACTTCTTTTTTTTTAGACAAAGTCTCATCTAGCCCAGGCTGGCCTCAAACTTGCCAAGTGTCTGAGGCTGGCCTTGACTCCCCCCCTCCCCGCCCCGCCCCTCCTGCCTCCACCTCCCTAGTGGGGGCGTCACAGGCCCCCATTCCCTGCTTATCTCAATGCCAGCCTCGTGGGTCCAGGCCCCCTGCAGCCCCCCTCAGTGCAGCAGGACGATTGCAGCACACGGCCGCCTTTATGGGCCGCAGACAGCGCGCCGCCAGCCTAACCCTGCGTGGAAAATTCGGAGGCGGGCGGCGGGCGGAAGAGGGGCGGGGGCGTCGGCGGCTGCTGGGCAGGTGGAGGCCGGGGATGGAGGCCCCGGAGCGGCTGTTGGGGGGGGGTGTGTGGCAGCGCCCTGGTCACAGCAGACTTCCAGCGAGGCCCAGCAGCGCGTCTGCAGTTTTCTTTGCCATTTGTTTTCTTGGACACAGAGTGACTTGTAGCCCAGGCTGGCTCCAGCTGGCTAGGTAGCAAAGGACGAGCTTGAACTTCTGAAACCCCCGCGTCCGCCTCCTCAGTGCTGGGATTACAGGCCTGCACCCCACCACGCCCAGTTCCACATCCATGTTTCAGGGTGGCACCAACAGCCTTGGGAAGCTGAATCACACTTGAAATCAGGGCGGTGGGTGAAGGTGGGTGCTGCCAGGCCTGAGGAAGAGGCAGGACTGGAGTTTGGTGGAGCAGGGGGCTAGACCGTGGTTGCTATGGTGCTGCCTGGACTACCTGAGGGCTTCTGTGAACCCTGTGCAGTGCCTGGAGGTTCAGAGGGAATAAAAGAGTGGGAGCCCCTGGCGGTGGACACCCGCCCTCCCTGCAGTGGGGGCTGCGGGCCGAATTCCCTGGCCTCTTCGTCTCCACTGGACTGGGATGCCTGAGGCAGGGTCCTGAGGCAGGATCCTGTATAGCTCAAGATGCTTGCTTACCCCAGCACCCACATGGCGGCCGAGAACCGTCCGAAACTCCAATTCCAGGAGAACTCCAGTTCCAGGGGAATCCGACGCCCTCTTCTGACCTCTGCGGCATTGCACGACACGGGTGCACACACCTGCAAGCAGACAGTACATTCATACACATACCAAAATAAATTTAAAAATTAAAAAAAAAAAAGATGCTTGCTTAGCTCATGATTTTGGTGGCCTCGGCCTGTGGCCTTTGTGGTCTGGAGGGGCAAGAGGCAATGCGGCCTCTCCCCAGCCACCCCCAAGAGTGACCCGTTTACAGGCTGAAGCTCTCCTCACCTAACCCTGCCACCACCATTGCACTGGGGGCCACTTACAATCAGAGCCCCCTGTGCTCTTATATTGTAGAATCCCTTAAAAAAAATAAACAAATAAAGAGGGGAAAAAAAAAAGGACCAGAGCCCCTGAGTACAGGACAGTCGCTCAAAGTGGTTACAGGGGCCCCAGGATTAACACCACGTTTGGAAATGATGGTACAGTGATGGAGGCAGACAACTCCAGGACTGAGCCATGGGGGCATGGCAAGCCCCCTAAAGCCTAGTTTCAGACTCAGAAGACTGAAAGAGTGGTGGCTTGTAGCTAGAGAGATGGCTCTGTGGTTAAGAGCACTGGTTGCTCTTACAGAAGACCCAGGTTCAGTTCCCAGCACCCACATAGTGGCTAACAACTAACTCCAGTTCTGGGGGATCTTGTGCCCTCCTCTGGCCACCATGGGCATTGCACATAGGTGTATTTGCATACATGCAGGCAAAAACTTACATTAAAAAAGGCTTAACCCGGGGGCTGGAGAGATGGCCTAGCGGTTAAGAGCGCCGACCGCTCTTACAGAGGACCCGGGTTCGACCTCCAGCACCCACATGGCGGCCAAGAACCGTCTGAAACTCCAATTCCAGGAGAACTCCAGTTCCAGGGGAATCCGACACCCTCTTCTGACCTCCGCGGCATTGCACATCACGGGTGCACAAACCTGCATGCAGACAGTACATTCATACACGTACAGAAATAAATAAAATTAATACAAAAAAAAAAAGTGTCCTTCCAAACTTAATAATAATAAGACTCAGTCCTTTAAGCAGAAAGCAACATCTAATAAAGTTAGTAAGATAAAGTTTAGCTACAGTTATACATATTAAAGTATAACAGTTAGAGGCACATGGCGGGGATTTCTCCTTTAAGAAAAACACTGTGTAATTTATAAAGAGCCAAAAGGCCCCTTTTTCCGGGCTTGTGGCTTAAATCATAACCTGGAGATAACAAACAGCCTTGAAAAAGCTCTAGCCCCAGGAAGGATGAGAAACACTAATTGGAACTTCAAAAAAAACAAAGACTGCTAATGGCTTGTGATTCTAAGTCTGCTGTTTTATTGCTTATCAAGACAGTGTGAGCTGTAAACTTTCATTTGTTTATCTTGTTGGCCTTGTAAATCCAGGTGCGAAATGCTGAGGCAGTAAACCCTTTGTTCCGGAGGAAATGCAAATCCCCTGCCTGTTACCTCGACCCTTCCCCCTCTCCTGCCTGTTTAGCATAGCACCTCCTTTTTTTTTTTTTTTTTTTTGGTCTTTCCAAGACAGTGTCTCCCTGTAGTCCCAGCTGTCCTGGAACTCACTCTGTAGACCAGGCTGGCCTTGAACTCACAAAGATCCCGCCTGCCTCTGCTCCCAAGTGCTAGGTCAAAGGTGTGGGCCACCACATCCCGGCCTATGCACTCCTTTAACATTTTTAAATTTATTGTTTAATTGTGAATGATTAAATGATCTATTTCATTTTTGAGGACAGGATCTCCAAAAGCCTAGCTGGCTTGGAACTCACTATATAGTCCAGGGTGGCCTTGATGTCTCAAAGGTCCGCCTGCCTCTGCCTCCTGAGTTTAGTGCTGGGATTAAAGACCTGTACCCCCACCTCGACTGAAATTTTTAAAAATATTTTATTTATTATTATTATTTTGGTCTTTTTGAGACAGGGTCTCCCTGTACGCCCCCGTGGCTGGAACTCACTCTCTAGACCAGCTTGACCTTGACTCACAAGATCCGCCTGCGTCTGCTCTTCAGTGCGGATTTAAAGGCGTGCGCCCCACGCCCGCGGTTAAGCCTTTTTTTTTTTTTAATTTTTTTTGTATTAATTTTATTTATTTCTTTACGTGTATGATGTTCTGTCTGCATGCAGGTTTGTGCACCCGTGATGTGCAATTGGCGGAGGTCCGAAGAGGGTGTCGGATTCCCCTGGAACTGGGAGGGTCTCCTGGAATTGGGGATTTCAGACGGTTCTTGGCCGCCATGTGGGTGCTTTAACCGGGTCCTCTGTAAGAGCGGTCGGCGCTCTTAACCGCTAGGCCATCTCTCCAGCCCCGGTGGTTTTTTTTTTTATTTTATTTTTTTTGTAGTGTTTTGCCTGCATGTATGCAAATTACCATGTGCATGAATGCCTGCAGAAAGGCCAGAAATCACGTCCCCTGGAGTGGATTAGTGTTAGCCACTATGTGGGTGCTGGGAATGAACCTGGGTCCTCTCAAGAAGAAACCAGTGCTCCTACACACAGAGCCATCTCTCTAGCTACAAGCCACCACTCTTTCAGTCTTCTGAGTCTGAAACTAGGCTTTAGGGGGCTTGCCATGCCCCCATGGCTCAGTCCTGGAGTTGTCTGCCTCCATCACTGTACCATCATTTCCAAACGTGGTGTTAATCCTGGGGCCCCTGTAACCACTTTGAGCGACTGTCCTGTACTCAGGGGCTCTGGTCCTTTTTTTTTTCCCCTCTTTATTTGTTTATTTTTTTTAAGGGATTCACAATATAAGACGCACAGGGGGCTCTGTGTAAGTGGCCCCCAGTGCAATGGTTGGTCGGCTAGGGTTAGGTGAGCGAGAGCTTCAGCCTGTAAACGGGTCCACTCTGGGGGTGGCTGGGGAGGACCGCATTGCCTCTGCCCCTCACGACCACAAAGGCCACAGGCCGGGCCACCAAAATCATGCGTAAGCAGCATCTTTTTTTTTTTTAATTTTAAATTTTTTTGGTATGTGTATGAATGTCACTGTCGCTGCAGGTGTGTGCACCGTGTCGTGCAATGCGCCGCAGAGGTCCAGAAGAGGGCGTCGGATTCCCCTGGAATTGGAGTTCTCTCTGGAATTGTGCAGTTTCGGACGGTTCTCGGCCCCCATGTGGGTGCTGGGGATAGAAAGCCATCCTGAGTTATACCGGATCCTGCCTCAGGACCTGCCTCAGGCATCCCAGTCCAGTGGGACGAAGAGGCCAGGGAATTCGGCCCGCAGCCCCCACTGAGGGAGGGCGGGTGGCACCGCCAGGGGCTCCCACTCTTTTATCCCTCTGAACCTCCAGGCACTGCAAAGGGTTCACCGAAGCCCTCAGGTAGTCACGGCAGCACCATAGCAACCACGGTCTAGCCCTAGCTCACTACCAAGGACAAGCGTCATCTGCCCTCTTCCGTATCAGGGCTGGCAGCCCCACCTTCCCCACGCCCATTTCAACGTGTGATTCGGCTTCCCAAGGCTTTGGTGCCACCCTGATAAAACATGGATTTGGGTGGACCATGGGCGTGCCGGTGGGGTGCACTGGCCTTTATCCCAGCACTGAGGAGGATGGCGGACGCGGGGCGGGGTTTCAGAAGTTCAAGCTCGTCCTTTGCCTACCTAGCCAGCTGTGAGCCAGCCTGGGCTAAAGTCCATACCTCTGTGTCCAGAAAAACACAAGGCAAAGAACAAACTGCAGTACGCGCTGCTGGGACTCGCTCGGAAGTCTGGTCTATAGCTTGTTCGCGTGAACACAGGCGCGCTGTCCAACACCCCACCCAACACCCCCCAACAGGCCGCTCCGGGGCCCTCCATTCCCCGGCCTGCCACCTGCCCAGCAGCCGCCGACGCCCCCGCCCCTCTTCCGCCCGCCGCCCGCCTCCGAATTTTCCACGCAGGGTTAGGCTGGCGGCGCGCTGTCTGCGGCCCATAAAGGCGGCCGTGTGCTGCAATCGTCCTGCTGCACTGAGGGGGGCTGCAGGGGGCCTGGACCCCGAGGCTTGGTCATTGAGATAAGCTAGGCTGGGTGGCCTGTGAGCCCCCCACTAGGGGAGGTGCGGCAGGGGGGCGGGGCGTGGACTGGGCGGGTGGGGGCCCGCGCGTCCAGTCAGCGACACGCCCTCAGACCCCTGTCAAGTTTGAGGCCAGCTGGGCTCGATGACGACTTCTGTCTAAAAAAAAAGAAAGTACAACACAAGTTAAAGACGAGTGAGGCGAGAAACCGGAGAAAGAACAAAAGAGCGATGTGAGAAACCGAGCAAGGGGGTGGGGTGTGTGTGTGTCTGAGGTCCACCAGAGGGGTGGCCTATGTCAGGCGGTCCGGGGGAATATGAAGGGCTGGAGCAAGAGAACATCCATGGGCCACCCTCCCCGTTGGTGGGACCATGGGTCATGGAGGCGAGACCTTGGCAACATAAAACCTGGACGGCCACTCTGCCACTGCATCCGGATGGAAGTGCTGCGGGCTCCGTGGCTCCGAGGGGGCCCCTGGTTTCAAGGGCTGGAGGGCAGGCGATGACAAGGCTGGGGCGGGTGTACAATAGAACCAGGGGTGGTAGCGGGGCGAGTTTATGGGGTGGGTTGGAGTAGTTGACAGGACCCCAAAAGGGGAGACATTCTAGGAAGCAGAAGCAGCTTGTGCAAAGGCCCCAAGGCAGGGGTGCCCAGCATTCCTTTCTGCCCCCCCCCCCCTTTTGCTCTTCACTTGCCCCCCTTTTGCTCCCACTGCCCTGCACTTTATCGGAGGCCTTTGCCTTTGAGCCACTTGCTAGTCCAGGAATCTTGTGTAATTCCTTTTCCAGCTGCTAAGAGGTGAGGCGGCTTAGTTAGGATCCCTCAGCAGGTGGGTCTCTATGCTGAGCTTTGAACCATTGTTTTGTCTTGGCTCTTTTTTCTTGACTTCTTTCTTTCTATGAATGTACTGTATGTACATATGTGCACTGTTTCTGCTTGCTTCCCAGCATGGAGGACCAGAAGTGGATATCCTGTTCCCTCGAACCGGCGTTACAGACAGTTGTTAGCTCTGGTTTGGGTCCTGGGAACACCAACCTCAGTCCTCCGAAAGAGCAGCACTGTGCGCAGTCTCTCCAGCCCATGACTTTTTTTTTTTTTTTTTTTTTTTTTTTTTTTTTTTTTTTTTTTTGTTTTCATTTTGTTTGTTCATTTTGTTTGTTTGCCAGACAGGGTCTCCTTGTAGCCCACAGCTGTCCTGGAACTCACTGTGGTAGACCAGGCTTGGCCCTTTTAAAAACGCACCGGGATCTGCCTCCTCTGCCTCTGAATGCTGGGATTCAAGGCCTGAGCCACCAGCCTCTNAAAAAAAAAAAAAAAAAAGGAGTGCTAGAATATGCCTATAATCCCAGTACTGAGAATGCTCAGGGAGGAGGATTTGGGGGAGTAAGGGAACCCCTGGAGCTAGAGTTACAGATGGTTGTTGGCTGCCATGGTGGGCACTAGGATTCAAACCCATGTCCTCTGCAAGAGGTGTTTTTTTTTTAATTTTTTTAAATTTATTTTTTATGTGTATGAATGTACTGTCTGCATGTAGGTTTGTGTACCCATGTCATGCAATGCCACCGAAGTCAGAAGAGGGTGTCGGATTCCCCTGGAACTGGAGTTAAAGATGGTTCTCAGCCGCCATGTGGGTGCTGGGGATCGAACCCGGGTCCTCTGCAAGAGCAGTTGGCACTCTTAACTGCTGAGCCATCTCTCCAGCCCCACAAACACATTAAAACTAATAAAAATAGCCAGGTGTGGTGGCGCACACCTTTAATCTGAGCACTTGGGAGGTGGAGGCGGATCTCTGTGAGTTCAAGGCCAGCCTGGTCTACAGAGCGAGCTCCAGGCCGGCTGGGACTAAAGGAGGACCCTGTCTCAAAAATACCGCCCCCAAAAATAATAATAATAATAATGAATCTTGCCAGTCCTGGTGACACACACCTTTAATCCTAGTACTAGAAGGCAGAGGCAGGCATCTCTGTGAGAGCTCCAAGCCAGCCAAGGCTACATAGTGAGACCCTGTCTCAAAATCAATCAGTCAATCAATCAATCAATTATTTTAAAACTCCAAAAAAGGCAGAAAGTAGAGGTGACGTGAGAGACATCAGTATTAAATGTGTGGCTTCTGTTCCTGGAATCCGGCCCCTCACCCCTGCTGTCCATCCCTCACTTCCTGCAGAGCACTAGCTCAAGGTCACTCCCTCGAGAGGCCCGCTCAGATCACTCAGGGTTTTTTTCACCCATCCTTAACGTATTTTCAGTCCTCACAAATTCATTTTTAACTGCTGGAACTCAGAGACAGCGTTCAGGAGTTGGTTCTCTCCTTCCACCATGTGAATCCTGGGGATCAAACTCAGGTCATCAGGCTTAGCAGCAACCTCCCTCACCCGATGAACCATCTCATCAGCTTGTTTTTAGTTTTTATTTTATACAATTTTGTGGAGTTTCCCAGTTCTTTTTTTTTTAATTTATTTTCATATGTGTATGAATATACATTCTGCATGTAGGTTTGTGCGCCCGTGTTGTGCAATGCCACAGAGGTCAGAAGAGGGCGTCGGATTGCCCCGGAACTGAAGTCAAAGACGGCTCTCAGCCTCCTTGTGGGTGCTGGGGATCGAACCCCGGTCCTCTTCAAGAATGGTCTGTGTTCTTAACCGCTAGGCCATCTCTCCAGCCCTGAGTTTCCCAATTCTACATGGACAGGATTGTTTGTCAAGCATTTTACCCTCTAAGCCATCTCTGACCAGTCCCGTTTTTAGCTCAGGCTAGTCTTGAACTCATTATATAACTGAGTCTGGCCTTGAACTCCTGACCGTCCAGCCTCCTCCTTCCAAATGCTAAGATTACAGGTGTGTGCTTGGTTTTAAGGAGTTATTTATTTATTTTTATTTATGTCTATGCATGGGCTTGCCTGATTTATATGCATCTCATAAATGCGGGTACCTGTGGAGCCCACAAGGCATGGGGGTCCCCTGCAAGCTGCCTGCTGTGGGTGCTGGGAACTGAACCCAGGTCCTCTGCATCTCTTCAGCCCTTTTTTGGTTGTTTTGAGACAGGGTCTCACTATGTAGACCAGGCTGGCCTCCAATTTTCCATCTTCCTGCTTCTGCCTCCCATTGGCTGGGATTAGAGGTATGTGACACTGATCTAGGCACATTGTTGTTGTTGTTGTTGTTGCTGCTGCTGCTGCTGTTGTTATTATCCAGATCTACACTGTCTCACTAATGTAACCCCAGCTGGCCCAGAACTTGCTATGTCTACCAGGCTGGCCTCGATCCTTTGAGAGTGCTGGGATTACAGGTGTGCACCACCATAGCTGGCCACATTATATACTATCTTGTTCCTCTATTTCCTGGAGCCTCAGTGAGGGAGGGGGACTTTGCTCTCAGCCACAGCCTTTGTGCCTACCTTGGCACACAGTAGGTGCTCCTACATGGAAGAACAGTGGTCAGCGAATGGTCAAAGCCAGGCCGTGGAGGTCACACTGTGCTTTTCTTCCTGGTTTCTGGCTAGCAGGGACACGTTTCCTGAGCTGCAGACAGGCAGAAAGCCAGGTGACTGGAGGGGCAGGGACAGAGGCCCAGAATGCACAGGCTGTTCCCACCTCAGGGAAAGCTCATTTTCAGCTGCTGCAGGACAGGCAGCAGGGTGGGGGCCTGGGAGCCGGAGCTGCTCTGCCTTGCGCTGCCGCCAGTGAGAATTCTCACACGTTGTAAATGCTGCTCTGGCTCCTTTCTGGCGGGGCAGCTGGGGGGACTGTCCCTGGACTGGTCTGGAAGTTCCTACTTCCTAACCTGCAGCAGGGCCTCTCAGACCCTGGGATTCTCTTTTTGGGGACAGGGCACAAATACTGGGTTCTCACAGGTAGGATGGCCTAGAGGTCAAGGGTGATTGAAGACTTGGGCCCAAGTTCTGGTTCATTCATTCATTCATTCATTCATTCACTGAGATAAGCACACACTGTCCCTGAGCAGCCCTCCCCCCAGCTCCATGGTCCCTTGAGGTTGGAAGGTCATCATGTAGACATGCAGAGCGGTGGAGAAGGTGGGGTTCCCAGGTGATAGGCCACAGTCCAACTTCTGCCCGTGTGGTTTTGTCTCCTCTGAAGTGAGGGAACAAACACGGTGCTGAGATGCACTGTTCTGCTGAACTGGGTACCTAACAGCTGTGATGCTAGCACTGGGAGGCTCAGACAGAAAAGTCACCGTGAATTTGAGGGCAGCCTGATCTATGTAGTCAGTTCCGGGCTACCCTGGACTAGTGTGACACCCTGTTAGAGAGGGCCTGGCACAGACGCCAGCAGGCCTGAGTTCTGTTTCAGTTTCCAGTTCTCTCCTGAAGAAGTGACCCCTTCCTGGGAAGGGACTGTGTGCGACACGTGTCACGCAAGTGTGGAACTCGGGGTTCCCACAGTAGTACCAGGTTTGGGTATGGGAGACACAGTGGTGAACTTAGTCCGGGGAGGGGTGTGTGGAATGGCCACCCACCCTGGGCCAGGGAGGTACAGGACCCCTTCCCCACCTGGTGGCCTGAGAGTTGGGCCTATGTGTGTCACTGTTTTGAGTTGGAGTGGGTGAGTGTGTTGGGCTAGAGATGTGTGTGGCAGGTGTGCATAGGCATATCTGTGTGCAGAGGTGGATTCTGGGAGTCTGCTAAGTGTGTGTGCGTGTGTGTGTGTGTGTGTGTGTGTGTGCGCGCGCGCGCGCGTGTGTGTATGAGTGTTGGCAAGGCTGGTGTTACTGTCTGAGTAGGGGGTCTCTCAGGTTGGAGACAGCCTCTGGGATGGTGTGCTGTGGCTGTGAGGATACAAGTGTGTTTCAGGGCACATGAGGGTGGACTGACATGCTCATATGTAGTAGGGTTGGTGGGGGTGGGGTGTCCGGTGTGTGTCTGTATGTGTGTGTGTGGCCCTGTCACCGCCTGCTCCAGACCCAGCCACATAAACTTCACACCCCTGCAGCCTCCAGCAGCCCCTCCTTGGGTGCCGGGCAATCGAAAGCAGATGGGCCAGGATGGAGGCCATCTGGGGCTGGGGGTGGGGGCACATTCCTCCCTCCCAGCGCCAGGAAGCCCCCTGCCTGCGGCCCCCCATTGGGGTGGGAGCAGAAGCTGACACTCTAACAAATGTCCCACAGCCAGAGTGGAGCCAGCAGGAGACAGGCCTCAGCCTCACAGGGCTCCTGTGTGTGTGTGTGTGTGTGTGTGTGTGTGTACACCACAGCTGACCCAGGGTTGTGCACCACACACACTCATTCTGTTCCTCAGTTTCCCCAGCAATGTCCCAACAGAGTGACTGTTCAGAATTGAATACTAGAGTTTGGCCCATGCTGGAGCAGAGGTCACCAGCCAGGGGTCAGTGCCAGTAACTACACCTGACCTTGGTTGCCTGCAGGGCTCTGGGCCACAGTTAAGGCTGTGTGGCTTGGTGGCAAAGCCCTAACCTAGCTAGAGTGGAGCTCAGGGCTCCACACCCCCTTGAAATCAAGCTGTCAGCCACAAGAACAAACCCAGGTCTGGGATGGAAACCTTTGTGCTTCAGTTTCCTCTCTGGAGATTGGACTGATAGTATGGCACCTCTCTTCCTCCCAGCATGGTCAGGTTGGCATCTGCAGCACAGTGGCCAGAATGGGGACTCCTTCACTCTCATGAGGACTTCTGGAAGCTTCTGGAAGTTCCAGGAGGGAACTCTGGACACTGTGCAGAGAGCAAAGAGGCCTGGCTCACCAGGGTGCATGGCTAGGCTGGCTCTTACCACAGCTGTGGTAACAGCTATGACATCAGCACAGCTGGATCAGCTGGCCTGGCCTGGGGTCCTTAAGGTTGCTGGAAAGTGGCCTGGTCTGGGGGCTGGGTTCTGGGACTCCTGCCCTGGCCCCATGGCTGACAGCTTGCAGTTCCAGGGCTAGACCCTGGGTCCTCCCTCCGTGCTGTGCGACTCCCAGCAAGTGCCTGGATCCCTTGGGACCTCAGGTGGTCACCATCCTGTCCTCAGCAGTGTCAGGGGACTGGGTCCCCCATGATGCACTGGTGGTCGCCTTCCCTCCTGGGGAGGCTAGGAGCAAAAGGGGCCTTCGTAGAGAGCCAGGGTGCAGGTGGGCCATGATCTGGTCAGCCGTCTCTGAGTCTGACTTTTCTGTTCTCAGAGGAACCTTGTTAAGTGGGTTTAAAATCATTCCATGAAGTGTCTGATGCATGCTAGGTGCTCAATGAGTGCTAAGCAGCTTTCCCCTGGGGGCCCCTGTAGGGGCAGTCTGCTGTTGACCCTACCCCCGCCCGCTTCTTTTTTGTGTGTCTCAGTCCAAAGGTTTTGGATGGAGCCCGTTTCATCCTTAGGTGGGCATGTGACCCAGGACTGACCAATCAGAGCAGTGAATGCTCTCAGCCAGAAAACAGCCAGGCCTGGGAATTTTGGCTGGCCCATATTAGGCCTTTTTACTGGGGTTGCCAGTTTCCCCAGGGCAGAAGCCTCGCTGTGGGGTTCACCTTGGCTAAATGTAGGTTCTCCTTGTCTGATGTGAGGTTCATACTGTCTGGGTGAGGGGAAGTGAGGGGGCTGGTAAGGTGGAGAGACAGGAGCCCCCACATGCAGCTGGGCCCCATCCTTGCTGAGCGAGGGGTGCAGAGGCTGTCAGGGGCTGCTGGGGGACTCACGCCCAGGCCGACTGGCGCCAGCGCGGTGCCCTCTACTTCCAGGCGCTGCAGAGTGGGGTGTAAATCCCTCCCGGCCTCAGCCTCCGCCCCCAGCCTGACTGCGCGGGAGCTCAGCTATTTCGGAGCTTCCCCAGGGAGAGTTTTTCCTGCCTCTGGCGGAAAAATTGGTGGAAAATGAGAGCCCTGTGGTCTGGCTCGGCACCGCCAGCCCGGGACAGAGGAGGACTCTTTCCTTAGCCCGCCCCTCCTTTTCTCTTTTCCTTTTTCGTAATCTCCTTTTTTTAAAAATTTTAAACATTGTATTATTTTTATTTTACGTGTATGAGGGTTTTGCCTGCACACATGTAAGTGCATTTATGTCATGCAATGCTCCAGCTCAGAAGAGGGTTGTTGGATCCCTGGAACTGGAGTTATGGACGCTTGTTAGCCACCAAGTGGGTGCTGAGAACCGAACCCAGGTCCTCTGCAGGAGCAGCCAGTGCTTGAAGCCAGTGCTCTTAACCGCTGTCTCATCTCTCCAGCCTCTGTTTTTTTGTTTTAATTTTTTTTTTCACTCTGTAGCTCAGGATGGCCGTGAGTTCTCAGAGGTCCTCTTGTTCAGCCTTGGGAGTGCTTGGTTTGCAGGTGTGAGCCACCCCATCCAGACCCTCCCTCCCTTCCATCCTTCCTTCCTTCCTTCCTTCCTTCCTTCCTTCCTTCCTTCCTTCCTTCCTTCCTTCCCTCTTTCCCTCTTTCCCTCCCTCCCTCCCTCCCTCCCTCCCAACTTTCCTATCTTCCTCCTTCCTTTCCTTGCAGCTCTAGGGGTGGAACTCAGGTCCTCATACCCATGAGGCATGTGCTTCACCGCTGAGGGGCACCCCAACTTTCTTTTTACTTTTTTTTTTTTTTTTGGTATTTTTTGAGACAGGGTTCTCTGTAGCCAGACTGACCTGGAACTCACTCTGTAGACCAGGCTGGGCCTTGAATTCTCACAGATCTGGCCTCTGACTGGCTCCTGAGTGCTAGGAGTTTGAATAGGCATGTGCCCCACTGAGGACAGTTCTTTTTACTTTTGTATTTGGGGACAAGGAATCTCTCACAGTTTTCCAGCTAATGTTTTTTTTTTTGTCTTTTTAAGAGAGGGTCTCCCTGTAGCCCAGCTGTTCTAAACTATCTGTAGACTAGGCTGAGCTTGAACTCACAAATATCCGCCTGCCCTCTGCTCTAAGTGCTAGTTAAGGCGTGAGCCACACATGCCGAGCTTCAAGCTAATTTAGACCTCATCTATGCCATGCAGGCCTTGCACCACAGCTTTCCCAGACCCTGCCTTGCTGCCCTGCCAAGCTTGCGCTTCCGCTGCCTCTCTCCTCTCCCCTCCTCCTCACCTCTCTCCTCCTCTCCTCCTCCTCCCCTCCTCGGTTTTTCTTTTCTTTTCCCCCTCCCCCTCCCCCCCTCCCTCTCCCTCCCTTTCCTTTTTCCCTCTCCAGCCCCTCAGCCTATTTTTTTTTTTTTTTTTTTTTCTCTCTCCCTCCCCCTCCCTTTCCCTCGCCCCTCCCTCCCCCTCCCACCTCTCCTCCCATCCCCTCCCTTTCACCTAGCCCCTCCCTTTCCGGGGGGGTGGGCGGCGGGGGGGGGGAGCGGGGAGCGGGTCCCGGGTCACCCCGTGCCCCCGGTCACCAAGGGGGATCTCCCTCGCCGGCCTCGGGGGGCGGGGGCGGGTGGGGGCGCGGGGGCTGGGGGGGCGCGGTGCGGGGGTCCCTCCCCCTCCACTCTCCTCCCCCTCCCCCCTCCCCCTCCCTGCCCCCTCCCTCTCCCCCTCCCTCCCCCCGACCCTCCCTCCTCCCTCTCCCCCCTCACCCCTCCCTCTCCCTCTCCCTCTCTCTCCCTCTGCTCCTCCCCTCCGCCCTCCCCCCTTCTCCCGCCCTGCCCCCCCTCGTCTCCGCGCTCGCTCTCTCTCTCCCTCCTCCTTTTTCTCCCCCTCTCCCCCACTCCGTCTCTTCCTTCCAGCCACCTCTCCCTTCCTGTCTCAAAACAACTTACTCAGCCTCAGGGTCCTGAGCTGGTTTCTACCAGGATAGATAACCAGCTTGCCCCACCCCTGTGCCAGGCCCTCACATGGCAGCAGGTACTTTTGTGTCCCAATACCACAGCATGGGACCAGGATGGGTGGGAGCACCCTGGAGGGCTGGTGGTCCTGGGATTCTTCCCAAGGGCATCAAGGGTGTTTTCTTTTTCATTTTCTAAACATTAAATTTTTTTGGATGTATTTGTTTTTTTGTTTTTGTCCTTTTCCAGACAGTGGTCTCACCTGTTACCCCAATGTCCCTGGAATTCGCTCTGTAGACCAGGCTGGCCTTGAACTCTCAAAGATCCTGCCTGCTCTGCCTCCCGATCTATGGATTAAAGGCATGTGCCACCACCCGGCCCCACGTATTGTTTTTGTATTTTAGTTGTGTATGACTGTTTGGCCTGCATGAAGTAAGTACACCATGTATTAGTTGCAGTTGCCCCTCAGAGCATAAAGAGGGGTCAGATCCCCTGGACTTGGAAGTTAATATGGCGTTGTTAGCCTTGTGGTGCTGAAGAAGACTTAGGGTCCTCTGCAAGAGCAGAGCAGACTAGTGCGTAACCAGTAGCCCATCGCTCCAGCCCTTTTTAACTGTGTGTTGTGTTGGTGTGTGGGGTGTGTGTGTGTGTGTTTTGTTTTTTTTTTTTTTTTTTTTGTATTTTTTTGAGACAGGGTCTCCCTTTAGTCCCAGCTGGCCTGGAGCTCAGTCTGTAGACCAGGCTGGCCTTGAACTCACAGAGATCCGCCTGCCTCTGCCTCCCAAGTGCTAGGATTAAAGGCATGCGCCACCATGCTTGGCTTGTGTGTGTCTTTTTAAGACAGGGTCTCCCTAAACTGGGCGTGGTTGCACACGCCTTTAATCCCAGCGCTCCGGAGGCAGAGGCAGGTGGATCTCTGTGAGTTCAAGGCCAGCCTGGTCTACATAGTGAGTTCCAAGACAGCTGGGGCTATAGGGAGACCCTGTCCTTTTTTTTTTTTGGTCTTTTTCGAGACAGGGTTGCCCTGTAGACCCAGCTGTCCTGCAACTCACTCTGTAGACCAGGCTGGCCTTAAACTCACAGAGATCCACCTTCCTTTGCCTCCTGAATGATGGGATTAAAGGAATGCGCTACCATTCTGGGCTTAGATTTATTTTTAGTTATGCCATCTATCTGTGTTTTTGTGTGGGGGGTGTGCATGTGACTGCAGGTGCCTGTAGAACCCAGAGCTGTTGGATCTCTCAGGAGCTGAAGTTACAGGAACAGCCTTGCACTCACTGTGATCCTCCTGCTTCCACAGTGGCCTCTTGTGAGCCGCCCAGCAAGATTGCTGACAGTTTAACTCAGCTGCTCTTGCAGAGTAGCCTCCAGTATGTGCTCTTAACTTCTGAAGCATCTCACCAGTCCTTGAGACAGTCTAGATGCAGAGTCAGGGGTGATGGTGACGGCGAACAACCACTGTAGCCCAAACAGACCTTGAACTCAAGGCGGTACTCCCACCCCTTGGTCCTGAGTGCTGGAGTTACGGATCTGTAGCAGTATGCCCAGTTTATGACAAGGTCTCCCAGGGCCTCCCAGGGCCTCGGAGTTGCCCTGCTGGGACTGCCGCAGACAGTTTTCACATGGTGGAGGCTTGCCTGCCCCATGGGTCTAGACTGGAGGTCCAAGCTGTGTCTGCTGAAGGCTGTGTCAGCCAAGGCCTTCTTGTTGGCAGGGTCACAATACAGAGAGCCAAGGTGGTGCCAAGTGTCACGTGGTGGCAAGGGGGCTACCGCTGGCTCCTGGACAGCTGTGAACCCATACCTTGACTAAATGAACAGACTGGCTAAGCCAGGATCAGGGAAGAACCTCATTTTGTTTTCTAACAGGCTGACCTCTAACTCAGATCCTCCTCCTTCTGCTCAGAGTCCTGGGATTTCAGGTGTATGCCTCATCTGTCTCAAAACATCTCTTAAAATTACTTTCTAGAGCTGGGTGTGCTGGCACAGCCTTTAATCTGAGCACTCTGGAGGCAGAGGCAGGCAGATCTCTATGAGTTCAAGGCCAGCCTGCTCTACATAGTGAGCTCTAGGCCAGCTGGGACTAAAGGGATACCCTGTCTCAAAAAGACAAAAAAAAAAAAATTTTACTTTATAGAGCCAGGTATGGTGGTGCAAGCCTTTAATCCCAGCACTCAGGAGGCAGGTGGATCTCTGTGAGTTCAAGAACAGCCTGGTCTACATAGCAAGCTAGCTGGGACTAAAGGGAGACCCTATCTCAAAAAGACCAAAAAGTTACTTTATACTTGTTTTTTTTTTTTATGTGTATGAGTGCTTTGCCTGCATGTAAGTGTACCCATGTGGTTCAGTGCCCTCAGAGGTCAGAAGAGGCCATCAGATTCCCCTGGAACTGGAGTTACAGACAGTTAGACAGTTGTTAGCTGCCAAGCGGTTGAGAATCAAACCCAGAACTTCTACAAGAGCAGCTGGTGCTGTTAACCACTGAGCCATCTCTCTAGTGCCTCAAAAAATCTCTTAAAAGTCCTATGGGGAATGTTCCAAAATTTCACACACTGTGTACAAAATATTGTAACTTTTCTTTCAAGCCCTAAGGTTTGAATTTGTATTTAAGACCAAGTGTACATAGAGTGTTTAAATTTGACAGTGTATCTTTTAATGTATTTTATTCATGTTCAAATACAGTATTTAAAATTTAGAAAAAAAAAAAAAGAAGAAAAAAAAATAAAAAAAATAAAAAAATAAAAAAAGGAAAAAAAAAAAAAAGTCCTATGGGGTGAGGGCTGGTGAGATGGCTTAGTGAGTAAAGGAGCTTGCCCCCAAGCCTGGTGGAGGGAGAGAACTAATTCCCCAATTTGCCCTCTGACCTCCACGCCCACCCACCCTAAGTAAAATGTAAAAAAATAAAAATAATCCCCCTCCCCCCCTTACTGGGAAGTGGGCATATGCCTGTCATCCCAGTACTCAGGAGCTGGAGGCCGACAATCAGGAGTGCAAGGGCTGCCGCATTACATATGGACTGGGAGTGGCAGCTTGGGAGTCAGCGGAAGGCCGGGCTCAAACAGCACACCTTAGTCCTACAGTTTGGTGGTAGCCTTCTTAAGTTAATTTTTTCTCTTTTTATTGATGTTTTATGTATTCATACATCATTTTTTTAATTTCGTTCAGGGGGGGGGGCCCCCCCCAATACTTCCCCTATCCCTTCCCCCCCCCACCCAACCATCCCAGATCATGTATTTTTTTTTTTTTTTTGTCTTTAGAGAACCGGCGGTCTCCCTCTTGCCCCAGCCGTCCTGGAAACTCACTCTGTAGGGACCAGGCTGGCCTTGAACTCACAAGTCCGCCTGCCCTCTGCCTCCCAAGTGCTAGGAGTAAAGGCGTGTGCCA
>VZQC01012844.1:1367901-1545509 GCA_009823505.1 Rhizomys pruinosus | reverse complement strand
GTCTTTTTTTTTTTTTTTAATTTTATTTATTTATTTTATGTGTATGAATGTACTGTCTGCATGTAGGTTTGTGCACCCGTGTCATGCAATGCCACGGATGTCAGAAGAGGGCGTTGGATTACCCTGGAACTGGAGTTAAAGATGGTTCTCAGCTGCCATGTGGGTGCTGGGGATCGAACCCGGGTCCTCTGCAAGAGCAGTTGGTGCTCTTAACCGCTGAGCCATCTCTCCAGCCCTCTCAGTCCTTTTTTTATGCTTAGGAATTCACATTTTCCTCCATTAATTTCATATTATTCTAAAATATGGATACATACTCTCCACCCATATACAATAATTACAGAGTCTGAAAATAATTGGTGGGTGGATTTGGTGGTAACCTTTAAAACTATGCTCAGTTAGACCTTGCACCTTAAAGCTGCAAGCGACTGAGTCTGGGGACCCTGGGGGTTATCCCTTCACAGTCCAGACTCCCTCCGTGCCAGCCCAGCTGGCATCTCAGCCCAGGTGGTCCCTCTGGTGCTCTCCCATTCATCCAGGAAAGAGGCACAGCAAGGATCCATAGCTTCATCCATTGCTGTGTCCCAGGCTCTGTGCTTAATCCTCTGCTGGGAGAAAAGGCCCCATGAGACGAGTAATCATTTTCCTCCCTCCCTCCTTTCCTCCCTCCCTCCTTCAATCCCTCCTGCTTTTCTGTTCTGAGACAGAATCTCAGGCAACCCAGGCTGGCCTCAAATCTTCTGTATAGCTCAGGATAACTGTGAATTCCCAGTTCTTCTATCTCTTCTCTTCCCAAGTTCTGAGATTGCAGGCATGTGCTATTGTCAGTATTTTATAAGATAAAACCGAGGCTTGGGACTGGAGAGATGGCTTTGTGGTTAAGAGCACTGGTTGCTCATGTAGAGGACCAAGGCTCAGTTTCCAGCTCCCATGTGACAGCTAACAACCATCCATTAACTCCAGTTCCAGGGGATCCAACCCCAACTTCTGGCCTCTGAAGGTACCTCCCTGCATGTGGTACACATAAATTAATTCAGGCAAACATATACACATAATAAATAAGGGGGCCACAGATGGCTCAACAGTTACGAGCACTGGTTGCTCTTTCAAGAGGACCCAGATTTGGCCGGGCGTGGTGGCTCACGCCTTTAATCCTAGCACTTGGGAGGCAGAGGCAGGCGGATCTTTGTGAGTTCAAGGCCAGCCTGGTCTACAGAGTGAGTTCCAGGATAGCTGGGGCTACAGGGAGACCCTGTCTCGAAAAGNAGAGATCGACAGCCTAAATAGACCAATAATACAGGAAGAAATTGAAAATGTAATAACTAGCCTCCCAACCAAAAAATGCCCAGGCCCAGATGGTTTCATGATTTAAAACTTCTAACAGGGGCTGGCAACATGGCTCAGCAGTTAAGAGCACTTACTTCTCTTAAAGAGGACCCAGATTTGGTTCCCAGAACTCACATGGTGGCTCACAACCACCTGTAAGTCCAGTTCCAGGGGATCCAACACCCTCTTCTGGCCTCTGTGAGTACTGCATGTATGGTACACTTACATGCAAAGAAAATACTTATAAACACATTAAGTAAAAATAAAGAAAAAATATATTAAAAAAAAAAAGACTAAGGGTCTCCCAGTGTCATGAAATCCATGGGCAACAGGGCAGAGTACAGACTCCCTGTCCCCAGCTTCAGACCCTGTCATCTCACCAGTGCCATGCGTTTTGGTCATCGATGTGTCCCCAGAGCCTGGTGTATGGTAGGTTTTGCTTTTTACTTATTTATTTTATTTATTATTCATTCATGGTTCTGGGTACAAAACCCAGGGCCTTTCACGTGCTAAATAGGTGATCTGCCACTGAGCTATGCCCTAAACTCTATGTGGCAGGTATTATTTTGTTGTTTACTTTTTTAAAATATTTTAAAATTTGTATTTATTTATTTTTATGTGTATGAATGTCCTGTCTGCATGTAGGTTGGTGCACCCATGTCGTGCAATGCCACGGAGGTCAGAAGAGGCCATCAGATTCCCCTGGGACTGGAGTCAAAGACGGTTTTCAGCCGCCATGTGGGTGCTGGGGATCTAACCCGGGTCCTCTGCAAGAGCAGTTGGCCCTCTTAACTGCTAGGCCATCTCTCCAGCCCTTGTTATTTACTTTTATGTGTATGAGTGTTTTGCCTGCATGTATGTAAGTGCCTCACACACTTGCCTGGAAGAAGGTGTCAGACCCCCTGGACCTGGAGTTAATGGTGGTTATGAGCAACGAGGCGGGTGCTGGGAACTGAACCTGGATCCTCTATAAAAGCAGCAATTGCCTTAATCTCTGAGCCATCGCTTCAGATTCGTTTGTTAATAAATTGTTAATTTTTAACATAGATTATTTATTTATTTATTAATTATTTATTTATTTATTATTTATTTTAGATACGTGATGTCCCTGTAGCCCCAGCTGGCCTGGAACTCACTGTGTAGACCATTCTGGCTTCAGTCTCCCAGAGATCTGCCTGCCTCTACCTCTAGAGTGCTGGGACTAAAGGGGTGCACCACCACACTGGACTCTCTCCTTCCACTTTGCGTGGGTTCTGGGTAGGTATCAAACTCAGGATTCCAGACTTGTATGGGCAGTGCCTTCACCCACTGAGCCATCTTTCTGGTCCTGCGGAAGGTTTTACTAGGGAATTCTGGGGTTGGAGAGATGGTTCAGCAGTTGAGAGCACTGGCTGCACTTGTAGAGGACTTGAATTTGTTTCCTAGCACCCATATGGCAGCTAACAACTGTCCATAACTCCAGTTCCAGGGGAATCCAACACTGTTTTCTGACTTCCCTGGGCATTGTTTGACATGAGTGGACTTAGGTACTTGCAGGCAATACACTCATACACATAAAATAAAAACAATAAATAAAAAAATTTTTTTTGGTGTTTTTGAGATAGGGTCTCCCTGTAGTCCCAGTTGGCCTGGAACTCACTATGAAGACCTGATTGGCCTTGAACTCACAAAGATCTGCCTGTCTCTGCCTCCCGAGTACTAGGATTAAAGGTGTGCGCCACCACGCCCGGTAAAAATATTTTTTTAAAATAAGGAATGCTGCTGACTGTTGGCAGTGCTGCTCCCTCCTCCTGGGTGCATGCCAAGGCAGAGAGAGCCCTGTCCTTCCTTTCCCAGCTTTGGGACCCAGACAGTAAGAGCTCTGTGTTGAGCACTCATGAGAGGAGGATCCCAGGCCCAGTGTGTGCATTGCAGGCCAGTGTGATCAGCTCACCAGCATTTTCTGCTTTGGCTTCCTGTGGATCCTGTCTCCGTCACAGGTCACACAGTTGGTGCAGAGATGATGGGTAGATACACAAGTGCTTCTATGGCTCAGATCTCTCTAAATACTCTTCATCCGATCCACTTCTTTGGACAACCAACAGGAGGGATGAGTCCCAGGAGCCTGGCCTAGCAGATCCTCCATGAATGTTTGTTGAATGACTGAATGAAATACATCACTGGCTATGTTTCACACACTCAGCCCAGTGTTTCTGGCTCAAGTCCCGCCCGCCACCCGCTGTCTGCCAGCTCAGCCTCTGGGTTTCCACATCTTCTGGCGCTGCCATGAGTGACAGGCTCTGGGGGAGGTAGTTCCCGGCTTCAGAGCCAGGGACTAGCAGGGGCTGCCAGGACACGAACTTCCTTCACAGAGTAGAGCCAGGCTGAGTAATTCCCTGAGCCTGGCCAACAAAGTCAGCCAAATTCTGGCGCTCCAGGGCGAGGAGCACGGCAAGGAGTGGTTGGTTCATCTGCACAACCTGTGTTCTCGCCTCCTTGCCTCAGTTTCTCCACTGGATGCTGTTCTGAGGTTGGAAGGGGTCATGGAAGGAGGCTGAGAGGAAGCCGACCTGCGGAGGGCAGGAGCTGCCTGGACGTACAGACAGCCTCAGCCACAGCGGAGACAGCCTGCAGGCCTGGCTGAATCATTTCCCGCTGTGGTGTCGGGAGGCCAAGGGGGAATGTGCTGGGAAGCAGGGACTTCTGAGCCAGGGGAGACAAGGCTGCCCCCCAAGGCTCCTGTCACCTCTCCTGCTGTGATCGCTCCTCTCTCCTTCCCTCCTCCTCTCCCTTCCTCCCCTCACTCATCTTCTGTTTATTCTTTTTTTTTTTTTTTTTTTTTTTGTCTATTTGAGACAGGGTTTCCCCTTTTAGTCCCAGCATGACCTGGAGCTTGCTAAGTAGACAGGCGGCCTTGAACTCACAGGATCAGCCTGCCTCGGACTCCCATATGCCTGGATTAGCAGGCAATGCACCACCAATGCCAGCTTCTGTTCATCTTTTTATATTTTTTGTTTTTTTTTATTTTTATTATTTATTTTTTATTTATTTATTCGTTCATTATATTTTTGGTATTTTTGAGACAAGGTTCCCTGTAGCCCCAGCTGTCTGGAACTCACTTCTGTAACACCAGGCTGGCCTTGAACTCACAAAGATCCGCCTGCCTCTGCCTCCCAAGTGCTAGGATTAAAGGTGTGCGCCACCGACGCCGGGCTGTTCATTCTTTTTAAATAAACTTTAAAAATTATTTATTTTTATTTTATGTGTCCATACGAATATATTGCCTGCATGTGTGTATGTGCACCCATGTCATGCAATGCCTTCAGAGGACCGGAGAGGGCATCAGATCCCCTGGAACTGTAGTTACAGATAGTTAGCCACCATGTGGGTGCTGGGAATCAAACCCAGGTCCTCTACAAGAGCAGGCAGTGCCCTAATCACTGAGCCATTTCTCCAGACCTCCTTTGTTTTGCTGAGACAAGGTTTCATTCTGGCCTCAAACACATAGTGATCTCCCTGCCTCAGTGTCCCCAGTCATGGGGTCACAGGTATGACCTGCCACATTGCATATCTGGGTTTGTTAACTGGGAGCTGGAGGCTGTGAGGCCACAGCCCTGGGACCCCTGCGAATCTGCCCCTCCCCCATGAAGGTCACTCACACATCTCCCCAGCGCATGGAGGCTGGGCCAGTCTCCAGTCTAGGAGACACATGGGACACTGGTATATCGTGCACCATGGTGTCAACATATCCAATAGGAACCTATGGTGCCAGGTGAGGTAAGAATGGCAGGGCCAGGGTTTTGGCACACACCTTTAATCCTAGCACTTGGGAGGCAAAGGCAGGTGCATCTCGGGGAGTTCAAGGTCAGCCTGGTCTCAATGTGAGTTCTAAGGCCAGCAGGCTACAAGTAAGGAAGACCCTGTCTTAAAAGACCAAAAAAAAAAAAAAAAAAACCGATGGGTCAATTGGAAGCGGCCGGAAGCTCAGGGATGCTTGTACTGCCACCAAGCACACAGGCGTCAAGTGTCCTCCCTACCTCAGTGCTTTGTCCTTCATGCCCTTCCTTTCTGGGTGGGAGCTCAGATCACCTGGTGCTGCCAGGCACTGCTCCAGCTCAGCACCCCCAGGGGGAGCTGAGTGAGTGACCTTCATGGGGGAGGGGCAGATTCCATTCGCAGGGGTCCCACGGCTGTGGCCCCGTGGCCTCCAGCTCCCAGTTAACAAACACACTTCCCAGCTGGGTGGGCGCAGTGGTTCACGCCTTTAGTCCTAGCACTTGGGAGGCAGAGGCAGGCAGATTTCTGTGAGTTCAAGGCCAGCCTGGTGTACATAGTGAGCTCCAGGCCAGCTGGAACTAAAGGGAGACCCTGTCTCAAAAAGACCATTAATCCTAGCACTTGGGAGGCAGAGGCAGGCGGATCTTTGTGAGTTCAAGGCCAGCCTGGTCTACAGAGTGTGTTCCAGGACAGTTGGAGCTACAGGGAGACCGGCTCGAAAAGACCAAAAAAAAAACAAGTGCACTTCCCTGGCCCTTGGGGTGGTATCTGGCTGATAGGGACCCCAGAGTCACCTTTCTACCACATGTGTCCTCAGGGAAGCTTTGGCTTGAAAACACTCTTTCTTTCTCTCTCCCTGTCCCTCTCTCTCCCTCCCTGTCCCTCTCTCTCTCCCTTTCTCTTTTTCCCCTTTGTCTCTTTAAGTCTTGGGGTTGATTTGGAATCCCGTGACTCTTGGCCTCACTCACATTACCAGTGTGGTTTTGACATCGAGCCCCCCTCCTGAACTTTAGTCTCCTACTCTGAAGAATGGGCCAACAAAGAACCTCTTATTATGTGGTCGTGAGAATCCCAGAGACCAGAGCTGCTCTTCAAAATATGAGCCAGCAGTTCCCAAGTTCGAGGCAGACTAACCAGAGGACCCAGAAGAACGGGGTGGGTGGTCAGCCAAAGCCTGTACACAGGTGGGCATGGCGGCACATGGTTACAATCCCTGCACTCAGGAGGCAGAGGCAGGCAGATCTCTGTGAGATCAAGGCCACCCTGGTCTAAATAGTAAGTTCCAGGCTAGCCAGAGCTACACAGTTGAGAGCCTGTCTCAAAAACAAAACAAAACAGCTGGGTGAGGTAGCCACTGGGAGGCCAAGGCAGGAGGGTCACCACAAGCCCCCAGCATAGATAAGCATGGAGAAGTCGCCAGCCACAGAGGCCTCCACCTTGATACGTACCACAGGTTGAGAGGTAAGTTCCTACATGGTGTTGGGGAGCCCGGAGAGCTGAAGGCAGGATGGAGAGGCTAATCTTGGGCCAGGGTTTCCCTCTGGAGCTAGGGGAAGTCAGTTTCCCTCTGCTGCCAGGCCAGGCAGGAAATCAGGGAGCTGGGGTGGAGACAGGGCAGGGAGGCTGCAGGCAGCTGAGATCTGTCATAGCCTTTTGTGGACAGGACAGCAGCCAAGTGGGAAGGGGGGGCCTGTGTGGGGTGCTGGTACTCCCAGGGTTAAGGCAGCCCACCTGATCCTTTCCACACACACTGGGTCTTGCTTCTCAATTTGTTTTCTTGACTTGATTGAGCAGGCCCCCTGCACTTGTTCTGTCTTCTATTTTAAACATTCTGAAGGTCTCACCTCAGAGAAGCCTCCCAGACTACGTGAGCCTTAAAGTGTGATCTTCTTTTTTTTTTTGGTCTTTTCGAGACAGGGTCTCCCTGTAGCCCCAGCTGTCCTGGAACTCACTCTGTAGACCAGGCTGGCCTTGAACTCACAAAGATCCGCCTGCCTCTGCCTCCCAAGTGCTAGGATTAAAGGCGTGCACCACCACGCCCGGCGTGTGATCTTCTTATACCCGCCCCCCTGCACGGCTCTTTCATCCTACCTAGCCTCCTTTATCTGACGTACGCTGTTCCTAAGGAGCAACTCGAGAGTACGAGGTGCAGTAACAGAGGCGCCAGGGAAGACACAGGCAGAGGGAATGGCAGGTGCAATGGCCCTGGGGGAGGGTTTTGGCTGGCATGACATGGGGTCAGCAGAGAGGCCAGCATGACTGGACCCATGTGGGGAAAGGGAGGGTACAGGTCAGCAGTGTGGTGGATAGGTTGATCAGGATTTGGGGTTTGCTCTGAAGGGAGCCCTGGAGGGGCCTGAACAGACGGACCCAGGTAGATTCCTGTAGACTTGGGAGAGGCTCCAGGACCCAGAGTGGCCACAGGCCCCAGTGCCTCCAGCCTCCCAAGCAGACAGGATCTCCATTTCATTCAGCCCCGAGGTGCTGCCCAAGGCTTGGTCAGGACTACAGCCCAGGTGTTATGGGGCTTGCAGAACAAGAGCAGAGTAAAGGCGGGTATTCCCTGGGCAGCCTTCCACTTGAAGGCTCCTGAGGTTGTCTCCATCTGGCCTTTGATTTCTCCTTCTTCCATCACAGTCTGTCCATCCAGGGCCTTGGGCAGGCCTGGGAGGGGAGGGGAAGGGAGGGGAGGGAAGGGGAGTTGGCTTTACAGTCCCTGTAGACAGGGGCCTGTGGAGCAGACAGCAGGAGGGGGCAGTCAGTGGAACAATCCCAGCACACACACACACACACACACACACACACACACACCCTTTTCAGCTTGGGATGTCCCCACCCCAACATGATAGGCCTGTGGGATATTGGTCTGAGCTCAGCCAGTGACTCACCAGGACTTGTCTTTGTCTGGGACACTCCCCACGTCCAGACCGGAAACCACCTCTGACCCCCAGCCCCCCAGACACCTGCTGGCAGTGTCCTCCTGGGCAGAGTTAAGTTCAGGAAAGTCTTGGTTGCCGAGCTGGAGCCTGGAGGGCTGTGTGGGCTGCTGCTGTGTGTCTGTCCACCCCACTATGCTGTCTCCATTCTGTTGTGGGTTCTGGTTTGTCCTAGAGCTGTACATTCCTTCTGGTCTCTTACATCTGCTGTCTAACTCACCAACACTTGTTACATTCCAAACAGTAGTTCATTTGTCTCTCTCTCTCTCTCTCTCTCTCTCTAATGGAGTTTCTCTCTGTGGTCCAGGTGGCCTCAAGTTCTGCCTCCTGCCTCAGTTCCTGGTTCTGAGATCACAATCCTGTCCCTCCCATCTGACTTGGCTGTGTGCTTTGTTTTGTATTGTTTCAGACAGGGTCTCACACAGCCCAGGCTGTAGCTGAGGTTGACATTTTTTTTTTTTTTTTTTGAGACAGGGTCTCCCTGTAGCCCCAGCTGGCCTGGAACTCACTATGTAGACCAGGCTATCCTGGAACTCACAGCTCATAGATATCTACTTGCCTCTGTCTCTCAAGTACTGTGATTAATTAAAATCATGCACTACCATGCCTGGCCCTATTTATTTATTTATTTATTTATTTATTTATTTATTTATTTATCTATTTGTTAATTTATTTATTTTTATTCTTGATGCTTGACTCCAAGTTTAGATGAACTTGGGCCCTACCCCAGGAGCTGGTGGGGAGACTCCCAACAACAGAGCAGCCCTCATCCTTGGAAAGAGCCCAGAAGAGCTGCCAGAAGACAGCCAAGCGGGGTGGAGCAGGCACTTCCTGTCATGGGTTCTGAGGAGGGTTCAGGGGCCTCCTTCAGAAAATGACCATTGAGCAGAGTTCCAAAGGAGATGAGGAAGGAGGGAGGCCTGTGGACACCTGAGGGTCAGGAAGAGCTCCCAGGCAGACGAACAGCAAGTGCAAAGGCCCTGGGGCTGGAATGTGCTGGTTGTGTTCCGGGAGAGCAGGAAGTGGACAACGGAGGGGTCAGTCTGCAGACAGGCAGGGAAGACACCATGGACTGGTTTCCAGCACTTTAAAGACATCCTAGATTCGTTTTGCCTTTTCAATCAGCTTTAGCACCCAGCTTGGCACTGAGGATGTGAGAGCGGGCTGAGGCTGGAGTTAGACCTGGCCAGCTGCTCGCTCTTCCGGCTTCCTTCCTGAGCTGAGCCAGCTGTCTGAGGGCCAGGAACAGCTCCATTCTTTCCCTTTCTTTCCTGAGCTGGAACCCTAAGGAATGAAGGTGTTCAGAAGACAACAGAGAGGGAAGGGATGTGACTCAGTCCACAGTGTGCAGGAAGCCTGGGTTGTAACCCTAGCACTTCTTTACCCAGGTGTGGCAGAGGTGCACACCTGCAATGCAGCACTTGGGAGGGTGAGGCAGGAGCTTTGTAGAAAGTTTAAGGCCAAGCTGGGCGTGGTGGCGCACGCCTTTGATCCTCACACTCTGGAGGCAGAGGCAGGTAGATCTTTATGAGTTGAAGGCCAGCCTGGTCTACAGAGTGAGTTCCAGAACAGCTGGGGCTACAGGAGACCCTGTCTCTAAAACAACACAACACAAAACAAAACACAAAACAACAAAACAGAACAACACAAAACAAGAAAGCAAAGCTAATGTTAGAACTGCCAGCTAACTAATTCCCTGTGTAGGGTCAGATGTGGCCCTGGAAGCCAGAAATCCTGAGTTCAAGTCTGTCCTGCAGTCCTGGTCATTAGCCCTGGACCTCGAGCTATAGCTCTCTGTACTTTATCTCATCCCACAGGAGGATGAGAGAAACAGCTCTTGCTTCATTTTACAGCAGAGAAGCTTGGACCCTGAGCAGGAAGGAGCCTTGCCTAGGAAGTAGCCCACTAGAGATTTGAGCATCCCAGAGTCGTGTGAGCTCAGGTCTGGCTCTGGTGAGCACTCCCAGGCAGGCCGGACTGATGGAGGTTCCTGAATGTCAACAGAACCCCCACATTCCCAGGGGCTCCCTCCTTATGAGGCTGCAGCTCACACCTCCAGGTGCTTCTCCTGGGACCTGCCTAAGACACCAGCACCTGCTGGCCCTTCCCCGTCCCTTCCCCTGCATTCAGCAGGAGCTGAAGTGCCTGCAGGTTCTGGGCAGGGGCCACAAGGTAGGAAGGGCGGGGCCGGGGAAACCAGGCGGTCTGAGCTTTACTGGAAAGCTTCTAGGCTAGGATGCTAGCTCAAGCCCAGTTGAAGTCAAAGGGGTCCCCAGTTTTACCTCTCAGGGGCTCTGGCTTGGCCTCGTACTCTCAGTGTGCAGTCCCTGCGTGCAGTGCCGGTGGCGAGCTTGCTGGATGCTTTAGAGACATTCCCAGTGCCCTCTGAGTGCTGTATCCTATGGACCAGGCCTGCAAGGGGCACACATGGGACTGGCCAGGGACAGCCAGACTGCCCTCTGAGTGCTGTATCCTATGGACCAGACCTGCAAGGGGCACACATGGGACTGGCCAGGGACAGCCAGACTGGACAGCAGGAGGGAGCCACTTGTCTGCAAAAGTCATCTCTGCCCAGTTCCAGGCCCTGCCAGGGGATTATTAATGAATAAAACATTACAAGGACAGAGGCTTCTACCAGCTCAGTCGGCGCCAGCTCTAGGCCACTGGCTGGGCCATCCAGTTATAGCAGGTGTCAATGTCCACCTAAGAATCTCAGAGTGAGCCTTTTGCAGACCAGGACACCAGAGGCAGCCTCTCTGCTGTCTGAAGGCAGCAGTCACATCATCTTACCACATCTGTGTACCCAGTTCTCAAGGCACACCCTGGTATACAGTAGGTACCCAATAAAGATTTGTAAGTAATTCAGGTGTGATGGTTCACACTTGTAATTGCAGGACTCTGAAAGCTGAGGTAGGAGGATAGCTTCCAGTACAAGATCAGCCTGGGTTATAGAGTGAGACCCTTTCTCAAAAATAAATAAATTAATTAATTAATTAATTAATAAATAACCATAGGTCGGGCGTGGTGGCCTATGGTTTTAGTCCCAGTACTTGGGAGGCAGAGGCAGGCAGATCTTTGTGAGTTCAAGGCCAGCCTGGTCATAGTGAGTTCCAGGCCAGTTGGGGCTACAGGAAGACCCTGTCTCAAAAAGACAAAAAATAAAATAAAATAAAATAAAATACCATAAAACAGCAGTTGCTCAGACCCTAGGCTGAAAACTGAATAGTCCCGTAAGATGGATGTGTGTAAGGAATTTGCCCAAGGCCACAAAGCAGCGCATTAACCAGGGTGAGGCCAGGCTTGAGTGCAAAACTTCACAAGAATCACTTTTACTTATTTTGTTTGTGGTGTTTTTTTTTTTTTGCATGTGAATGCACAGTGTTCATGTATGTTTGCATGTGTATAGCCTCCTGTGTATGTGGTAAGGATTTCAACAGGTGTCTTCTCTCTCCACCTATACATTGTGGCAGGTTTCCTGAGGAACCTGAAGTTCTCCTAGCTAGTTAGCTGGCTGGTTTGCTCTGAAAGTCCCTGTCTTCACCTCTGATTGCAGGTGGGACAGGCTCACCTGCCTTTAAACAGGTGTTGAGGATCTGAACTCTGACCCTCCTGCCTTTGCTGTAAGTGCTTTACCCATCGGGTCATCTCGATAGCCTTTATTTATTATTCCACAGTGTTGGGAATTAAGCCCAGAGCCCAAGAGCTCTACCACTGAGCTATGACCCCCCCACCCCATTTTAACTTTTGAGACAAGGTTTAAATACCAGGCTGAATAGAACTCCCTTTTTTAAAATTTTATTTATTTGGCTGGAGAGATGGCCTAGCAGTTAAGAGCACCGACTGCTCTTACAGAGGACCCGGGTTCGGTCCCCAGCACCCACATGGCGGCCGAGAACTGTCTGAAACTCCAATTCCAGGAGAACTCCAGTTCCAGGGGAATCCGAGACCCTCTTCTGACCTCCGCGGCATTGCTCGACACGGGTGCACACACTTGCATGCAGACAGTACTTTCATACACATACAGAAATAAATAAAAAAATTTTTAAATTATTTATTTATATGAATGTACTGTCTGCATGTAGGTTTGTGCACCCATGCTGTGCAATGCCGAGGAGGTCAGAAGAGGGTGTCAGATTCCCCTGGAACTGGAGTTAAAGACAGTTCTCAGCTGCTATGTGGGTGCTGGGGATCGAACCCGGGTCCTCTGCAAGAGCAGTCGGTGCTCTTAACCGCTAGGCCATCTCTCCAGCCCTGAATAGAACTCCCTTTACAGGCCAGGCAGGGCTTCGACTAGCCATTCTCTTACCTCAGCTTCAGGAGTTAAGATGACAGGCTGGTATCTACCTGGTACCACCAGGAACCCTTCAACAGCTGTTTCCCATAGGGTCATGGGGGCTGTGTGTGTGGGTTCTCTTATTTCTTTTGGCTGCTATTTGTCTATTTTGACCTGACACACAGTAGGTACTCAATAAATATTTATTTCCTAAATTACAAAAGCCTCAACAATTGCTTCTCTGAGCCCTGGTTCCTGCATGGCAATGGGCACACCTTGGTGCCAGGCCCGTGGTGGGGTTATTTCAATGGTGAAAGACTGGTGTGGGATGTTGTTGCTGAGGAGAAAAGACCTGGGTTGACTAAGCCTTGTTCAGTTCTAGTCCTTCTGACTGTGTGACCCTGGGTCCTCTCTGCACCTCCCTTTGCTTGGGACCCTAGAGATTTGGACCCTGGAAAACCTTGTTCTCTCAGGCCCATCCAGGTGGGCACGACTGGACTTGGGGCCGAAGCTCCTGGAAAGGAGTCCGTCATCCTTGCCATGTGTCCCCCAACTAGTCACCTGCCAGGACCTGCAGACCCTTTGGGCCACCCAAGGCTCCTGGTCACAGTGCTAGCCTTTGGGGTGCCCACGGTTTAGTCTCCCTTTCACATATGTTCTAGTTTGCTTTTGATTGCTGTGACAAACACTCTGACCAAAACCAACTTGGGCAGGAAAGGGTTTATTTGCTTTATATCTCCCAGGTCACAGTTCATCACCGAGGGAGCCCAAGGTAGGAACTCAGGGCAGGAACCTGGAGGCGGGAGCGGAAGCACAGGCCATGGAGAAACGCTGCTTACTGGCTTGCTCCCCTGGCCCATGCCCAGCCTGCTTTCTTATATAATACACATTGCCCAGGGGTGGCACTGCCTACAGTGGGCTGGATCCTTCAACTTTACTCAACAATCAAGAAAATACCTCACAGATGTGGCCACAGGCCAGTCCGATGGAGACAAGTCCCCAATTGAGGCTCCTTCAACCCAGGGGCGTCAAGTTGACACTAAAGCTGTCCAGTACAACATCTGAGGTCCATTCTTTTGCTGGCAGATTCTCTATCCACAGACCTGGCATGGGGCTCCACAAGTCCCCATTTATTTATTGAATGGATTTGAACATGGCCAAATGCCTGGTACATAGTGGGACTCCCCAGGGAGACAAGTGAGAGGAACAGACAAAGCACACAATCTTGGATTCAAATTCTGCAAGCTGGGGCTGGAGAGATGGCCTAGCGGTTAAGAGCACCGACCGCTCTTGCAGAGGACCCGGGTTCGATCCCCAGCACCCACATGGCGGCCGAGAACCATCTGAAACTCCAATTCCAGGAGAACTCCAGTTCCAGGGGAATCCGACACCCTCTTCTGACCTTCGCGGCATTGCATGACATGGGTGCACAGACTTGCATGCAGACAGTACATTCATACACATACAGAAATAAATAAAATTAAAAAAAAATTCTGCAAGCTATGTGACCTTGGGCAAGTGTCCTGCCCTCTCTGTTTCTGGACTTTCATTGCCCCAGCTAGAGTAAGAAATGATTTTCAGGATTGCCTCCAGGTTTGCTGGCAGGTGCCCCTGTGTGCACACCCCTCCCCCCCAAAGCCTCCCAGTATTGCCCAGTATTCCCAGCTGGCTCAGGATGGCAGTGGCGAGCTGCGGCCAGTGGAGTCTGCAGAGAGCAGGCTGGCCAGCTCCCACCTGCCACCTCCTTCCCAAGGCAGCCCTGCACCTGCCCCAGGTCACAGAGTGCTGTGCACGGAGGCCAGGGGCTGAGTGTCTCTGAGAATGGTCTGCCATTGTACCCAGTGGGTGACTGCAGGGGACCATGGGGGAGGGGTGGGGACCACAGGGCTTGAGTGACTGGGGGTGGGGAGGGGAGGCAGGGTACATTCGGGGCAGGTGCGGGGCAGGTGTCCACAGGCTCCCCAGCATTGCCCCTAGGGAAGTGCCCCCACATGCGCCTGCCTGGAACCGGCCCAGCTGGTCAGACACCTGTGCCCTGTGTCTAGACCAGAGCCAACACAGGTGTGAGCTGGGGTGGGGGCGGGGCTGGTGGGGAGTGGGATTGGGAGTAGGGCCTGGGGCAGAGGCTATGGGGTTTGGGGCCCTGGATAACTCAGCCACCTCCATAGCCAGTTCTCTCATCCACAAGGGCTGAGTCCTCTCTGTGGGCAGCTCAGGGTTTGTGGCCCAGCGAACTTTTCAGGCACATTCGTGGGGGTGTGGTGCCTTGGGCTTCCCACACGTCCCTCCCCACCAAGGAAGATTTTATCCTCCCCCCCCCCGGTGGGAGATGAGACAGTTTATTTTATTTATTTATTTATTTATTTATTTATTTATTTATTTATTTATTTGAATGTACTGTCTGTATGTAGGTTTGTGCACCCGTGTCGTGCAATGCCGCAGAGGTCAGAAGAGGGTGTCGGATTCCCCTGGAACTGGAGTTCTCCTGGAATTGGAGTTAGAGACTGTTCTCAACCACCATGTGGGTGCTGGGGATCGAACCCGGGTCCTCTGCCAGAGCAGTTCACACTCTTAACCGCTAGGCCATCTCTCCAGCCCCGAGACAGTTTCATACAGCTCAGGCAGGCCTCAAACTCATGATATACCTGAGATGAACTTGAACTTCTGGTCCTGGTGTTTTAGCTTCCTGACGTTGGGATTACAGGAAAACACCATCACAACCAGCCTAAGATTTTTATCTTGCACTCAAGAAACATTTATTGAGCACCTACTGTGTGCCAGAACCATGCTAGGAGCTAGGGACCATCCTGGGCGGGATGGGAAAGAGAGCAGAAGGTCCATGTAAGGAAAAAATTAAGAGCCTGCCACCGGGAGATGGAGGATGGAGGATGACACAGATTAATTATGGCGGTTTGGGCTGGGGAGGGCTGCTCCAGAGAGGGAGGAGAACCAGGTGCCCTGTGGTTAGCACTGGGTGTGGGCCAGGGCAGCAGGGGCAAAGGCGGAGGTAGGCATGAGCTCTCAGAGATAGGACCCCCCCACACTCATCTGCCTGAGGGGTTGCTCTGCCCCCATCCCTCTAGGTTCCCAGGGGCCAAGGCCAAGGGCCAGTATGGAGGAAATCAGCCTGAGACCCGGCAGCCAGCTCTCCAGGGACAGCTAATATCTTTGAGTGCCATTGACAGAACACAGCCCTGGGTGGCAGAGTGGGGGCCGGGTACTCCATAAACAGCCAGGCTCATAAAGCTGATCAAAGTGGCTGGCCTGTCCTAGTCCAGGCCACTTCCTGCAGGACCCAGAGCCCCAGGTTGTTGGGTGTAGGGTGGGGGTGGAGAGGATAGGGTCTGGCAGCTTCTAGGGCTCCCATGTCCAAGGAGAGGTCCCTGAGCCCGTGAGGCCTCAGTCTCCATGTTTGTCATGTGAGGCTAGCTGCCTGGGCCCTCCCTCTCCCCAGCACCCTGTTCTTGCCCAGATTTTTGTCTAGAGCTCTACATCTGGAATGGGGGGGGGGGAGAGGCTATGAACACAATCCTGACACCTGGTAGCTCAGGCAGGGACATCCCTCCCACACACCCTGTCCTCAGCAGGAAAATGGAGGAGGACAGAGTCCCTCTTTAGCAACCTCAGGCTGTGGAATTTTCTCATGATTTGTAATTACAGTTCATTAATGGTCAGATGGTAACAGCACCCTGATCCTGAACTGACCAGGTGGAAAAGCCTCATCCTTGCCACAAGACTGGCTAAGGGGTGTGACCCCCTTGGCAGGGGTGGCAGGAGTGGTAGGGCTCCCTCCCTGGCCCCCCACCCTATGCTTTTCCCACAGGTCTAGGTAGGAGGCCTGCAGTGGAACCTCTCTAAGCCCCAACAGGCCAGTCTTTGACTCAATTTAAAGCTGCTGCATTTCCCCATGCCCCCTGGAATGCTGGGGGGCTCACCAGCTCGTGAAACCCTCTTTCCTCTGCTGCTGGGTGGGATGGAGATGCCTGGGTTTGTGGCACAGGCCTATAATCCCAGCACTCGGGAGGCAGAGGCAGGTGGATCTCTGTGAGACTAACCTGGTCTACATAGTGTGTTTCAGGCCAGCCAGGATTAGACAGGGAAACCCTGTCTCAAAAATAAATAATAATGGGAAGAAAAAATTGAAAGGGACCCTATTTCAAAATAAAACCTTAGAAAGGGGCCAGGAATGCAGCTCAATGGTGGAGCAATGCTTTGCTTGCTCTGGCCTACCACCAAAACTAACTCTGAGGAAGTAGTGAGGAATGGAACAGGCCACCTCCTGGTCACTGTCCTGGTCTGCTGGGCTATGGCCATAGCTCCTGGCCCCCTCTATACCTTCAGTGCACAGTTGGCAGAGAAACTGAGTCAGACGACATCTCTCGTCCACTTGCAGCCCCTTGTGGCTCCTGCCCCACCATGAAGCCAGGGTTCACAAAGCCAGGCCCAGCACAACCGACCAGTCTCTCAGTTCTGCCTGCAGCTCCTGACACATGAGTCTACTTTGGAGGACAGGAGGAGACCCAGGGCTGGGGGCGACCCCACTGCAGGGGTTAGCAAAGCACTGTGGGAAGCAGGCTGCAGAGCCCAGGATTTCAGTGTCTGGGACCCTGAGTCAGGGCAATAGCTGAGAACCTCAGCGCCTACTGTATACAGTGCCTCCTGGGTGTTGGACGGGAGCAGAGGAAAGCTTGGGGCAAGAGGGAATGCTCTATGGGCGAGAACTCAGCCTTGTGTGGCTCTGCACAGGTTCCTATTACAGGCGGAGCCAGAGGTTTGGGATCAGGCGAAGGTCTCCAGGAACAGCTTCTGTGATGCTGGCTGGCTGTGAGCTGTTCTCTGGGCATGGCCTTGGGATGCTTACATGTCCCATTCCCCTCTCCAGCCAAGAATGGAGGTGCCAGGTACAGGCACAGCCCATCATCCAGTCCTCTGCCAGTGTGCCCCATTCTGGGAACAGATCCCAATACAGATAGATACCCATGTGCATTTGGAACCTCAAAGGAAACTCCATGGGGAGTGGGGGGGGGGTGTTTTCATACCCAGTTTGATGCAGCCCAGGCTGGCCTTGAACTCATTAGGTAGGGCAGGATAACCTTGAACTTCTGGTCCTCCAACCTCTTCCTCCCAAGTGCTGGGCATGCCTGGATCTTACTTCCCCAGCCTCTGTGGAGCCTAGGATCAGGATTCTCCAAGCCCTCGCCCTCCCACCATGCCACCTCCCTGCCACCCTGCCTCTGCCATCCCCTGAACTGTCAGTGTTTTCCAGCGGCAACTCAGAAGCAGACAGTGTTGCAGCTTAGCCTACACAGGGAGAACTGAGGCACTGCAAGTGCACAGTGCCCAGAGAGGACCTGGGCACCATTTGCATAGGACCTGTGATCCTTTCTGGTGTGTGTGGAGGTAATACTGGGCTGGAACCCCAGGGCCTTGTGCAGACTAAGCCAGCACATTGCTACTGAGCTGCCTCCAACCTCCCAGTGATGATATTTCTGGAACCCAGCCTTCCGCTCCCCTCCTCGCTGGGATCACAGTGGCTCAGTAGATAAAATGAAAGACAGAGTGGGAGTAGCCACTGCCCAGAGGTGGTGGAGCGTCTGTCCAGGGTGTGACTGAAGATGAAGAGACTGGCCCAGGGGGGCAGGCTCTTGCCCACATCAGGGGCACGGACATTGCACAACCCTCTTCCAGAGCCTTCCCACAGCCCTGGTGGGTGTGGGGGCCTGCGTGGCATTTCCTGTTTGTTTGGGCAGGGTGCAGGCAGAGCCTTAGTGGGGACACAGGGGCTTCCAAGTCCCACCATTCAGGGACTTGCTCTGTTGTGAGAAGCAGGGGCTGGAGCCCCACCATGCTGGTCACCTGGCTGAACTTTTCCTGTCCCACCCCCTCCCCAGAGTCTCCCTGGCTTCAGATTTCCCTGTTCTGGGTAGTCACCAGCCAGTGTACTGGCCAGCCTGGCCTCTCAGGAAGCCCCAAGGCCGTGATCTGGAACCTTCCCATATCCCCCACCCAGTGCCTCAGTTTCCTTCCTCATCAAACAGGGTCATTAGGAGGATGTAATGACCTGAACAGCATTTTGGGAAGCACTAACAGAGGAGGTCACCCTGGTCCTAACTCCGACCTAGTGTGTTTTTTCTGAGACAGAAAACCAAGGCCCTGGGGTGGACACACAGCTGGCAGGGGTGGGAGTATGCTACCTCAGTTTCCCAGGAGGCTGTGCAGTGCCAAGCCGGGACAAACAAGATAGTACCCAACACATGCACGCAAACCCTGACCCTGCTGCTCATTGGCTGTGTGGTGTCAGGCAGCTCAGCTCACACTATTTCTCTGATCAGCTAGTGGCAGAGCCTGGGCCCAGTGATTCACACATGTCTCTACCTTGGGTGGTACCAGGCAAATGACACAAAGCCCAGATGTCTAGACCATCTCAGCAGCCCAGAATTTATTCTGCAGGAGGAAGGGCAGTCCAGCTGGGCCTGCTGGAGAGCCAGCACACCCACACGGTGCCCGTCCTGGGCCTGTTTATGCTTCAGGGCGGCCGGCTGGGCTGACCTTTCCCACCCTGCTCACCCCCCGCCCGACCCCGGCTGTTATGCAATCACCGTGGGCTCTCCCTGCTCGTCCACATGGTCCATCACCTTCTGTACCAGCACCTCAGTCTCTCTCCCCTTATAGCCCCACTTGCCCTCTCCAGCAGATTTTATTTTATCTACTATGATTAGAATTTAAAATGGGACCCATCCCACATTAAGCATCTAATAAGTATTTACCTAACAAATGAATATATTTAAAAAATTTTTTTTAATTAATTTTATTTCTGTATGTATATGAATGTACTGTCTGCATGCAAGTTTGTGCACCCGTGTCGTGCAATGCTGCGGAGGTCAGAAGAGGGTGTCGGATTCCCCTGGAACTGGAGTTCTCCTGGAATTGGAGTTTCAGATGGTTCTCAGCCGCCATGTGGGTGCTGGGGATCGAACCTGGGTCCTCTGTAAGAGCGGTTGGTGCTCTTAACCGCTAGCTAGGCCATCTCTCCAGCCCCGAGTATATTTTTAATGTGTTTGTATGGAGCTGCAGGTTGAAAGCTGAGCCTTGTGCATGATACTGAAGTATGTGACACTGGCCCAGATTTTTATTTATTTATTTATTTTTATTATTTTTTTATGTTTATGAATGTACTGTCTGCATGTAGGTTTGTGCACCCGTGTCATGCGATGCTTCGGAGGTCAGAAGAGGGTGTCAGATTCCCCTGGAACTGGAGTTAAAGATGGTTCTTAGCCGCCATGTGGGTGCTGGGAATTGAACCTGGGTCCTCTGCAAGAGCAGTCGGTGCTCTTAACCTCTAGGCCATCTCTCCAGCCCTGACGCTGGCCCACATTTTTTAAATCTTTGAATTTTTTTTATTTGAAACAGGCTCTCCTTGTACCCATAGTTGATCTAGAAGTTGCTATGTAGATCAGACTGGCCTCCATCCTACAGAGATCTATCTGCCTCTGCTTGGAATTAAAGGTGTATGCTCCTGTGCCCTGCATTCAACCTTTATTTTATTTATCTATTTATTTATTTATTTCTTATTTTGGTCTTTTTGAGACCTTTTTGAGCTGGGACTTGCCCTTTAGTCCCAGCTGCCCTGGAATTCGCTATGTACACCAAGCTGGCCTTGAACTCACAGAGATCTGTCTGCCTCTGCCTCCCCAGTGCTGGGATTAAAGGTGTGCCCTACCACGCCCAGCCTCAACCTTGATTTTTTAATTTGTGTGTGTGGGGGGGCATGTACACACATATGTGTCAGAGTGTTTATGAAGGTCAGGGGCCACCCTGGATGTTGGTCCTGGCCTTCAACCTTGATTGAAGTGGGGATCCTTGTTCACTGCCCCAGGCCAGGCTGGCTGCCCCACCAGCTTCTGAAGAAAGAGTCTACCTCCCTCGTCATAGATGCACTGGGATCATAGAGCCATGCAACTCTACCCGGCTTTTATGTGAGTTCTGGGTATCCGAACTCAAGTCTTCATGGTTGAATGGCAAGTGTTCTACCCACTGAGCCATCTCCCCAACCTTGTTTTTCTTTTTCAATTAATTAAAAAAATATTAGCATGGGCTTGAACCAGACCCTCATATATTCTAAGCAGTTGCTTTACCACTGAGCTACATTCCCAGCCCTCTTCTTACTTATTCTTTTTCTTTTCTTGTCCTTTTGAGACAGGGTCTCCCTGTAGCCCTAGCTGTCCTAGAACTCACTATGTAGACCAGGCTGGCTTTAAACTTGCTCTATAGACCATCTGGCCTTGAACTCACAGGGTTCCGCTTGCCTCTGCCTCCCGAGTACTGGGATTAAAGGCGTGCACCACCACGCCCTGGTTACTTTTTCTTTTGAGACAGGGTTTTACTGGGTTGACTAGGTTAGACTCACGGTGTAGACCAGGCTGGCCGTGGGCTTGCCCTCCTGTTTCACCCTCCCCGGTAGCTGGGATTTCAGGTCTTGGCACCACTACTGGCAAATCTTTTGCTTTTAAAAATTTTTTTTTATTAATTTCATTTATTTCTGTATGTGTATGAATGTACTGTCTGCATGCAAGTTTGTGCACCCGTGTTGCACAATGCCGCGGAGGTCAGAAGAGGGCGTCTGGAACTGGAGTTCTCCTGGAATTGGAGTTTCAGACGGTTCTCAGATGCCATGTGGGTGCTGGGGATCAAACCCGGGTCCTCTGCAAGAGTGCTCTTAACCGCTAGGCCAACTAGCAAATCTTTTGCTTTTTTTACAGGTTCATTTAATCCATCTACATTTATTGTTTAACCAATATGTGTGGTCTTGTGTCATCTCTATTAAGTTTTCAGATGAATGAACAAAGAAAAGAATAAGTGAATGAATGAAGAGTAAATTTTACCTGGGCTGTGGGCTAGAGATGGAGGCTTCTCCCAGCTGCCTTGGGCTACCTAGGGTGGTGCACGCCTTTAATCCTAGCACTTGGGAGGCAGAGGCAGGTGGATCTTTGTGAGTTCAAGGCCAGCCTGGTCTACAGAGTGAGTTCCAGGACAGCTGGGGCTTCAGGGAGACCCTGTCTCAAAAAGACCAATAAATAAATAAATAAATAAATAAATAAATAAATAAATAAATAAAGTGAATCTGGGCGAGAAGTGGAGGCTCAGAGACTCAGAATTCAAGGTCACCTCAGCTGTATAATTCCTTTGAGTCCAGCCTGGGTTACTTGAGACCCTGTCTCAAAGGAGAAAACAAAACAAAACACCCCAAACAGAGCATTGGAACTGAACCAGACCCAGACCCTTGTTTTCGAAATAGGTCATTTCGCAGCCCTTGGTTCCAATAAAGTTCAGCAGGACCCACCTCCAGATGTCCCCTCATTCTGCCATCACGCGCAGTTGTCCAAGCTCGGATCCCTGGGTTCTGATTGGCTCCTCCTGCTTTCCATTGACCTGGACATGGCTGTGGCCTTCCTCCTAGCTTTTATTCACTTCCTGGATTATAAACTCAGTCCCAGCGTCCGCTTCCTACCCGGCCTGCTAAAAGACTAGGGCTCAGCAAGAGCCAGAACCCTCCTCACTGCTGCCGTGGCCTCAGTTTCCTTCCATTGTAAGTGAAGGAAGGTCAGCGTCATTTCCTCCGGGCCTCAGGACCCCAAGCTCTGGGGTCTGCCCTACCGCTTCAGTTCACCTTCCACCTCAGCCCACATGGGATTTCAGGACATCCATGAATCCAGATAGGCTGACTACCAGGAGATGGGGCATCATTTGTAACCCCACAGATGGGGAAACTGAGGCTTCCTGGATGGTGGAGCCTCAGACACACCCACTCCTTGCACCTGCTGAGGGGAAGTATGTAGCCTGGGAGAGTCCTAAGGCTCCAGTTTCTTCCAGAAGTCTGCCCAGTTGGCCCTCACTCCCTCCCCACATCAGAGGAACCCAAGGCCAAGGGTTGTTCCCGTTAGCCACCAATTCCCAGGGGTGACAACAGTCTTCCTGCCTTTGCCCCAGCTGTGGCCCTGCCAGGAATACTTCCTCCCAGTGGCCTTCAGATCTGCTCCTGTCCTGTCCAGCACAGCGTCACTTCCTCCAGTATCTTCCTGACCAGGCACTTGCTCAGCGCCTGAGGGTTTCCGCTTTCAGAAGCACACCCTGCTGAAGCTGAAGGTCCCTGTCCCTGGATACTGCCTTAGCCTGCAGTCACCTGCTCAGTGGAGGTGTGGTGTCCACCTCGCATGCTCCACAACTGGGCTTCAGCACCTGCCCTGGGGCTGTCCCTACTGCTCGGTGCACTCTCCCCTAGCACAGGGGCGTGTCTGTTTGGGTCACTGTCAGGCTCCTGGGGCTCAGCTTGGAGCCGAGCCCACAGTAGGTGCTTACTACCTATCTGTGTGTTGAGGAATAAATGGTTACCATTCCTTTGTCTTTCTTTCCTTTCTCTCTCTCTCTCTCTCTCTCTCTCTCTCTCTCTCTCTCTCTCTCTTTCTTTCTTCTTTCTGGTCTCATGTAGGCTAGGCTAGCCTTGAACTCACTATGTGGTCTAGGGAATGACCTTCAATTTATGACCCTTTTGCCTCCACCTCCCAAGTGTTAGGATTCCAGTTTATTCAGTGCTAGGCAAGCTTTCTACCAACTGAGCCTCATCCCTAGCTCCTCCGGTTTCTGTCCATGTTTATCTTGTTTTTAGTTTTTGAGACAGGATCTCATGTAGTCCAAATTGGCTTTGGACTTGTTATGCAGCCCAGGCTGGCCTTGAACACCTGATCTTTGCTGTGTGCCAGGATTACAGGTGTGTACCACCCCACCTAGCTATTGTTCGGTTTTTCATTTGTTCATTCTATGAATACAAAGTGCTTACTGTGCTGGGCTTGGTAACTCACGCCTATAATCCCAGCACTCAAGAAGCTGAGGTAGGAGGATTGTTAGGATTTTGAAGCCAACCTGGGCTACATAGTGGTTTGAGGCTAGCCTAGGCTAGAGAGTGACACACTCTACCTAAACAACAACAATAAACCAAGTGCCTCCTGTATGCAGGTTCTTGGGGTGGGAGCTTGGTAACATGGAGATGCAGTGACAGCCCGGACCCGTCCCCCCATTAAGGCACTGACTTCTAGTTCCTGAAACAATTACAGTGTCTGCAGAAAAGGCAAGGAGGTGATGGAGCAGAAGATGTCGGGGAAGGGTGTCTCAAGCCTCGATGGCCAGGCTGCCAGAAGGGGTCCAGTTCCCCACATCCTGCTGGCAGACCCACCAGGCTGTCATAACTGTGGGCAGCCGGGGTTGCCAAACAACACCACAGCTGCGTCACAGAGGGTCAAGAGGATCTGAGGCTGAGGGGGGCTGGGAGAGCCCACACTGAGGCTGGTTCCAGGCGAGAGTTGGCCCAAAGCCTGCCCCATGTCCACTGTTAGTCACTCTGTGGAAGGGCCATGTGGCCACGGGCCCTGCTGGACCATTGCCGCAAAGTTCAGAAGTGGGGTTCGAGCCCCCAAGCTCCCTTTCCCAGAGACCAGAAAGCCACAGAGAGACCTTAGGGACCCCAAGCTTCTCGTCCTGGTGAAGTCCCCTCCCTCTATGACTCATGTGTGATTTCATGGTTTCCTTTCTGGGTCTATGTGTCTCTGGACCAGTTATGTACACTTTGAATCCACAGCGGGCAGAGTGCAAGTTTTGCTTTCCTCCCCCTCTCACTTTTTTTCTTTTTTTTTAAATTTTTATTTATTTATGTGTATGAATGTACTGTCTGCATGCAAGTCTGTGCACCTGTGCCGTGCAATGCCTCGGAGGTCAGAAGAGGGTCTCGGATTCCCCTCGAACTGGAGTTCTCCTGGAATTGGAGTTACAGACGGTTCTCAGCTGCCATGTGGGTGCTGAGGATCGAACCCGGGTCCTCTGCAAAAGCAGTCCGTGCTCTTAACCGCTAGGCCATCTCTCCAGCCCTCACTTTTTTTTAATAAATGTACCTCACTCTGTTTTAAGAAAGAAAAAAAGAGAGGGGCTGAAGAGATGGCTTGGCATTCAAGAGTACTTGCTGCTTTTGCTGAGGACTGGGGTTTGGTTCCCAGCACTTACATGGTGGCTAACAACCATCCATAACTCCAATTCTAGGGAATCCAATGCCATCTCCACAGGCATTGAATGACATGGGTGCACTTACGCACATACTAGCAGAATATGCATACCATATAATAATGGCAAGTTAGGAAAAACAAAACAACAGTATGGAAGAGGAAAAAGAATGCAAGTCCTGAGGCAGGCACGGTGGTACACATCTGTAGTCCTAACTCAGGAGACAGAGACAGGAGGATAAGGGATTCAAGGTCATTCTCTGATACTCAGCAAGTTTGAGGTCAGCCTGGGCTACATGAGACCCAGTCCCCAAAAATTAAAAAAAAAGAGTTGTTTATTTTATTTACTTATTTACAGGCTGACTCTCAACTGTAGCCCAGGTTTGAGACACTGTACCCAGTAAAGCTTCCATCTTTTACTTTTTTGAGACCAGATCTCCCCATGCTACCCAGACTACCCTCCAACTCAGAGTCCACCTCCTCAGCGTCTAAGTCATGCAAATGGTTAAGAATGAAGAACTTTCTGGGTGTGGTGGTGCTTTTAATTCCAGCACTCAGGAGGCAGAGGCAGGTGGATCTCTGAGTTCAAGGCCAGCCTGGTCTACGTAGTGAGTTCCAGGCCAGCTGGGGCTACAGGGAGACCCTGTCTCAAAAAAAAAAAAAAAAAAAAAAAAAAAAAAAAAGAACGAATGAAAACTCAGGCTTTCCTCAGGCTTATGAGCCTTCTGAGGAGCTGAGGGAAGGATCTGTTCTGCTCCACGCACACCCTTCCACGGGGTTTGCTGCTCCTATGCTGTCGCCAAGCCCCCTGGCAGCTAGAAGGATGGTGTGAAAGTGGATGGGGATACCCCCTGGGGGGCTGGGTTCAGCAGGTACTTTTGAAAACCTGTGTCTCCCTCCCTTCCTCTTGCCCCTTCCCCCACATCCAGGGTAGCCTCTGTCACAGAGAGCTGGTGGGGAGAAGGAGTCAGGTTGGGCTCTCACATCTGTTCATTCCCTGTGCATGCATTGAACAATTAATTATTTATTTGCAGTGCTGGGAGTGGAACCCAGGGCTTCACACGTGGTAGGCAGGTGCTCCACACTGAGCTACATCCCCAACCCTCTTTTACTTATCATTCATTCATTCATTCATTCATTCATTCATTCATTTATAGTCAGGGTCTCTCTATGTAGTCTTAGATGGCCTGGAACTCACTATGTAAACGAGGCTGGCCTTGAACTTACAGAGATCCACCTGCCTTTGCCTCCTGAGTGCTGGAATTAAATGTGTGTACTATGATCAACTTTCACTTTTTATTTTGAAGCAAGGTCTCAGCTGCCCAGGCTGGCCTTGAACTCACTCTGTAGCCCAGGCCTGTTGTGATCTTCCTACATCAGCCTCTTGAGTAGCTGGGGTGACAGGGCTGTGCCACCACGCCCGGCTCAATAATTATTTTTTGAGTACCTGTCAGGCTCTGCCCCAGGCTGTGGGACACAGAAAGCAGGAACAGGCTGGAATCCCCATCCTCACAGGCAGGGTGGGCAGGGATGTGCTTTTTCTTTTTTTTTAATTTTATTTTTTATGTGTATGAATGTACTGTCTGCATGTAGGTTTGTGCACCCGTGCCATGCAATGCCAAAGATATCAGGAGAGGGTGTCGGATTCCCCTGGAACTGGAGTTAAAGACAGTTCTCAGCCACCATGTGGGTGCTGGGGATTGAACCCGGGTCCTCTGCAAGAGCAGTCTGCACTCTTAACTGCTAGGTCATCTCTCCAGCCCGGGGATGTGCTTTTACAACGGTGAGATCTTGGTAAGCAGGGAACTGCTGGGCTCAAACTTAGGCTCAAATGGGAGATGTCGTGTGAGTTTTTCTTTTGTGTTTTCATTTTTATTTGTGCCTGCTTGCCTCTGTGTGTGTGTGTGTGTGTGTGTGTGTGTGTGTGTGTGTTTGATCACTTGAGTCCTTGTGCCCTCAGAGTCCAGAATGTCTCTGATTCCCTAGGGCTGAAGCCACAGGCAGTGCTGAGGTGCTGGGAATTGAACTTGGGTCCTCTGTAAGAGCAGCCAGTGCTTTGAACCACTGAGTCATCTCTCCAGCCCCTGTGTGGGTTTTCCCAGTGTTTCTCTGGCTGCAGTGGGAGCCTGGGGTGGAGCAGTTGGATGAGGACATGTGGGAAGCTGGAGTCCTGTCAACCCCTGGAGCAAGGCAGCTCCGTGCTTGGTGCAGAGAGAAGGAGCTCCAGGCCCTGAGGTGCTGGAAATGAGCCTAGACCGTGGGATCCAGCGGCAGCACCTCCCAGTAGAAGGCATTGGGCAATGGCCCTCAGCCCAGGAAATCGTCACCATGGTGACCAACCAGGCCCCTTCTGGGAACCATGTCCCAGCTTGCTACAGATGCTGTACAACCAGCCTAGTGTGGAAGCAAGCCAGCTGTGCACCGCTGGAGGCCTGGAAAAGACCGCAGTTCCCTCCAGACTACTGAAGGTCCTGGAGCCCAGGGAGGGGTGGCATGGTGTGGAGGTTCTGAACTCAGGCCTGGGAGCTGGCAGTGAGGTCTTGAGTCTCAACTCTTTGTGTCACCTCTGTGTGATGCTGGGCAGGAGCCTCCCCTGTGCACTTGGGTTTCCTCTAATGGGGACACATCTAGAATCCCAACTTACAAGGTGGATTGTAAGTTCAAGGGCAGTCTCAGCCTCATTGTGAGAACTTGTCCTAAGAGGGTTGGGGGGAGGGGTCTCTTGGGAGTAGGGCGCTCACTCTCAGCTTCTCAACAACAAAAGAAACAGAAAGAGGGCCTGCCTAGCACGTATCAAGGCCTGGGTTCCATCCCCAGCACTGCATAAACCTGTCACGGTGTCTCAAACTTGTAATCCCAGCACTCAGAAGGAAGAGGCAGGAGGATCAGAAGTTCAAAGTCATCCTCAGCTCTGTAGGGAGTTCAAGGCTAGCCTGGCCTACATGAAACCAAGTCTCGACCTCCCAGAAACAAGGAAGGAAGAATTGTTGGTTTACGTGTGTGAGAGTTCCTGTCACGGCAGGAGACCACAGACCCTGGTGACCATGGCTGCCTCTGTGACCCCCTCTGGGTCCTTTGTGGTGTCTGCTTGCATTTTCCGAAGGGGTCTCCTTCCCTGCGAAAAGCTCCAGATCTCCCCCCAGCTCCACCCTCAGCTCCGCTTGTAGTCCTGGCCTGTGTGTGGCCCAGTCCTGCCGTGGTGGACAATGCCCTTCTGAGCTGCTGGCCTCGGAGCAGGAGTCAGGAGAGAGGGGGGCCTCCTTGGGGACCCCCAGCACAGCCTGGACTCCAGCAGTGCAGGGGGGTAGCAGGTCCTGTGGCTGACGAGAATTCCCAATACCCCTCACCGGCTGCTGATTGCTTCCAGATTGGCCGGGTCAGGGCCAGGGCTGCAGCCGCCCGGCTCCATAAACAGGCCGGAGTTCCAGATGGTGGCTGGCTCCAGCCTGGCTAGCAGGTTCATGGGGGACCAGGGGGGAGGCAGCAGGTGGAGACCCCTCCTCCCAGCCAGGCTCGGGTGCCCCACATCCTCATGCCCAAGCCATTCTGGGACAGACATTGTGGAGAGCAAACCTATAGCTCACAGGAGGGAAACCGAGGCTGGCTCACCCTTAACAGTGAAAGCGGTGTTGTTCCTCCCCTCCCCCGGCCTTGATTTCTTCTTAGGATGACTGTAAAGGACACAGCTCTGAAAAGCACTCGAGCTAGGCTGGGGGCCTGGGTGCGAATCTCCTCACCTGAATGCACACACTGAGGCCCCCTTCTCCAGGAAGCTGCCTGGCTGTCCCTACATCTCTCCCCTAGTGCCAGGAACCGCCCTGCCATCCTGAGCTCTCAGTCTCCCCAACACCTGACCCAACTAGAGTGTGGGCTGAAAAATGAAGAGACCAAGTGTCCCGGAGGCAGTGAAAGTGGCCCAGTGGGAAGAGAGAGCAGCCTGTGTCATCCAGGGAGTGGTGACCTGGACCCAGGAGACCTTCTGGGGGTCCTGACCACAGACCTAGCGTCTGTTTCTTGGTGAAGTCTCAGGCCCGCTGTCCCCAGGCTGGTCCTGGGTCACAACCATCCAGGGAAAGGGACCTGCAGAAATGGCCGGCTGCCTGCATGCCTGCCTATTCCTTGTGTTGGGAGCTAGCCAGCTGCAGCACCAGAGTTGGGGGGTCTGCTTCACTGAGTGCTGACATATCTCTTGAAGGCCTGTGCCCCCAGTTTTCACCACCTCATTCTTGTGCCTGGCCCAGAGTGGCCTCAGGAGAACCTGAGTTCACCGTGGCCAGGCCTCCCCAGGCGGTCCTGGGCAGGGGTCAGCTGTCTCCTAGCAGTTTTCTCCTGGGTAACTTCTTGAACATGCAGCACAGCCTCTGAGTGTAAACTTGCTGGGAGCCCAGTACGAGGTCAGAGAGGGTGAGTGCCTTTCCCAAGGACACACGGCTGGAGCTCGGGGGTCCGGTTCTGATCGTCAGAACTCCTGTACCCACATGTCCCCCTCCCAGGGAGTCTGAACCGGGCGGGGCCTGACAGGCCCTTCCCTGAGCCCCTTCCACCTCGACCTGCCAGCATTCCCATTTGGGGCCAGGCTTGAGGTGAACGATCTGTTCTGCCCTGTGCCCGGGAGGAATGTTCGCGGTGGCATCGGCCTGGGTCCGAGAAGAAAGACAGCCTTGTGGGCGAAAGGTGAGCCGCTGGGTGGGCGCAGGCGTGTTTACCCAGGGCCGGGCGTGTGGCTCGGGATGGCGCCGCTGTCAGCCGCCGGCTGCCCGGGCCTCTGCTGGCCTCCAGATGTGCGCTGGCTCCAGCCGGCCGGGCCCCCGCCCCACGCACAGAGGGGCTTTATCAAAAGCGGCTGTGAGGAGGCCCAGGAGGCTGGCTGGCTCCAGCCTGCTGGCTCTGAGCCCCACCAGCCTGCAGGAGCCAGGCCATGGCCCTCCAGTGCCGGTTCCTGCTGCCGACAGCCCAGCAACTCCACGCTGGCTCCTGGGTTGGGCAGAGCCGGGCAGCCATGGTGTGGATGTTCCCACTTGCCTGGACAAGAAGAAGGCAGTTGGGAGGATGGAGAGAGAGAGAGAGAGAGAGAGAGAGAGAGAGAGAGAGAGAGAGAGAGAGAGAGAGAGAAAATGAGAGAGAGAGCCCTGCTCCCAGCTCTCAGTCCTCTTGCATGTATGGACTCTACAGTTAGTCTGAGAACCCTAAATCTCTCCATCTACCTCTTTCCTAATTTAGTTTTACAAATGATACCGAAATACTCCCTGTTCAGGGCTGTGGCTGTGGCACAGTGGTGGAGGGCTTGCCTAGCATGCCTGAAGCCCTGGGATCCTTGTGTGTGCTCTGCATCTACCCTAGTCTCTCTCAGCTCTTTTTTCACAGCCATATGGCATTCCACTATGTGACTCTTCCTGTCTTCCAGGCCTGCGTAATGGTATCTATGTAGGTTGCTACTTGTGGCTCCCACAATGTATTCCGAGGAGGGCCCCTGTGTTCGTGTGTTCCAGGGTTGGGAAAGTATATTCTGGGCTTTGGTGGCAGAGTCTTAGCAGCAGAGCTATAGAGGGTGCATCTCCTCCTCTGAGACCATTCCGAACTTACCCTCCCTGACAGTTGTACTGTGGTCTAGGAAACCATGGTACATGGGTGGAGCCTGGCAGTTCCATCGAAAGTTCCTGGACTTCTAAAAGCCCAGCCATAGAACCTTACTTGACTGCCACTTGAGACACTCTCACAGAGGAAATAAAAAAATCACGTCTTAGAGAATTAAGGCCCTCCCCTCCCACTCCTGCCTGCCCCGCCCTCCAGGGATTGGACAAAGACCAGTGTTTGGGTACCAGGGGAAGCTGCCTGCCTGATATGAGGTGTCCCCAAGCCTGACTTCCTGTGCAACCTCAGGTAACTAAAGCAACCTCTCTGAGCTTTTGCAGTCTCACTACAAACTGCAGCTTGCAAGGCAGCCAGCCTCCCCTGTGAGGCCATGGGGTCACAGGGGTGCTCTACAGAACAGACCAAGCTCCAGACTTCAGCCCCGAACACTCCCCAGGGTCAACCAGTATCTTGTTCCCACTCTACCGAGCCCCACAGCTGTGACTCTACAGCATACATGAACTGGGCTCAGTGCAGACACGACAAGTTCTGAGGCACCTCTCTCCCCCTCCCCGTCAGCACCCGCTGTCAGCGCAGCCATCGTTTGCCTTCCAACCAGACCCAAAGCTCGCTGCATCCCCAGGGCCGGCCCCTCTCCTCTCTGGCTGGATTCAGCTTCCTTCTGCCTCTTCTAGCCTCTGCCCTACAGGCCGGGCAAGGTGGGACAGAGGGCTCTGTGTGAGGAGCAGGATCTCAAACACGGTGTCTGCCCCCAGGGAATCAGACTCTCCTCTCCACAAGCACCTTTACCTGCTGAGCTTGCTCACTGGCCTGCAAGCATATTTTTGGTCAATATTGTTCATTTTGCCTGTTTTGTTTTGTTTGAAGCAGGGCCTCCCTGTAGCCTCAGCTGGCCTGGAACTCCCCGTGTAGATCAGGCAGGCCTCAATCTCATAGAGATATGCCTGTCTCTGCCTCCTAAGTGCTGGGATTAAAGGTGTGTGCCACCACACCTGGCTTGACTTAAAAAAAATATAATTGGAGCTGGTGAGATGGCTCAGTGGTTAAGAGCACTGACTGCTCTTGCAGAGGACCAGGTTCAATTCCCAGTACCCACACGGCGACTAAGAACTGTCTTAGGCCAGGCATGGTGGCACAGGCCTTTAATCCCAGCACTTGGGTGACAGAAGCAGGATCTCTGTGAGTTCAAGGCCAGCCTGGCCTACATATCGAGCTCCAGGCCAGCTGGGACTAAAGGGAGACCCTGTCTAAAAAAAAAACAAAGTAAATCATTTTTCTTTTCTGTATATGAATGTTTTGCCTGCATGTATGTATGGATACTTGTACAGTTCCCTCGGAGGCCAGAAGAGGGCGTTAGAGTCCCTGGAACTGGCTTCAGGGACAGTCGTTAGCTGCCATGTAGGTGCTGGGAATTGAACCCATGTCCTCTGCAAGAGCAGTCAGTGCTCTTAACTGCTGAGCCATCTCTCCAGTCCCCCAGCTTGACTTAAAAAAAAAAAGACGTATACATGTGTGTGTGTGTGTGTGGGGGTACGTTCACATGTGTGCTGATGCCTCACCAGAGGCATCAGATGTCCTGGAGCTGGAGTCACAGTTGGTTATGAGCTGTCAAACATGGGTGCTGGGAATTAAACCTAGGTTCTCTGCAAGAGCAGCCAGCACTTTTAATCACTGAGCCAGCTCTCTAGTCATTCTTTTGTTAGTTCCAAGTGGGGCTGGAAACGTGACTCAGTCATGGTTCATGGCCTAGGTTGCTCAAGGGCCTGGGTTCCATCCTTAGCACCAAAAGATAAAACAATAAAATAAAAATCCCAAATAAGTACAAATGGAGGTCACTGGAGGTCACTGGAGGGTAGGGCCCAGTAGGAAGTGAGGTCTGTGTGGAGGCCAGGATGAAGACTGAGGACATCGGGTAGGGGTAGAAGAAGCTGTCCTGTGATGAAGGTCACCCCCAGCCACGCAGAGGCCAGCTCTTGCCTGGTGGCCCAGCCAGCCTGGTCTCCTGTGGGGTCCCGGAGGTTGTAATTAGAGTCTTGTTCAGTTCTGTAATTGTCAGTTCCACGCCTGCTGCCCCAGCCTGATGCTAAGTCTCCCAGGAAGGGCCTGTCCTGCCTGTTTTGTCACCATTCTGTCCCTAGAACACATAGTAGGTACTTGTAGCAGATTGACTTGTGTCCCCTCCAAAACTCATGGCCACCTGGAGCCCCAGGAGGGGATTGTATTTGCCAATAGGGTCGGTCTCAGTGACTATTTTAGCTAAGAATCTCAAGACAAGGTTACACAGTGCAGACGGTGACCCCATAGGGACCCCATGCAGAGACACAGAGACCAGCCTTGAGGAGATGCAGCTGTAGCTGGCTACACTGATGCTGCTGAAAGCAAGGAGGGCTGGAGATCAGTAAGGGCTGGACTCGGCTCGGAGCGCTAGCCTGAGAGCCCAGCGGGCCAGCACTCTGTCCCGGCTTGGCTTCAGCTTCTGACCCTAGAACCATGGGAGGAGGAAATGTTAATCAAGATTTCTTTCCTTCTCTCTCTCTCTCTCTCTCTCTCTCTCTCTCTCTCCTTTCCAGACAACATCTTATGTAGCCCAGATTCACCTTAGACTCTATGTAGCCAACAATGCCCCTACATTTCTAATCTTCCTGCCTCCAGCTCAGAATGCTGGGATGGCAGGCATATGGAGCCCCAAGGGACAGAAAGTGCTTCTTTTGATTTGAGCCACAGATTGTAACATTTTTTTTTTCTAGACAGGGTCTCCCTATAGCCCCAGCTGTCCTGGAACTCACTCTGTAGACCAGGCTGGCCTTGAACTCACAGAGATCCGCCTGCCTCTGCCTCCCGAGTGCTAAGAATAAAGGCATGCACCACCACGCCTGGCAGATTGTAACATTTCTCCTTAACCATGCTATGGGGGGGAGTGTCTCAGTGAAACAGGTGGGTAAGGGCAGGAGCCAGAGACTTTGGTGGGGAGAACGGGGGGGGGGGGGGACGGGACCTGCAGGACTATGGCCTTTACCCTCACCCCAGGGGGCCTTGGCAGGGCTGAGGCCTGCTAATCCTGTTTGGGCTCCTGCTAGGTTGTGTTGGGGGAACCGGACACACTGGGGACCTGTCAGGGCCAGCCTGGCTGAGCTGACATGGAAATCAAGTTCCGTAGATTCTCTCCAACCACCCCAGAAGTGAGGCTGGAAACCTCAGGGCCTCCTTAAGCCTCCAGGGAAGTGCAGCCAATCCTTAGCCCCTTCAGGCACAGCCCGGAGCCAGGCAGATGGAGGGAAGTTCCCCACCTGTCTGCCCCTAGTCCTTTTGCTGTAGTTCCAGAAGTCAGCAGCAGGCCATTCTGGAAAGGGCCTAGAGCCTGGCTCTGTCCTGGCTGCTCTTTACCAAGCCTCAGTTTGCCCATCTGCAGCTGCAGGAAAGGTCACCCAACTTTGCCAAAGCTGTTGTCGAGAGTTGAGGCTAGTGGGGACGGCGGGGTGTCTGTCACTGTGGGTACTTGCTAAGGGAAGTGGGTCTGGGGGTCATGTTTCAAGGACTCCGCCTCGACTCTATAAATGGGCACTGGCCCTGCCAGACTCCGTCTAACTTCTGCCCTGTCACAGGTCCAGTGGCTTACAAGGTGACCTCGGCCCCAGGCATGAGGTACCCTCAGCCTGTATTTCACAGTCAGGAAAAGCCTGAAATCAAGCTGGTTCAGACTAGGAGGTTTTTGGCCTTTTTTTAGTTTTTATTTTATGTGTATGAATGTATTGCTTGCGTGTGTTGTGCAATGCCTGAGGAAGCCAGAAGAAGATGTTGGATGCCCTGGAATGGGAGTTACAGATGGTTGTTAGCTGCCATGTGGGCGCTGGGAACCAAGCCTGGGTCTTCTGCAGGATCAGCCAATGCTCCCCACTCTTTGGTCTTTTACAGACCAGGACTACCTGTAGCTGCAGCTGGCCTGGAACTTGCCTATATAGTTCAGTCTCATAGAGATCCACCTGCTTTTGCTTCCTGAGTGCTGGGATTAAAGGCATGAGCTATCATGTCCAGCTCAACCATCTCTCCAGTGTCCCAGGAGGGTTTTGAACTAACTGGGGTTGGGGAAGGCATGTAAAATCTCTGAGTCTCGGGGCTGGAGAGATAGCCTAGCGGTTAAGAGCACCGACGCTCTTGCAGAGGATCCGGGTTCGATCCCCAGCACCCACATGGCGGCTAAGAACCGTCTGTAACTCCAATTCCAGGAGAACTCCAGTTCCAGGGGAATCCGAGACCCTCTTCTGACTTCCGCGGCATTGCACGACACGGGTGCACAGACCTGCATGCAGACAATACATTCATACACATACAAAAATAAATAATAAAAAAAAAAATTAAAAAAAAAAATCTCTGAGTCTCTAACTCTCTGGGGAACCTGCTGAACGGAAGGTGGGGAGTGGGGGGTTAGGGGCTCTCTAAGGAGCAATAGAGTTCCACTAGATTTTTGGAAAAAAAAATTCTCAAGTTTTAGAAAAGTTTAATGAAGCAAACTCAATTGGTATTTGAGGCCCCTGGTCAGAGTAGAGACAGATGTCAGGATTTCTGTCCCTGCCCTGCAGATTGACTTGCTGTGCATTGTTGGGTAAGTTGCTTGACATCTCTGTGTCTCAGCTTCCTTATCTACTAAATGGAGGCAAATGGTATCCCTTCCTTGGCAGGACTGTGTTGTGAGGTTGTTGACTGACTGTATGGGACTTGCCGGCACAGACCCCATTTTTCGATGGTGTTCCTCGGAATTGGCATACTCCAGATAATTTTCTTTTTTTTCTTTTTTCTTTTTTGTCTTTTTTGAGACAGGGTCTCCCTGTAGCCCCAGCTGTCCTGGAACTCACTCTGTAGACCAGGCTGGCCTTGAACTCACAAAGATCTGCCTGCCTCTGTCTCCCAAGTGCTAGGAATAAAGGCATATGCCACCACGCCCGGCCAGATAATTTTCTTATCCCCATTAATTCCACAGATCCCTCGCTGACCATCCTCAGCCTCTGAGGTGGACCCTGTACTCCTGGACTGTAGTTAGGGAAGCTGATTATTAATAAGAGATGTAAAGATACCTGCCTGGGGCACACAGCAGTTAGGAGGCAGGGCTGGTGATCCTTCTGGATCTGTACAGAGCTCTGGAGGAAAGGAATTTGCTCACTGACCCAGCAGCTGTCTTGAATGGGACAAGATTCCCCTTGTGGGCACCCCAGGGCGGATAGCACCCTTGGCTCCCACGCCCTGGGCTTCTGGGCGCGCCAGCTAATGGCCTCTGTGTGTCCCCAGAGCTGCGGCCTCTCTTGACAGGGCACCTGGATTTCTCTCGGTGGCTCAGAAGCCCCTGAAGAGCCCCCTTCTCGGCAACAGGGCCCTCCTTAGCCCAGGCAACCTCTGGCTAGTGGGAGCACAGACAGGGAAACAGAGGCTTGCGACTGTCAACTCTGGGCCTGAACCAGGTGACTTCATAAGTGGGTGGGTGTTACCCGGAGCTCTTTGCCAGGTGTCTGCTGTCCTTTGGAAACTGGTCTGATGACCTCTGACCCCAGGCCTGTGGAAAGTCCTGTGTTCTGGGTCAAGAGGTGTCAAGCAGGAAGGCAAGGTAGGGGGAGAGAAGGTCTGTCCCTTCGACAGCCATGGGACTCTCTTCTTGGAGAGACCCATTCTGTGTGTAGGAAGAGAGAGAGCCTGGGACAAGTCCTGGAGGCCTCTGTCCTGCAACACAGAAGGAACCACACGAAAGAGCCGAGGTTGGGGGCTGGAGAGATGGCCTAGCAGTTAAGAGCTCCGACTGCTCTTGCAGAGGACCGGGTTCGATCCCCAGCACCCACATGGCGACTGAGAACTGCCTGTAACTCCAATTCCAGGAGAACTCCAGTTGCAGGGAAATCTGACACCCTCTTCTGACCTCCGCAGCATTACATGACACGGGTGCACAAACAGTACATTCATACACTAAATAAATAAATAAATAAATAAATAATTAAAAAAAAGAGCCAAGGTTGGGATTTGAACCTGAATAGGTGGCCCCAAATTCCACATTAACCTGAGTCAAATGGCTCCTAGACACTCAGCCATGCAGCCAGCCAAAGCTGCTCCAGGCCAGAGCGCACCAGCCGGCAGAGGTCTAACCCCGACTCCCAGACCACTGTGTATCTTGCAGCAAATGGCACCCCTCTCTGGGCCTCAAAGTCCTTGCCCATGCCCAGCAGCAAACCCTGAGGATTTAAGGGCTAAGTTCAGCAAACCCAGGCCAGAAAGAGGCAGATCTTGTGCAGTGATGAGCGGGGGGTATGCAGGCCTCTGTGCGTGGCCTGTGTCCACGCTGCCCTCTGAGTCCCTGGCTCTGGCGGGCTGTAGGGCCACCTGGTTCCCATGTCATCAGCAGCTCTGGCCTTGGGTGAGGTATCAGAGCCCTAATGGATTCCAGGTTGGGTAGGGGAAGGGACTCAGTCACTTTCCTGTTCCCTGCCTCCTCCCTCCTGGCTACAAGTCCAGCAGGGCCTTTTCGCCAGCTCTTTCCTCTGCAGGAATCATTCTTCTCCCAGAAGCAGCATGATTCCCCCTGACCCTTGCTTGGTACCTTTGCTCAGGTGCCATCTTAGCAGGCCTTAAGTTCCAGTGACACCTCAGCCCCGTCTCTGTCACCCATTCCCTCCCCTGCCTTGTTTTCCCCAGGGCGTTCATTGCTCTCTAGCTCCCTGTCCAGAATGTCACCTGTCCCAGAGCAGGGGCTCTGATGCTCTCCCTGCCGGGCCCCTAGCCTCTGGGAGAGCCTCGAACATGGATCTGGAAGTGGGGGCCGCAGTGTATCCCTGGCTAAGTGGTGGACACTGTAACTTGGGTCTCCAGATAAACTGTGGAGTTGCAGTGTTCTTGGGATTGAAAAGCTGTGTCAGCATGCTGGGATTGGGGGTCTCTGGGAATGGAAAAGGGGTAGCTGAAGTCCTGGTGTGTGCAGACAGATTCTTGGGGCTAGGCTGGAAGGGCAGTGGCTTTGGGGCATCAAGCGTCTGACCTGCATCGGTCACTGTGTGACATGAGGAGTCAGGGAATCCAGAAGTCCAGTACAACCGGAAGGGACCTGCTAGACTTCTGGCCTGAATTATCTGGGAGGAAAAATAATTAAATTCCAAGGAACCCGTGGTGTGAGTGTGTGTGTCAGTGCCTCAGGGTGGGTAGGTGGGGGCCGTCTGGGAAGAGGGTGGCCCTGTTTGAGGGCCACAGGGTCAAATCACAGGGTCAAGGTGGGCTCAGAGTGCTGAGAGTTCGCACTGGGTCAGAGGTGGTTTCCCACGAACTGGCGGAGTGGCAGCTCCAGCTCGCTTGGGGGGAGGGGGGGGGGAGGGGGAGTAAGATTCCCAGAGCCTGGTTGCAGCAGGTCCGCTTGTTGCCCTCCAGTGTCCATTGAGCCAACGGAGGGGCTGCTGAGGCCTCTCGCTTGCCATGTGTACATTTATCTGTTTCCTGAGGGTATGTCTTGTTCCCTGCGATGGGGACTTTATTGGGACAGTGTAACCTGCACCTCCCACAGGGCCTTCCCTCATCCAGAACTGTCTGCAGCTCCTGCCCTGTGCTGTCCTCCACCCCCTGTTCTTCCTTGGGCACCCCCACAGGGACACCTTGCACCTGTCTCCGCATCCACATCTTGCAAGCCCAGCTCCAGAGCAGGCTTGTGTGTTCTCTGTGTTCCCAGTACAGGTCTTGGCATGCAGTAAGCGCTCAATAAATAAATGTTTGCTGGGTGAATGAGTAGAGGAAGGAGCACTGTCCTGGGGCAGTTCAGGGCTGGGGCCTTTCCGGATGGAGGCGGACCCCTGCCAGGGACGCCTGGGGAAGGGCTGGGTGGGCAGGTGGGAAACCGGAGGAGAGGTGGTTCCTAGCACCTGCCTCCAGGGGCGGGTGGAGGCCGCTCAGATGTAAACGCCTTTAGTACTCTGTCGCCTCACCTGCAGCCGGGCCTCTCCACGGGGTGAAAGGCTTGCCCACGGGGCCAAGGTTCCAGATGCGGAACTGCCACTTCTCCCCTCCTCTGGGGCCCACATGGGCCTCCAGGCCTTTGAGTTTGTGACCGCAGCCCAGGGCTCTAATCCGACACTCCCTCACTGACGACCCTAGGTTGTCCCAGGAGTTTCAGGGTCCCAGGAGGGGCAGCACAAATGGGGTGGGGCACTGTCTCCTGCCGTATTCTCTGCAGAAGCCCCTCCCCTGCCCAGTGGCCACATCTGTCCCCACCTGTCCCAGTTCCAGTTCCTGGCTGGGCGGCTGGATGGCAGTCTGCGGCTCAAGTGCACCCTCTGCTGGCTCCAGTAGGTTAGGAGGCCTGAGCTGATCCCGGCGGCCAGTTCTGGAGACTTGCTTCATTCTCCTGTGGTGTGGGTGGAGAAGGGCCGCACACAGCGCAGCTTGACTTTGAGGCCTGCAAAGGTGAATGAGGTCCCACCTCACTTACTGTCTACCCTCCCCCCCTCCCCCCTCCCCCCGCTCCCCCACTCCTTCGCTCACATGCCAGAGAGAGCCAGCCCAACACAATGGGCCCTGCCCTACCACTCATAGCTGACGCTCAATGGGGCGGGAGGGCAGACAATACGTGTAAATATGTCACTATCAGTTGATAGTCCATCGATAAACCTAAATGTGGCCTGGTTTCAGTCCCACACCCACCCTAAAGTGAAATTTTTGACTCTGTACACCAGGCTGGCCTTGAACTCATAGAGATCCGCCTGCCTCTGCCTCCCGAATGCTAGGATCAAAGGCATGCACCATCACACCCAGCTTAAAGATAGTTCTTAGCTGCCACGTGGGTGCTGGGAATCGAACCCAGATCCTCTGCAAGAGCAGTTGGCCCTCTTAACCGCTGAGCCATCTCTCCAGCCCCAACTAGACATCTATGGCTTCTGTCTTAGTTGCCCCCCCAACCCCCATCCTCAGCCACCAGGACAAAACTGGGTTTCGAGATCAGTTTTGATGCCAGCAACAGGCTTGAGAGGGAGTTGCCAGGCCTGGCGGTTCTGAGAATTCCTGCCAAGGTTGGCCGTGCTGCGAGCTGGCCTTGTTCTCCCTCCACACAGCCCCCAGTGCCCTTCCATCCATCTGTCTGCCATCAAGCAAGTGCACGACTGGGTCAGCAGAACCCACATGAGCTTGTGGACCCTTTCAGGCAGCCCTGGGTGGCAGCCCCTGCATCAGGGACAGTCGGGTCTGCGGCAGAACTGTTAACATGTCAGAGCTCTCCACAAGGCAGGCAGGCATGGCCAGTTGCAGCTGGGGAGCCAGGAAGTCAGGCTGGGTGATGACACTTGTCACCAACCAGACACACCACGTGTTGGGGACGGATAGGCCAGAGTGTCTTCTTCAGATGGACCGAGGACCAGGAGGACAGATCCTCCAGTCCCCAGGAAGAACCCAGCCAGCAGGAAGCACAAGAACAGACACTAGTAGGCATGGCAGACCCTCTTGCTCTGCTGGGGTAGAAGTGAAGCTGGGGGGGGGTGGTGACAGCGACCTGGTTCAGGTCACTTTGCAGCCTTTTTTTTTTTGGTCTTTTTGAGACAGGGTCTCCCTGTAGCCCCAGCTGTCCTGGAACTCACTCTGTAGACCAGGCTGGCCTTGAACTCACAAAGATCCGCCTGCCTCTGCCTCCCAAGGGCTAGGATTAAAGGCGTGCGCCACCATGCCCGGCCGGCTTTGCAGCCTCTTTTTTTAATTTATTTCTGTATGTGTATCAATGTACTGTCTGCATGCAGGTCTGTGCACCCGTGTCGTGCAATGCCGTGGAGGTCAGAAGAGGGTCTCGGATTCCCCTGGAACTGGAGTTCTCCTGGAATTGGAGTTTCAGACGGTTCTCAGCCACCATGTGGGTGCTGGGGATCGAACCCGGGTCCTCTGCAAGAGCAGTCGGCGCTCTTAACCGCTAGGCCATCTCTCCAGCCCCTTTTTTATTTTTTAATGCTTTGCAGCCTCTTAAGGGAGGGATGTAAAATGTCATCTCCTGGCCACAAGAGAACTTCACCCCAGTTGTGCACGTGTGTCAACTTGACAGAAAGGAAGCATGGCCACACTGACCAGTCAGGGTGGCCGCCCCACAGGAGACCTGCTGGGCTGTGCCTTGAGGCGCTGCTCTCTCAGGGGGGAGTCTCCGGTGAGCACAGGCCAGGCCTCACAGAAAGGCAGAAGGAAACCCTGATCGTGTGGGACACTGTCCATCCCAGGAGGGTGGAAGCCTGCTAGACCACAGCCCTGCAGTGCGTTGAGCTCCACAGGGCATTACCCTGGGTGCTGGAATGGAATTTGGGACTTGTGCATGGCACTAGGTGAGTCCCTGCCACCAAGCCACACCCCTAGATCTTAAATGTCAACACTAAACCATTCTGGTCCCTGAATGGAGAAGTGTGTGCCCAGAAGTGCAGGGTCACTCAAAACACTATCTGTGCCAGTCAGGAAGCCTGGCTTCTAGGCAGAGGACACAGGTCCTGGGCACGCTGCTATGTGCAAAGCAGGGCCTGGAGGAGGAACAGGAAGCAGAGGCCATGTCCTGGTCCTAAGAGGAAACTGGGAGGGAGAGGTCCAGGCCAGCACTTGGTTTCCAGTGACACGCGGTACCTGTCTGAGGGTCTGGGGTCATAGGGTGCCTGCCAGTATGGAATCTTCTAGCTCATGTGCCCTCTGCAGGGAAAAGCCCAGGGTCTCCCTTGGTATGTGTGGTCTGCCACCTACCTCCCTCTCACCAGGCAAACAAATACCCCTAACTTTGCATAGCTCTAGGGCAAGTCTTGTGGGACATGGTGCTGCACACTGATCATCCCTGCACTCAGGAGGTGGAGGTGGGAGGGCAGCCTCAGGTAAATAGCAAGTTCAAGGCCAACCTGGGCTACAAGAGACCCTAGCTGAACAAGAACAGGAGTCAAGTGGGGGTGCTTGTGACTAAAATATATTAATAAATGTATGAAAATGTCATAAGGAAACCCATTACTATGTATATGTTATTTAAAAAGGACAAAGAAAACTAAAAGAAGTGATGCTGAAGAGCTGCATTTCCTGCTAGCACCTCTGGTATGTAAACCAGGCTGGCCTTGATCTTAGAGATCCACCTGACTCTGCCTCCCCAGTGGTGGGCTGGGATTAAAGGCGTGTGACACCACACCTGGTCTGCCTGTCATATGGACAGGCACCTGTGGAAGGTGTTGTGCCTAGCTTTAGTGGACTCCGGGGTGGCTTCTGCCCAGTCTGTGAACACAGGTGCTACCTGGCTTCTGGGCCTGGACAGAGCTCCCCAAGGAGCTTCCAGGACCATGGGCTCCCAGAGGTCAAAGGGCATGCATCAGGTGTCTCAGGATGTGAGGCAGTGGTGGGTGCCCTGCGAGGGGCTCCAAGTGTGCCCATGCCCACAGAGACAGAGTCTTGGACTTGCTGGGAGACTTCCATAAAGGTTTCCCCCAGGGCCAGAGAGATGGCTCAATGATTAAGAGCAGTGACTGCTGTTAACAGAGGACCGGAGTTTAATTCCCAGTACCCATGTGGCAGCTAAGAACTGTCCATAACTCCAGTTCCAGGACATCCAATACCCTCTTCTGACCTCTAACAGTATGGCAGGACATGGGTGCCCTTACATACATGCAGGCAATACAATCATACACATCTATTTTTAAATTATTTTTTTTCTGGTCTTTTTGAGACATGGTCTTCTTATAGCCCCAGCTGGCCTGGATCTCACTATGTAGACCAGCTGGCCTTGAACTTGCAGAGATCCGCCTGCCTCTGCCTCCCAAGTGCTGGGATTACAGGCATGCACCACACCTGCCCGGCTATAAAATAAAAATTTTAAAAAGCCTGCCCCAACAGATATCGTGTGTGTTCAGTCAGCCCATGTCCCAAGCCTGAATGAGAGCCTCACACCCATAGGTGTAGGGACAGGACCAGCAGGGCCTAGAAGGATCTCCTTTCCTGGGCCACTCCAGCAGGTGACAGCAGGGGATCTGTGTGGGCCCCATAGTCCAAAGCCAGATACTGTAGGCCATGCTGACATCTCTTCTCTCAAAAGGACAAGATGCTTCCACAAGTCGTCTTCCCCCAGAGCAGTCCCTTGGCTGCTGGAAGAAAAAGGAAGTCCCTGAGGCTGAGCCCCAAGTCCCCTCACAGGGCGGTGACGAAGCAGCACAGGCCACAAGGGACATGAATGCGTCTTCTTGCGCCTCAGGAAGCCCCTGAGGGCAAGGGCAAGAGGCTAAGCAGGGACCTGTCGGCAGACAGAGCAGGAGGTGCGGAATGCCTGTCCACCTGATGCCACTCACATCCTCTTCGCTGTTGTAACAAGTGGGGGCCCATGGTACCCACTTAAGGACCAGTTTACCTAGAACCGTGTTCTGACTCTCGTCCCAACACCATGGCTGGCCACATCCATTTTCTGTGCTGCTCGTCCAGCTCATGGTGAATTAATAGCTGGAGCCTTTTAATTAATTTTTACTAATTTAGAGACAAGGTCTCGATATGTAGCTCTAGGGTTGGGAGGCGCGGCCCGAGAAGTCACCTGGCAAAGGGAGTCTGGCAGATACTTGGGATGCCCTCAAGTCCAGCCTAGGCCAACCCACCTGTCCAGTCTTACCAGATGACTGGCCAGGGCAGGCCGCAATCGGGAAGGTGGTAGAGATGAATTCTAGGACTCTTCCCTCCTCTAGCCCACATGGTGCAGGGGTCTTGAACATTGGGCCCTGAATTGGTTTTGGAGTTTCCACTGCATTTGTGAACCCGTTCAGCACCTCCTGTCCTTCCCCAGAAGAGTCCAGAAAGATCCCAGCTCAGTCTTCCTCCAGACAAGTCACTGGCAGCAGCCCAGGCCTCTCTCCTCAGTCGTGAATCAGAAGGGAATCCGCACCTGCCGCAGGCCACCCAAGCCCTCTATGTCCACAGGCAGCAGGTCACAGAAGCAAGTTCAACTTTTGGGTCAAAGCAGCTTGACACATCCCCACAGTAGACCTCGGCTATGGAGAAGCTGCCAATCACCAGATTCTGACTCTTGTCCCAACACCACGGCTGGCCACATCCATTTTCTGTGCTGCTCATCCAGCTCACGGTGGATTAATAGCTGGAGCCCTTTTTAATTAATTTTTAGTAATTTAGAGACAAGGTCTCATTATGTAGCTCTAGCTGGTCTGGATCTCAGTATGTAGGTTGACCTTCAACTCACAGACCCATGGAGTGCAAGGATTAAAGGCGTGGGCCACCATGTCCTAGCCTTGAACTTACTGAGTTATCCAAGAACTCATTTTTTTTTTTATTAATTAAATATGCTGACAGCTTCACACACATATCTAATGCATTCAAAATGCCCTCACCCTACCTTTTCACCCACCCACCTCCAAACCCTTTTCCCGTATGCATGGTCTGGTTTTATTTTTTGGTCTGTTTTGACCTGCCAAATTTGACCAGAGTGGTCTATGTGATGAGTCAGGAACTAGCCCCTGGAGCGTGGCAGGCTCAATTGAAACCTAGAGCTCCTGTCTGCCTGCCCTCACCTCCTAAGCACTAGGCTTACGGGTATGTGCCACCACGCTGCTTTCTGACTGGGTTTCCCTGTGCTGTTAGATCTCCTGATCTCCATAACTCCACCCCCAACGACCTTTTAAAACTTCATCTTGGGGCTGGAGAGATGGCTCAGTGGTTAAGAGCACCAACTGCTCTTGCAGAGGACCAGGGTTCGATCCCCAGCACCCACATGGCGGCTAAGAACCACGTTTAACTCCAGTTCCAGGGGAATCCGACGTCCTCTTCTGACCTCCACAGCATTGCATGACATGGGTACACCAACCTACATGCAGACAGTACACTCATACACATAAAACCAAACAAAACCAAACAAAACCAAACCAAAACAAAACCTTCATCTTTGGGGATGGGAAAGGCAGACAGGATGCAGGTCAACTTAGCCAGAAAACTAAAGATTGAGCCTCAGCAGTGAGCACGAACCATGGACCTGGTGAATGCTGTCACACAATGGACTAGCAACGGTCCAGTATACAGTACTTGCCAGGTTCGCAAAATTATGATGAAGTCTGTCCTCATTTACTGAGTCCTGGGAAGAGTCTAGATTTTGCCTCTTGACTAAAAACTAAATATTTTTCTAGAGGAGGTGAACCCTGACTTCCAGACATTAACCTGGTGCTCAGAGCCTCTCAAGCACTCGATGCTATCCATTCTAAGCCTGGAGGAAGAGGAGCACAGCCTGCTAGAGTAACGCACACTGTTTATTATAGTGCATCAGGCAGCGGTCTGAGAGAAAGGCTGCTTAACACTGTTAGACTCGATGGTAAAGCAGTGGAACTGTTTGCCCTAGAGTGAAGACACCTCCAGCTTTTCCGACGGGACAGCTGCAGCTTTGGCAGGGTCACACAAATACTAACAACAAAAACCCTTTCGGAACACAATGAGTTGCCTTTATTTCAGTACGCATCCATATGTCAGCATTTAGTGGTCCTGAACAGAAGAGTGGAAGATGGGGCAGCGTGCCAGGAGAGCAGGCCCGGCTCTGAGTCCCTGCAGCGTCTGAGGAGCAGCAGCACCGAACCCAGAGTCCACCTGGGTCAGGGCCTCTTGTTCCGGTTGCAGGTTCCACACCAGCCCTGATGGGTGGCCGGGGTCACCACGAGAGCCCTCTTCAAACGCTGTTTAAAAGCAAATCAGTGACAGGAAAAGGAACCGACTTGGACCTTGTGTGCTTAGCATGTCTGAGGCCTCTCCAGGTGTAACCAAGGACTCTTGAGTGCCAGCAGGTCTGAGTCACCCAGTGACTGCTCTGTTCACATGGACACCTGAGCTCAAATCGAGTCGGCTGATGACGCAGGGCGGACCTCACTTCCCAGGCTGGTTGCGTGTGAACGAGTGTGGTCCTGGAGCTAGAGGAGGCCAGGCTCTTCCAAGCTCATCTGATGGCTTCTGGCGGCAGCACGTGTTGTGGAAGTATCCCGTGGTGACAGGCAACAAGGGCTTAGAGGAGGGAAAAAGCAGCACCCAGATAAAGGTGGGGGGAAGGGACAGGAAGCCTTGAATCCCTCACTGAAGGCCAATTTCAGAGGGAGTGAAAGGTTACAATCTGCTTCGGCCACGAAGTAGGAGTGGCGGAGTGGGGACGGGACAATGGCTTGCAAGGGGTGTCACTTAAGACTTAAGAAAGCAGGGGTTCGGGCAAAGTACCCTGAAACCCAGCAGTAGTCCAACGGGCTGCCACCTGAAGCCTTCCCATCTAATCTACGGGCCACCACGCAGGGCTATGACGGAGGGTGAAGGCAGACAGGCCTGTCAGAAGCAGGTGATTGTGTGACATGTCTGTTCACAGTTGCGTTAGCTGTGCCCACTGCTCCTGATGGGAACTGATTTCAATATACCTTCTTGATCCCAGAGTTCACCTATGTGGACAGTGGTTACAATTGATGGGATGGTCTATTATGTTGCACAACTTAGATATTTCAAATGGATAAAAAAAATTAGTATCATGTACAGTATCTTAAGATGACTGCCTTGGAGTGGAAGCTTCCTCTCCAGTACTTTGAGGTCTAAGAGATGTGGCTAGAAAATGTACTACTGTGGAAAATGAAGACTCAGACTGGATGGGGGAGGGAGGCTGGGCCTCCGGCAATTAATTGCTCTAACACTGTCCTTCTGGGGGCTGTGGCAGCTTCACGTTCTCTTCAACATCATTAGGAGCCAAAGCTCTTGGAGGATGACCGTGATGCTGTGGGAGTTCTGCCACTTGGCCAGCACTGACGTGGCTCTTGGGTCCACCTGTAGAGAGGCATGCACACAGGTTACCCCAGCTCAGGACCAAAGCCTCCCCCCAGTCAGCACGCTGAGTCCACATGGGCCCCATCATGCCCAGGCTGCACTAGGCTGGCTACCCTGCAGTCATCTGCTGCCCTTTTCTGTCCCAGTGTCGGGGAAATGAGCAGTGACTGTGTCCCTTGGCGAGACTCAGCCTGCCCAACCTGCACCTGTGCCACCCGTACCTGGGGTGGGCTGATAACAATGAGAAGGCAGTAAGGGTGGCGAAGACACCCAGGTGTCCCCCAAAGCACTGGACAACTTGGGAGTACACAAAGGACACAACTCATCGCCAGCTCTCTTTACCACTTTCTGAAGACCCAAGGGACAGAGCCTCGGCATGGTGACCATGCAATTCTCCTCAAGCTAAGGCTCCAAGCTCTGGCAAGCAACATACGGAGTCAGGATTTATGGATTAGGATGTGGTTCAGTGGTAAAGCGCTTATCTAATCTGTGGAAGGCCCTGGGTTCCAGAAATACATCAGAAGAAAAAAAGCCAAGTATGAAGGCTGCTCCAGTTTGTAACTCGTGGGCACTACCAAGCCCCTCATGGCAGCCCAGGACTCCCACCAGGACTTAGGAGAAGTGTTCTAGGTTCTGGAAATTGGCAGAGACCTGAGCCACTGAGCACCCCAGCCCAAATGGCCTCTGCTCTAATCTGAAGTGTTTCAGCTTCATGGTGCTGGTCAGGAGTCTGACACTTGGGAGCATGTTGTATTGGAAAGGTCTGTCTGTCAACATGAGCTTAAAAAGTAAGGGCCATGAGCCGGGCGTGGTGGTGCACGCCTTTAATCCTAGCACTTGGGAGGCAGAGGCAGGCGGATCTTTGTGAGTTCAAGGCCAGCCTGGTCTACAGAGTGAGTTCCAGGACGGCTGGAGCTACAGGGAGACCTTGTCTCAAAAACACCAAAAAAAATTAATAATAATAATAAACTGTGCAAAAATATTAACAAATAGTAAAAACAGTTTTCAAAAATCAGAAGACAAAAATTCACACACACAAGGGAAATCACTCCTCCTAAACGACCAAGAAACAAAGTGGTAGTGTGNAAAAAAAAAAAAAAAAAAAAAAAAAAAAGTAAGGGTCCTGCTAGCCATGGTGACACGTGCAACCCCAGCACTCGGAGGCTCAGACAAGAGGACCAGAATGGACAGAGGCAGAGGCCAGCTGGTGCCACATCAGTGAGGCTGTCTCAAAAAGTGTTAAGAAAAACGTCAGGCTGGGCATGGTGGCGCACGCCTTTAATCCTAGCACTTGGGAGACAGAGGCAGGCGGATCTTTGTGAGTTCAAGGCCAGCCTGATTCACAGAGAGAGTTCCAGGCTAGCTGGGGCTACAGGGAGACCCTGTCTCAAAAAGACGAAAAAAAAAACCAAACCAAAACAAAACAAAACAAACAAACAAAAAAAAAACCGACAGGAGCCTGCAGTCATGCACAGGAGGTGAATTGTGGGAAGGCCTCGCCTCTCTGCCTGCTTCCTCATCTCCAGTTCAGGGTCAGGAGCACTGAAGGAAGCCTCTTTTTTTTTTTTTTTAATTTTAAAAAATTTTATTTATTTCTGTATGTGTATGAATGTACTGTCTGCATGCAGGTCTGTGCACCTGTGTCGTGCAATGCCGCGGAGGTCAGAAGAGGGGGTCAGATTCCCCTGGAACTGGAGTTCTCCTGGAATTGGAGCCTCTTATCAGCACTGGGCTGGCTGGACTGAGCTCAGGTGAGGGACAATACACAATGGAAATGCCCTGCCCAAAGCTGTAGACACACAGGGCTAACCTGCACCAGATAACCCAGCACACGCACAGAACTAACCTGCACCAGATAACCCAGCACATGCACAGGGCTAACCTGCACCAGATAACCCAGCACACGCACAGGGCTAACCTGCACCAGATAACCCAGGACATGCACAGGGGCCAGACCAAGCCTTGGTTCAACACAGCATTCAACGCAGTCACAGGTGGGGCAAGAGAAGCTACTCACCACTCCGTTAGAACTATTGACGCCATTCATGTTAATTTTTGTTACAAATCTTACAAAGGGGGGTGCTTCTGGGTATTTGGGTCCACATTCTATTTTAAGGCTGTATATTCGGTTTTCATAAATTGTCTGTAAAAAAAAAAAAAAGGAATAGAGAGATGTCAATTACAAAGAGAGGTGTAGCTATTGAGACTTTTGTCACCCTCGCAGGTGGCACAAGGGTGCAACTGCTGAGGGCAGCTGGGTGGAGGAAGTCCAAGCTGGCCTCAGGGCCCTGGGCTCAAGGAAAAGCAAAAGACCCCATCTCTAGCTGCTCAGGCTGAAGCATCAACAGGTCCGGTCTGGGCCTGCAGCAACTGCACTCCTCAGCAGACCTGCCCCTCTCTGGTGGAACAGGCTAAGCCCTCCTTTCCCCTTTACCACGGGCTGCACATTGCACAAGGATCTCCACTGGCAACTCCCATCTGCCCTCAGGAGCTTCTTTCATGGTGACCCAAGAAGCACTGGCATCCCAACTGTAAGAGGCAGAGGGTCATGAAGCCGACCACCAGAGATAGCATCAATCTTCAGGGACCAAAGCCCTTAGTCCCAATACACGGGGTGGGGGTGGGGGTGGGGGTGGTGACTAGGGGAGTTCAAGGCCAGCCTGGTCTACACTACATGATTTAGGCTATCCAAGGTTACATAGTGAGGCCCTATTTCAAAACCAAAAGAGCCAAAAGAGGCTGGATGTGGTGGCACACAGCTACAACCCCAGCACTCGAGGAGCTGAGGCAGGAGGATCAGAGGTCAGCCTGGACTAATGTGAGACCCTGTGATAGATAAAGAAAAAAGCCAACACAGCTCAGTGAGTGAAGGCTCAGGACTGACAATCTGAGTTTGATCCCAGGAATCTACATAAAGGCAGAAAGAGAGAAATGACTCCACAAAATTGTCTTTTGACCTCTCCACATGCTGTGACATGCACCCTGCCCCAAGCCAAGTGTATCTCTGCTGAGAAACAGGAAAGGCCAGCTCCATCTTCCCTTTGACTGCAATGCCCAGCACCAGAACATGTGGCCATGCCAGGCTGCTTGCTGTTCCTGTCTGGAGTGCCCTTCCCTACCAGATCCACCACACAACCTCAAGGACCCAGCTCAAATGTCAGGCAGCCATACCTTTGTGTCTAACAAAAGTCACACTGTCCTGTGTCTAAAGACCACACTGAAGGGTGACCTCTCCCCATGAGTCTTATCCCTTGGAGAGCAGGGGCTGACCTTAGGTCCTGTCTCAGGGGCTGCCTGCTCATAGCAATTGCTGCTGTGCAAACAGCGACACCTACTGGTCGCCAGGGGGAATGAATCAGAGGACTTTTTTTTTTTTGAGACAGGGTCTCCCTATAGCCCCAGCAGGCCTGGGACTCACTCTGTAGACCAGGCTGGCCTTGAACTCACAGAGATCCATGTGCCTCTGCCTCCCAAGTGCTAGGATTAAAGGCATGCACCACCATGCTTGGCCATGTGGGTGCTAGGAATCGAACCTGGGTCCTGTGCAAGAGCGGTCTATGCTCTTTATCATTGAGCCATCTCTCCAGCCCCCAGAGGGCTTTCTTAAACTTAGGGCCAAACTCTCAGGCAAGGTCCAAGGTTACTCCAGACATTCAGACTAGTCCCACCAAGGTGACTGAGCCAGCTCTCAAAGGTGGTTTCACTACCCTCAGCCAGCCCCTCTTCTCTCTTTCCAGGGAACAGCACCACCCACCAGCAGCCCAGGAGGGCCAGTGAAGCCCTATGTACTCTGCATCAGGTCTGGGTCCTCTGGAAGAATAGCCAATGTTTTTAACTGCTGAGCCATCTCTCCAGGCCCAGGCAGTAACCATTTTGTGAGTGTTCTCTCTGCATGTGTTAATGTACCACATCATAGAGCACCAGTGGAGGACAGAAGAGGATGTCCAATTTCCCCGAAAGCTGAGTTATGGATGGTGGTTAGCCGCCATGTGCGTGCAGGGTCTCACTACACTGGCCAGGCTGGCCTGGGACTTGACATCTTCCTGCATCAGCTCAAGCACTAGATCACAGTGTTCACCATGGCCAATTCCACGAATGGCATTTATTTCATCATGAACATGTAATATGCCAACCTCTGTTGCTGGATGGAGTGGACTGCTGCAAAGAGAACTTTCTGCATTGCCTGTGCAAGTTTTCTGTAAGTTTAAAGCATACTAAAAACACTTATTCCCAAAATATGTAAGTTATGAGAAAAGGAATAAAGAATCTGCCATTAAAACATTCAAAAAATCTAAAATCTAAATACAGAAACCACACAAAGTAACACAAACTATAATCTCAGCACTGCAAGGTCAAGGCAGGCAGGAGGGTCAGAAAGTGAAAGGTCAGCTGTATAAACAGTCTGAGGCCAGACTGGGCTACATGAGATTCTGTCTCAAAAAACCAAAATCAAAAACAAAACAACCCCCCTCCCCCCAAAAAAACCCCAAAATCAAATCAAAACAAGCACTCTGAGCATATATCGCACTCGGTAGAAACCCTTCAGGGGACCATAAAGGGCTCAGGTGGTGGGCTGGAGAAGTGCACACGGCGGTATAGAGATGTCACCCTGAGAACTGCAAACAGAATCTAACAGAGCCTCAAGGTAGCAGAGTTTGCCTAGGGTGGGAGGAGAACAGGCAGGGAGCCTAAGTCCACTAGCATTAGGTTTTATTTTAGGACCCTTAAAACTGAATGCTAGTGTCTATGAAGAGGCAGTGGTCTGGGTCTGGACTAGGCAATAAAAGCAGAGGCTGAACCCCACTACTGATGGCAGGGTGAAGGGCTGGCAGGACACAGCCAACCCTCTGCGCACACTCCTGGGCATACGCTCTCTCCTGTGACCTCAAAAAGGTACCACCTTAGCAGGAAGCCAGCTGATGAGGAAACGCATGGGGTGCAGTCTTAGTTGCAGAAAGTGGAGCACGAGGGGCTGATACCCTACTGACCGGCACACACCCCGCTACAGAGGGCAGACATAACCACGCACTTCACACCCAGGCTCCCCACTATTGGTGGAGCTCTTCCACCTTGGATCTCATTTCTTCTGACTTTTCTAACTCTAATGTCCTACCATGGATGGCAAAACTCAAGATCCTGGAGCAGAACTCAGAGGGGACAGGGTTCCGCTCCTTCTGCTGATCTGTAAGCACCGCCACAGCACACTATTCACAACACAAAATATGAAGCGACACACACGGCCGTACGAAGACCAGATCAAAGTCAGCAAGCACACTGAAATATCATTCACCCACAAAGAAGACAGAAGCCCTGCCACCTGCATTAAGTAGATGAGAGAGACCAACACTAAGGGAGATGTGTCAGGCACTAGCTGACATGGAATCCCAAGGTTGAACTCACATAAGCAGGGAGCAGAACAGTGGTTGCCAAAGGGCACAAACTCAGAAGACAAATGAGTTAATCATAGTAATAAAACAGAATTCTAGGCTTTGAAATTTGCTGAGTCTATACCTGAGACAATCTGACTACATGGCCCAGGTTGCTCTTGAACTTGCAATATCCTTCTTCAGTCTTCTCGGAACTGGATTACAAACTTGGGAATTGAACTTGGATCCCATGCAAGAGCAGCATGCACTCTTAACCAATAAGCCATCTCTTCGGCTCCCCTACGTTGACCTTCCCCCCAACTGATAAGGCACCCAGGTTCACAGGATGTGCATGTGTCTCACAGCAGAAGCAGTGACAGCACATCAGCTCTCCTCTCCCTGCCACACTTTAGAATTATGCTCAGGGAAAGCATTTCAGGGCAAGTGAGGCACCCTAGACACCACCTTGGGCAGCCCCAGAACCCACCCATGGCAAGAGCAGGGTGGTTCGTGCCCTTGCCAGGGAGAGAGGCTCAGCATCTCCTGAAATATGTTTGCAACAACTGGCACCAAGCAAAGTGACGAGGGTCTTACAATACACAGCCTACAGGACATACCCAGCCTGGAGTGCCAGTCCTGCTGAAGCTGAGAAATCATTCTGACCTGACCACTGTCAGCACTTCTATGAGCTAAGAACACTCCATGCCAATGCTTGGGTACAGCCAGACATTGCCACAACTCTGCAAAGAATGGTTGCCCAGGAATCTGTACTCTGGTACAGGACTTGCTTTCAACAAAACAAAACAAAACAAAACAAAACAAAACAAAACAAAACGACAAGGACAAGGACAAGGACAAGGACAAAGACAAGACAAGAAGGCCTGAGAGACAGATGGCTCAATGGTCAAAAGCACTGGCTGCTCTTGCAGATTTGGGCTTGGTTCATAGCACCCAGCTCACAACCATCTGTAATTCTAGTTCCAAGGGATCTAGTGCCCTCTTCTGGCCTCTTTGGGCATTGCATGCAAGGGTACACTCAAATACACTGAGGCAAAACAAGAAAAATTTTTTTAGAAGGGCTCATCACACTTGTAATCCCTGAGGTTGAGGCTCCCATGTTTGAGGTCAGCTTAAGATACATAGTGAAACTATGTCTTCAAAAAGAAAACCAACACTAGTCAGGCACAGTGGTGTATGCTTTTAGTCCTAGCACTCAGAGGCAGGCAGATTTCTGACACTAAGGTCAACTTGTCTATATACTGAGTTCCAGGCCAGCCAGGGCCACAGAAAGACCTGGTCTCAAAAAACAAAACAGGGGCTGGAGAGATGGCCTAGTGGTTAAGAGCGCCGACCGCTCTTACAGAGGACTCGGGTTCGATCCCCAGCACCCACATGGCGGCCGAGAACCGTCTGAAACTCCAATTCCAGGAGAACTCCAATTCCAAGAGAACTCCAGTTCCAGGGGAATCCGACACCCTCTTCTGAACTCCGCGGCATTGCATGACATGGGTGCATACAAACTTGCATGCAGACAGTACATTTATACATACAAAAATAAATAAAATAAAATTAAAAGCAAAACAAACACACACACATACACACACACACACACACACACACACACAAACACACTCCAAAACAAAAATAGCTGGGCATGGTGGTACACACCTTTAATCCCAACACTCAGGAGGCAAGGCAGATGGATCTCTGAGTTCACAGATAGCCTGGTCTACAAAGCAAGCTCCAGGCCAGCTGGGACTAAAGGGAGACCCTGTCTCAAAAAGAACACCAAACCATGGATACGTGCACCATTTTCAGGAATATTACAATAAGCCACACATGAGTACTACGTAAGTGGTAGAGTAAAAGACGTGTGTGGAGGAACATGTCAGCTCAGCCTGGCCAGGCAGCAATGTCTCCTGCTCCTATGTTCCCCCTAACGACACAGAAGCACCCAACCCTGGCCTGCCCATCATCCTGTGCTAGTGCCACACACAGTCCATGTCACTCCCAGTCATGTAGCCCACAGGCTCTCACACACGGACACCTGCCACTAGCTGGACACTGCCTGACATGCCCACTGAGAGCACTGCTACTTCCAGTTTTTTGTTTCTACTGATGATGCAGCATAAAATAATTCTGTACACTGCTTTTGAGTGGTACATATGTGAAAAACTAGAAAAGAAGAAGAAAACCCAAAACCTGGAACAAATTCTAAGTGCCAGGACACATGTACTTACATTCTGATGGACAGCTTGACAGCGCAACTCAGAATCACAGCACCCAGGAAGCAGAGGCAAGAAAACTGAGGGGAACTCTAGCCAGCTTTAGCTACACAAGTCATTTTTAGGGGACTGAAGAGATGGTTCAATGGTCAAGAGGAGCTGGTTCAGTTCCCAGCACCCACACGGTGGCTAACCACTGTCTGTAACTCCTGTTCCAGGAGATCCAATCCCTCTTGACTTCCACAGGCACTGGCGTACTTAACCTATATGCAGGAAAAATACTCATACAAATAAAAAGAAACAAAAATTAAGAGCACTGGCTGCTCCTGCAAAAGACCTGGGTTTGGTTCCCAGCACCCATATAGCAGCCAACAGTCATTCACAACTCTGGATCCAGTGCCCTCTTTTCTGGCCTTCATGGGCACTGGATGCATGGAGGCACTTACATGCAGGGAAAGCATACACATAAAATATATATTTAAATAAACCAATAACTAAAACAGCAACAAAATAAGTAGAAAGATGATCTAGTGGTATAGGCTTATAATCCCAGATACTTGAGTGGCTAAGTTAGGAAGAATCCAAGTTCAAGGCCTGCTAGGCTATAGAGAGTTTAAGGGCATCTTGGGCAACTCAATTTTGTGATATCTTTTTTTTTTTAATTTTTTTTAAATTTCCGTATGTGTATGAATGTACTGTCTGCATGCAAGTTTGTGCACCCATGTCGTGCAATGCCGCGGAGGTCAGAAGAGGGTCTCAGATTCCCCTGGAACTGGAGTTCTCCTGGAATTGGAGTTTCAGACGGTTCTCGGCCGCCATGTGGGTGCTGGGGATCGAACCCGGGTCCTCTGCAAGAGCGGTCGGCGCTCTTAACCGCTAGGCCATCTCTCCAGCCCCACCCAGCCCCCCACATGGCGGCCTAAACCACGTTTAACTCCAGTTCCAGGGAAATCCGACGTCCTCTTCTGACCTCCACAGCATTGCATGGCATGGTTTACACCCAACTACCTATATGCAGACAGTTACACTCATACACATAAACCCAAACACACACACAAAATCAAACACCAAACCAAAACAAAACCTTCATCTTTGGGGATGGGAAAGGCAGACAGGATGCAGGTCAACTTAGCCAGAAAACTAAAGATTGAGCCTCAGCAGTGAGCACGAACCATGGACCTGGTGAATGCTGTCACACAATGGACTAGCAACGGTCCAGTATACAGTACTTGCCAGGTTCGCAAAATTATGATGAAGTCTGTCCTCATTTACTGAGTCCTGGGAAGAGTCTAGATTTTGCCTCTTGACTAAAAACTAAATATTTTTCTAGAGGAGGTGAACCCTGACTTCCAGACATTAACCTGGTGCTCAGAGCCTCTCAAGCACTCGATGCTATCCATTCTAAGCCTGGAGGAAGAGGAGCACAGCCTGCTAGAGTAACGCACACTGTTTATTATAGTGCATCAGGCAGCGGTCTGAGAGGAAGGCTGCTTAACACTGTTAGACTCGATGGTAAAGCAGTGGAACTGTTTGCCCTAGAGTGAAGACACCTCCAGCTTTTCCGACGGGACAGCTGCAGCTTTGGCAGGGTCACACAAATACTAACAACAAAAACCCTTTCGGAACACAATGAGTTGCCTTTATTTCAGTATGCATCCACATTTCAGCATTTAGTGGTCCTGAACAGAAAAGTGGGAGATGGGGCAGCGTGCCAGGAGGCCAGGCCCACCAATCTGAGTTCCTGCGAGCATCTGAGAAGCAGAAGCACCAAACCCACAGTCCACCTGGGTCAGGGCCTCTTGCTCTAGTTGCAGGTTGCACACCAGACCTGATGGGTGGCCAGGGTCACCACGAGAGCCCTCTTCAAACCTTCTTGTTTAAAAGCAAATCCGTGACCGGTAAAAAGGAAAACTCCGACTTGGACCTGTGTGTGTTAGCATGTTTGAGGCGTCTCCAGGTGTAACCAAGGACTCTGAGTGCCAGCAGGTCTGAGTCACCCAGTGACTGCTCTGTTCACATGGACACCTGAGCTCAAATCGAGTTGGCTGATGGACAGGCAGCGGTACCTCACTTCCCAGGCTGGTTGCGTGTGAACGAGTGTGGTCCTGGAGCTAGAGGAGGCCAGGCTCTTCCAAACTCATCTGATGGCTTCTGGCAGCAGCACGTGTTGTGGAAGTATCCCGTGGTGACAGGCAACAAGGGCTTAGAGGAGAGAAAAAGCAGCACCCAGATAAAGGTGGGGGGAAGGGACAGGAAGCCTTGAATCCCTCACTGAAAGCCAATTTCAGAGGGAGTGAAAGGTTACAGTCTGCTTCGGCCACGAAGTAGGAGTGGCGGAGTGGGGACGGGACAATGGCTTGCAAGGGGTGTCACTTAAGACTTAAGAAAGCAGGGGTTCGGGCAAAGTACCCTGAAACCCAGCAGTAGTCCAACGGGCTGCTACCTGAAGCCTTCCCAACTACTCTAAGGGCCACCACGCAGGGCTATGACGGAGGGTGAAGGCAGACAGGCCTGTCAGAAGCAGGTGATTGTGTGACATGTCTGTTCACAGTTGCGTTAGCTGTGCCCACTGCTCCTGATGGGAACTGATTTCAATATACCTTCTTGATCCCAGAGTTCACCTATGTGGACAGTGGTTACAATTGATGGGATGGTCTTTTATGTTGCACAACTTAGATATTTCAAATGGATAAAAAAAATTAGTATCATGTACAGTATCTTAAGATGACTGCCTTGGAGTGGAAGCTTCCTCTCCAGTACTTTGAGGTCTAAGAGATGTGGCTAGAAAATGTACTACTGTGGAAAATGAAGACTCAGACTGGATGGGGGAGGGAGGCTGGGCCTCCGGCAATTAATTGCTCTAACACTGTCCTTCTGGGGGCTGTGGCAGCTTCACGTTCTCTTCAACATCATTAGGAGCCAAAGCTCTTGGAGGAGGACCGTGATGCTGTGGGAATTCTGCCACTTGGCCAGCACTGACGTGGCTCTTGGGTCCACCTGTAGAGAGGCATGCACACAGGTTACCCCAGCTCAGGACCAAAGCCTCCCCCCAGTCAGCACGCTGAGTCCACATGGGCCCCATCATGCCCAGGCTGCACTAGGCTGGCTACCCTGCAGTCATCTGCTGCCCTTTTCTGTCCCAGTGTCGGGGAAATGAGCAGTGACTGTGTCCCTTGGCGAGACTCAGCCTGCCCAACCTGCACCTGTGCCACCCGTACCTGGGGTGGGCTGATAACAATGAGAAGGCAGTAAGGGTGGCGAAGACACCCAGGTGTCCCCCAAAGCACTGGACAACTTGGGAGTACACAAAGGACACAACTCATCGCCAGCTCTCTTTACCACTTTCTGAAGACCCAAGGGACAGAGCCTCGGCATGGTGACCATGCAATTCTCCTCAAGCTAAGGCTCCAAGCTCTGGCAAGCAACATACGGAGTCAGGATTTATGGATTAGGATGTGGTTCAGTGGTAAAGCGCTTATCTAATCTGTGGAAGGCCCTGGGTTCCAGAAATACATCAGAAGAAAAAAAGCCAAGTATGAAGGCTGCTCCAGTTTGTAACTCGTGGGCACTACCAAGCCCCTCATGGCAGCCCAGGACTCCCACCAGGACTTAGGAGAAGTGTTCTAGGTTCTGGAAATTGGCAGAGACCTGAGCCACTGAGCACCCCAGCCCAAATGGCCTCTGCTCTAATCTGAAGTGTTTCAGCTTCATGGTGCTGGTCAGGAGTCTGACACTTGGGAGCATGTTGTATTGGAAAGGTCTGTCTGTCAACATGAGCTTAAAAAGTAAGGGCCATGAGCCGGGCGGGCGTGGTGGTGCACGCCTTTATAATCCTAGCACTTGGGCAGGCAGGCGGGCAGGCGGATCTTTGTGAGGTTCAAGGCCAGCCTCGGTCTACAGAGTGAGTTCCAGGACGGCTGGATCCAGGGAGGACCCTGGTCTCGAAAAGCAAAAAAAAAAAAAAAAAAAAAAGTAAGGGTCCTGCTAGCCATGGTGACAGTGCAACACCCAGCACTCGGCGGCTCAGACCAGAGGACCAGAATGGACAGAGGCAGAGGCCAAGCTGGTGCCACATCAGTGAGGCTGTCTCAAAAAGTGTTAAGAAAAACGTCAGGCTGGGCATGGTGGCGCACGCCTTTAATCCTAGCACTTGGGAGACAGAGGCAGGCGGATCTTTGTGAGTTCAAGGCCAGCCTGATTCACAGAGAGAGTTCCAGGCTAGCTGGGGCTACAGGGAGACCCTGTCTCAAAAAAGACGAAAAAAAAAACCAAACCAAAACAAAAACAAACAAACACAACAAAAAAAAACGACCGGAGCCTGCAGTCATGCACAGGAGGTGAATTGTGGGAAGGCCTCGCCTCTCTGCCTGCTTCCTCATCTCCAGTTCAGGGTCAGGAGCACTGAAGAAGCTCTTTTTTTTTTTTTTAATTTTAAAAATTTTATTATTTTGTATGTGTATGACATGTATGTCTGCATGCAGTGTCTGTGCACCTGTGTCGTGCAATGCCGCGGAGGTCAGAACGGGGGTTCGATTCCCCTGGAACTGGAGTTCTCCTGGAATTGGAGCCTCTTATCCGCACTGGGCTGGCTGGACTGAGCTCAGGTGAGGGACAATACACAATGGAAATGCCCTGCCCAAAGCTGTAGACACACAGGGCTAACCTGCACCAGATAACCCAGCACACGCACAGAACTAACCTGCACCAGATAACCCAGCACATGCACAGGGCTAACCTGCACCAGATAACCCAGCACACGCACAGGGCTAACCTGCACCAGATAACCCAGGACATGCACAGGGGCCAGACCAAGCCTTGGTTCAACACAGCATTCAACGCAGTCACAGGTGGGGCAAGAGAAGCTACTCACCACTCCGTTAGAACTATTGACGCCATTCATGTTAATTTTTGTTACAAATCTTACAAAGGGGGGTGCTTCTGGGTATTTGGGTCCACATTCTATTTTAAGGCTGTATATTCGGTTTTCATAAATTGTCTGTAAAAAAAAAAAAAGGAATAAAAGGATGTCAATTACAAAGAGAGGTGTAGCTATTGAGACTTTTGTCACCCTCGCAGGTGGCACAAGGGTGCAACTGCTGAGGGCAGCTGGGTGGAGGAAGTCCAAGCTGGCCTCAGGGCCCTGGGCTCAAGGAAAAGCAAAAGACCCCATCTCTAGCTGCTCAGGCTGAAGCATCAACAGGTCCGGTCTGGGCCTGCAGCAACTGCACTCCTCAGCAGACCTGCCCCTCTCTGGTGGAACAGGCTAAGCCCTCCTTTCCCCTTTACCACGGGCTGCACATTGCACAAGGATCTCCACTGGCAACTCCCATCTGCCCTCAGGAGCTTCTTTCATGGTGACCCAAGAAGCACTGGCATCCCAACTGTAAGAGGCAGAGGGTCATGAAGCCGACCACCAGAGATAGCATCAATCTTCAGGGACCAAAGCCCTTAGTCCCAATACACGGGGTGGGGGTGGGGGTGGGGGTGGTGACTATGGGGAGTTCAGGCGCCAGCCTGGTCTACACTACATATGATTCGGCTATCCAAGGTTACATAGTGAGGCCCTATTTCAAAACCAAAAGAGCCAAAAGAGGCTGGATGTGGTGGCACACAGCTACAACCCCAGCACTCGAGGAGCTGAGGCAGGAGGATCAGAGGTCAGCCTGGACTAATGTGAGACCCTGTGATAGATAAAGAAAAAAGCCAACACAGCTCAGTGGAGTGACGGCTCAGGAATGACAATCTGAGTTTGATCCCAGGAATCTACATAATAAAGGCAGGAAAGAGAGAAATGGACTCCACAAAATTGTCTTTTGACCTCTCCACATGCTGTGACATGCACCCTGCCCCAAGCCAAGTGTATCTCTGCTGAGAAACAGGAAAGGCCAGCTCCATCTTCCCTTTGACTGCAATGCCCAGCACCAGAACATGTGGCCATGCCAGGCTGCTTGCTGTTCCTGTCTGGAGTGCCCTTCCCTACCAGATCCACCACACAACCTCAAGGACCCAGCTCAAATGTCAGGCAGCCATACCTTTGTGTCTAACAAAAGTCACACTGTCCTGTGTCTAAAGACCACACTGAAGGGTGACCTCTCCCCATGAGTCTTATCCCTTGGAGAGCAGGGGCTGACCTTAGGTCCTGTCTCAGGGGCTGCCTGCTCATAGCAATTGCTGCTGTGCAAACAGCGACACCTACTGGTCGCCAGGGGGACTGAATCAGAGGACTTTTTTTTTTTTGAGACAGGGTCTCCCTATAGCCCCAGCAGGCCTGGGACTCACTCTGTAGACCGGCTTGGCCTTGAACTCACAGAGATCCATGTGCCTCTGCCTCCCAAGTGCTAGGATTAAAGGCATTGCACCACCATGCTTGGCATGTGGGTGCTAGGAATCGAAACCTGGGTCCTGTGCAAAGAGCGGTCTATGCTCTTTATCATTGAGCCAACTCTCCAGCACCCCAGAGGGCTTTCTTAAACTTAGGGCCAAACTCTCAGGCAAGGTCCAAGGTTACTCCAGACATTCAGACTAGTCCCACCAAGGTGACTGAGCCAGCTCTCAAAGGTGGTTTCACTACCCTCAGCCAGCCCCTCTTCTCTCTTTCCAGGGAACAGCACCACCCACCAGCAGCCCAGGAGGGCCAGTGAAGCCCTATGTACTCTGCATCAGGTCTGGGTCCTCTGGAAGAATAGCCAATGTTTTTAACTTGCTGAGCATCTCTCCAGGCCCAGGCAGTAACCATTTTGTGAGTGTTCTCTCTGCATGTGTTAATGTACCACATCATAGAGCACCAGTGGAGGACAGAAGAGGATGTCCAATTTCCCCGGAAAGCTGAGTTATGGATGGTGTTAGCCGCCATGTGCGTGCAGGGTCTCACTACACTGGCCAGGCTGGCCTGGGATGACATCTTCCTGCGTCAGCTCAAGCACTAGATCACAGTGTTCACCATGGCCAATTCCACGAATGGCATTTATTTCATCATGAACATGTAATATGCCAACCTCTGTTGCTGGATGGAGTGGACTGCTGCAAAGAGAACTTTCTGCATTGCCTGTGCAAGTTTTCTGTAAGTTTAAAGCATACTAAAAACACTTATTCCCAAAATATGTAAGTTATGAGAAAAGGACTAAAGAATCTGCCATTAAAAACATTCAAAAAAATCTAAAATCTAAATACAGAAACCACACAAAGTAACACAACACTATAATCTCAGCACTGCAAGGTCAAGGCAGGCAGGAGGGTCAGAAAGGAAAGGCAGCGATAAACAGCTGAGGCCAGACTGGGGCTACATGAGATCTGTCTCAAAAAAAACCAAAATCAAAAACAAACAAACCCCCTCCCCCCAAAAAAAACCCACAAACAATCAAATCAAAACAAGCACTCTGAGCATATATCGCACTCGGTAGAAACCCTTCAGGGGACCATAAAGGGCTCAGGTGGTGGGCTGGAGAAGTGCACACGGCGGTATAGAGATGTCACCCTGAGAACTGCAAACAGAATCTAACAGAGCCTCAAGGTAGCAGAGTTTGCCTAGGGTGGGAGGAGAACAGGCAGGGAGCCTAAGTCCACTAGCATTGGGTTTTATTTTAGGACCCTTAAAACTGAATACTAGGGCTGGAGAGTGGAGAGATGGCCTAGCGGTTAAGAGCACCGACTGCTCTTACAGAGACCCAGGTTCGATCCCCAGCACCCATATGGCGGCCCAGAACCATCTAAAATCCTCCAAACTCCAATTCCAGGAGAAATCCAGCTCCAGGGGAATCCGAGACCCTCTTCTGACCTCCCGCGGCGTTGCACGACACGTGCCCGCTTGCATGCAGACAGTACATTATACACATACAGAAATAAATAAAATTATAAAAAAAAAAAACAAAAAAACAAAAAAACAAAAAAAAAACAAAACAAAACTGAATGCTAGCTGGGCGTGGTGGCGCACGCCTTTAATCCTAGCACTTGGGAGGCAGAAGCAGGCCGATCTTTGTGAGTTCAAGGCCAGCCTGGTCTACAGAGTGAGTTCCAGGACAGCTGGGACTACAGGGAGACCCTGTCTCGGAACAGACAAAAAAAAAAAAAAAAAACCCAAAAAACTAAAAACAAAAACTGAATGCTAGTGTCTATGAAGAGGCAGTGGTCTGGGTCTGGACTAGGCAATAAAAGCAGAGGCTGAACCCCACTACTGATGGCAGGGTGAAGGGCTGGCAGGACACAGCCAACCCTCTGCGCACACTCCTGGGCATACGCTCTCTCCTGTGACCTCAAAAAGGTACCACCTTAGCAGGAAGCCAGCTGATGAGGAAACGCATGGGGTGCAGTCTTAGTTGCAGAAAGTGGAGCACGAGGGGCTGATACCCTACTGACCGGCACACACCCCGCTACAGAGGGCAGACATAACCACGCACTTCACACCCAGGCTCCCCACTATTGGTGGAGCTCTTCCACCTTGGATCTCATTTCTTCTGACTTTTCTAACTCTAATGTCCTACCATGGATGGCAAAACTCAAGATCCTGGAGCAGAACTCAGAGGGGACTGGGTTCCGCTCCTTCTGCTGATCTGTAAGCACCGCCACAGCACACTATTCACAACACAAAATATGAAGCGACACACACGGCCGTACGAAGACCAGATCAAAGTCAGCAAGCACACTGAAATATCATTCACCCACAAAGAAGACAGAAGCCCTGCCACCTGCATTAAGTAGATGAGAGAGACCAACACTAAGGGAGATGTGTCAGGCACTAGCTGACATGGAATCCCAAGGTTGAACTCACATAAGCAGGGAGCAGAACAGTGGTTGCCAAAGGGCACAAACTCAGAAGACAAATGAGTTAATCATAGTAATAAAACAGAATTCTAGGCTTTGAAATTTGCTGAGTCTATACCTGAGACAATCTGACTACATGGCCCAGGTTGCTCTTGAACTTGCAATATCCTTCTTCAGTCTTCTCGGAACTGGATTACCAAACTTGGGAATTTGACTTGGATCCCATGCAAGACGCAGCATGCACTCTTAAACCAATAAGCCATCTCTTCGGCTCCCCTACGTTGACCTTCCCCCCAACTGATAAGGCACCCAGGTTCACAGGATGTGCATGTGTCTCACAGCAGAAGCAGTGACAGCACATCAGCTCTCCTCTCCCTGCCACACTTTAGAATTATGCTCAGGGAAAGCATTTCAGGGCAAGTGAGGCACCCTAGACACCACCTTGGGCAGCCCCAGAACCCACCCATGGCAAGAGCAGGGTGGTTCGTGCCCTTGCCAGGGAGAGAGGCTCAGCATCTCCTGAAATATGTTTGCAACAACTGGCACCAAGCAAAGTGACGAGGGTCTTACAATACACAGCCTACAGGACATACCCAGCCTGGAGTGCCAGTCCTGCTGAAGCTGAGAAATCATTCTGACCTGACCACTGTCAGCACTTCTATGAGCTAAGAACACTCCATGCCAATGCTTGGGTACAGCCAGACATTGCCACAACTCTGCAAAGAATGGTTGCACCAGGAATCTGTACTCTGGTACAGGACTTGCTTTCAACAAAAACAAAACAAAACAAAACAAAACCAAAACAAACAAACGACAAGGACAAGGACAAGGACAAGACAAAGACCAAGACAAGAAGGGCCTGAGCGGACAGATGGCTCAATGGTCAAAGCACTGGTGTCTCTTGCCAGATTTGGGCTCTTGCTCTAGCACCCAGCTCACAACCATCTGTAATTCTAGTTCCAAGGGATCTAGTGCCTCTTCTGGCCTCTTTGGGCATTGCATGACACAGGGACACTTCAAATACACTGAGGCAAAACGAAAAGAAAAATTTTTTTAGAAAGGGCTCATCAACACTTGTAATCCCTGAGGTTGAGGCTCCCAGTTTGAGGTCAGCTTAAGATACATAGTGAAACTATGTCTTCAAAAAGAAAACCAACACTAGTCAGGCACAGTGGTGTATGCTTTTAGTCCTAGCACTCAGGAGGCAGGAGATTGTTCGACACTAAGGTCAACTGTCTATATATGAGTTCCGGCCAGCCAGGGCCACAGAAAGACCTGGTCTCAAAAAAACAAAACAGGGGCTGGAGAGATTGGCCTAGTGGTTAAGAGCGCCGACTGCTCTTACAGAGGACCCCGGGTTCGATCCCCAGCAACCCCACATGGGGCGGCCGGAACCGTCTGAAACTCCAATTCCAGGAGAACTCCAATGTCCAAGAGAAACTCCACGTTCCAGGGGAATCCGACACCTCTCTGAACTCCGCGGCATTGCATTTACATGGGTGACAAAAAACTTGCATGCAGACAGTTCATTTTACATACAAAAATAAATAAAATAAAATTAAAAGCAAAACACAACACCACACACATACACAACACACACAAACACACACACAAAACACCACTCCAAAACAAAAATAGCTGGCTGGTGTGTACACACCTTTAATCCCAACACTCAGGAGGCAAGGGCAGATGGATCTCTGAGTTACCAGATAGCCTGGTCTACAAAGCAAGCTCCAGGCCAGCTGTGGTACTAAAGGGAGACCTGTCTCAAAAAGAAACACCAAACCATGGATTACGTGCACCATTTCGGAAATATTACAATAAGCCACACATGAGTACTACGTAAGTGGTAGAGTAAAAGACGTGTGGTGGAGGAACAAATGTCAGCTCAGCCTGGCCAGGCAGCAATGTCTCCTGCTCCTATGTTCCCCCTAACGACACAGAAGCACCCGACCCTGGCCTGCCCATCATCCTGTGCTAGTGCCACACACAGTCCATGTCACTCCCAGTCATGTAGCCCACAGGCTCTCACACACGGACACCTGCCACTAGCTGGACACTGCCTGACATGCCCACTGAGAGCACTGCTACTTCCAGTTTTTTGTTTCTACTGATGATGCAGCATAAAATAATTCTGTACACTGCTTTTGAGTGGTACATATGTGAAAAACTAGAAAAGAAGAAGAAAACCCAAAACCTGGAACAAATTCTAAGTGCCAGGACACATGTACTTACATTCTGATGGACAGCTTGACAGCGCAAAACTCAGAATCACAGCACCCAGGAAGCAGAGCAGAAAAGAAAACTGAGGGGAAACTCTAGCCAGCTTTAGCTCACAATCATTTTTAGGGGACTGAAGAGATGGTTCAATGGTCAAGAGGAGCTGGTTCAGTTCCCAGGCACCCACCGTGGCTAACCACTGTCTGTAACTCCTGTTCCAGAGATCCAATCCCTCTTGACTTCCACAGGCACTGGCGTACTTCAAACCTATATGCAGGCAAAATACTCATACAAATAACATAAAAAAAATTAAGGCGCACTGGCTGCTCCGCTAAAAGACCGGGGTTTGGTTCCCAGCACCCACTATAGCAGCCAACAGTCATTCACAACTCTGGATCCAGTGCCCTCTTTTCTGGCCTTCATGGGCACGGATGCATGGAGGCATTACATGCAGGGAAAGCATACACAATAAAATATATATTTAAATAAACCAATAACTAAAACAGCAACAAAATAAGTAGAAAGATGATCTAGTGGTATAGGCTTATAATCCCAGATACTTGAGTGGCTAAGTTAGGAAGAATCCAAGTTCAAGGCCTGCTAGTGATAGAGAGTTTAGGTGCATCTGGGCAACTCAATTTTGTTGATATCTTTTTTTTTTAAATTTTTTTTAATTCCGTATGTGTATGAATGTACTGTCTGGCATGCACGTTTGTGCACCCATGTCGTGCAATGCGCGGAGGTCAGAAGAGGGTCAGATTCCTGGAACGGAGTTCTCTGGAATTTGGAGTTCAGACGGTTTCGGCCGCCATGTGGGTGCTGGGGGATCGAACCCGGGTGCCCTCTAAGAGCGGTCGGCGTCCAACCGCGTAGGCCATCTCTCCAGCCCCAATTTTGTGATATCTTGACTCAAAACTAAAATAGGCTGAGCTGTAACTCAGTGGAACAGCACTTGCCTAGTGAGTACAAGGTGCTAGGTTCGTCTGAGCACTGAAATAAATAATAAATAAGGTGAGTTACTCAGGTGTTTTACTCAGATACTTTAATAAGGCCAGGGCCAGTCAGCTGCTTTAGTGGGGTTAAGGTGCTTGCCACCAAGCCTGACAGCCCAAGTTTGATCTCTGGGATCCATATGGTGGAAGAGAACAGACTCTTGCAAGCTGTCTTCTGACTTCCACACACACACTGTAATACAAACACGTGTGTTGAGTGTGCATATATCAATAAATGTAAAGATTTGATTATTTCTGTGTATGTGTGTATGCCTGTATACAAATGTGTGTAGATGCTCATGGAGACTAGTCAGGGCTACACAGGTCAGACCCTGTCTCAAAAGAGAAAAAAAAAAGCCCCTTTCTGATCTCCTTGGGCATTGCATGACATAGGTATACTTACATACATGTGGGCAATACACTCATACACATAAAATAATAATAAAAATTTTAGAAATGTATTTACGGGTGGAGAGATGGCCTAGCGGTTAAGAGCGCCGACAGCTCTTGCAAGGACCCGGGTTCTGGATCCCCAGCACCCACATGGCGGCCGAGAGCCGTCTGAAAATCCAATTCCAGGAGAACTCCAGTTCCAGGGGACTCCGACACCCTACTTCTGACCTCTGCGGTGTTGACGACACGGGTGCACAGACTTGCATGCAGACAATACATTCATACACATACGGGAAAAAAAAAAAAAAAAAAAAAAGTAGTTACATGGCAGGAAAGGTTATAGGTCCTAGAGAAAGAGATCTGTCAGATCTCTTGACAAATTTTTTTTTTCTTCTTTTTGAGACAGGGTCTCCCTGTAGCCCCAGCTGGCCCGGAACTCATTCTGTAGACCAGGCTGGCCTTGAACTCACAGAGATGTGCCTGCCTCTGCCTCCCAAGTGCTAGGATTAAAGGTGTGCACCACCACGCCCAGCTGAGAGTTAATCTCCTTTAAGGGAGTGATGCTAGATAGAGTGAACGTGCTCCAGTGGATGAACTCACCAATGAGGGACATAACCTGGGTATGTTTACATTTGGGTACACAAACTTGACTCAATAGCTTTTAACATATGACAGAATTTGTGAAATCCTGTGGGTGGAGTATGGGAGAGTGTAGATGGGGAGGGGTCTAAATATGATTGAGATGTACTGCATGAGGGCTGGAAAGATGTAGTTAAAAGCACTGACTGCTCTTGCAGAAGACCTAGGTTCAATTCCCAGCAACCACATATCAGCTAACAACCATGTATAACTTCAGCACTAGAGGATCCAACGCCTTCTGACCTTTGTGGGCACTACATGACACAGGTGCACTAACACATTTGAAGGCAATATACTCATACACATAAAAAAAATTAAAATATTTTATTAAGGGGCTGGAGAGATGGCTCAGCAGTTAAGAGCACCGACTGCTTTTGCAGAGGACCTGAGTTCAATTCCCAGCACCTGCATGGTGGCTAAGAACTGTCCTTAGTTCCAGGGGAATCCGACGCCCTCTTCTGACCTCCGAGGCATTGCACGACATGGGTGCACCAACCTACATGCAGACAGTACACTCATACACATAAAAAAAATTAAAAAAATATTTTAAAAAATTTTATTAAAAAAAAAAAAAAAAGATGTGCCAGACATGGTTGCACACAGCCTTTAATCCCAGGACTCGAGAGAAGCAGTGGGCAGGTGGATCTCTGTGAGTTCAAGGCCAGCCTGATCTACAAATGAGTTCTAGGACAGTGGAGCTACAGGGGACCGCCTCAAAAAGAAACAGTAAAAAAATAGCTGGGCATGGTGGCGCAAGCCTTTAATCTAGCACTTGGGAGGCAGGTGGATCTTTGTGAGTTCAAGGCCCGCCTGGTCTACAGAGCGAGTTCCCGGACAGCTGGGGCTACAGGGAGACCCTGTCTTGAAAAGCAAAAAAAAAAAAAAAAAAAAAATAAAAAAAAAAAAAAAAAAAAAAAATTCAATAAAAATTACACTGAAGAAAAAAAGTTAATAATTAACATCAAAGCACGGTGTGGTAGTGCACACCTGTAACCATGGTGTGGTAGTGTGCACTTGAAAGGTAGAGGCAGGAGTCCAGAAATTCAAAACCACTCGAAGCTCTGTGAAATCCCAACTCAAAAACCAAGTCCTCATGTTTGTTGCAAAGCATAAACAGAAACCAAACACAGAAACCAAGAGGTCCTTATATTTGCTGCAGGCAGCAATTATAGAAGAGAATGGTGCCGGGCGTGGTGGCGCACGCCTTTAATCCTAGCACTTGGGAGGTAGAGGCAGGCGGATCTTTGTGAGTTCAGGCAGAGCCTGGTCTACAGGACGAGCCCGGTTCCAGGACCAGTGGGGCGCAGGGAGACCCTGTCTCAAAAGACCAAAAAAAAAAAAAAAAAAAAAAAAAAAAAAAAAAAGGAAGAGAATGGTGACAGGAAGTCCCTGTAAACAGCCTGCTTTCATGACTCGCTGTTTAACTTTGAGAATCCTTAAAAACCAGTGGTGGCTCATGCCTGCGATCCCTTGCTTTTGGGAGGCCAGGGCAGGAGGACTGCTGAGTTCCAGGCCAGTCTGGGTTATAGAGCGTGACTCTAAATGTCAAAAAGCAAACTAACCAAAGTATGGGCCCCAACAAGACACCCCAGTTACATCCCACTCTGATGTGGCTGCCCTGGAGTACAGCCTGGCAGCCCCTCAAAATGCTAAATAAAGCACTCATTTCAACATTTGCAGGCCCAGGTACACATCCCAAAGAACTGAAAATCTCTGTCCACACAGAGCTTCACGCATGTACTTATCTTTTTTTCTTTTTGAGACAGGGTCTCTCTATATAGACTTGGCGATCCTAGAAACTCACTATGTAGAACCAGGCTGGCTTAACTCAAGGGATCTGCCTGCTCTGCTGTCTTCCAAGTGTGGGAATAAAAGCATATGCCACCATGCCCATCTTAAGACTTTAAAAAAAAAAATTTATGGGGTGGAGAGATAGCTAGTGGTTAAGAGCGCTGACTACTCTTGCGGAGAGGGACCAGGGTTCGATCCCCAGCCACCCACAGGGCGGCGAGAAGTAAACGTTGAACTCCAATTCCAAACCCAGTTCCAGGGAATCAGACGACCCTCTTCTGACCTCCGAGGCATTGCCTGACCCGGGTGCACAGACTACACTGCAGACAGTACATTCTATACATACAAAATAAAAAAAAAATAAAAAAAAACCTGTTTTCTAAAAAAAAATATATATATATATATGTATGTTTGTGCCTGTAATTGTGAATGCAGTGTCCTTAGATGTGAGGGAGGGCGCCATATGGGTACTGGGAACAGAACTCAAATTTTATTTTTTTTGGTCTTTTCGAGACAGGGTCTCCCTGTAGCTCGGGGTGTCCTGGAACCTAAATCTGTAGACCAGATTGGCCTTGAATTCAAAGAGATCCGCCCGCCTCTGCCTCCCAGATACTAGGATTAAAGGCCTGCACCACCATGCCCGGCTCAATTTTACCTATTTTCTAAGTGTACCATGTGCATGCAGGTGCATGGCAACAAGGAGAGAATGTCAGATTCCCTGGAACTGGGCTATGAACATGTTCTGTACTGTGCTGATTGTTACTGGGAACAGAACTCAGATCCTCTTCAAGAACCGCGAGTATCTTGTGGGCTGGAGAGATGGCCAAGAGGTTAAGAGCGCGCCGCTCTTGCAGAGACCCGCCGGTTCGATCCCCCCACCCACATGGCGGCGAGAACCGTCCGAAACTCCAATTTCAGGAGAACTCCATTCCAGGGGAATCGTGAGACACCTCTTCTGACCTCCGGCGGCATTGCACTGACACGGGTGCACAAACCTGCATGCAGACAGTACATTCCATACATCCTACCGAAATAAATAAAAAATTAAAAAAAAAAAAAAAAAAGAAAACTGCGGCTCTCAACCACTGAGTCTGAGGTTTCTTTTTTGTGTAGATATTAGGATATTAGTGATAGGTGCCATGATAGTTAATCTTGATTGTCAACTTGATGCAAATTATTTATTATTGTGTGTTATACATAGCTGTATGCCACAGCACACATGTGTGGGGGGAGGTGGTCAGAAGATAACTACGGAGTTGGCTCTCTCCTTTCATCTTCACATGGATTCCGGGGATTGAAAGCACGTTGCCAGGCTTGGGCAGCAAGTGTTTTACCTGCCAAGCCACCTTGCTGGCCCTTTTAAATATAAATTAAAAAAACATTTATTTTTATTTTATTTTATTTGCCTACATACAAGTGAACCATGTGCATGCAAACCCACAGAGGCAAGACGAGGGCATCAGATCCCCTGAAATTGGAGTGATGGACCATTTTTACCCGCCACATGGGTGCTGGAAAAAGAACTAGGGTCTTCTGCAAGAGCAGCCTGTGCTCTTAACCACTGAACCATATCTCCAGCCCCCTGAATTGATTTAAACCACTGTGGAAACAAAGCCTTGGGCATGTCAGTGAGGATTTTCTAGATTAGGTGAACCTGGGTAGGAAAACCCACCTGAATGTGGGCAGCACACTCCACAGGCTGGAGATGCATGAAAAGGAGGAAGCTTGGGGGACAGTGCCCTGTTTCTAGATTGTGGTTCATGTGACATGTGACCATGTGACTCACAGGCATGGTGGACTGTCTCCTTCAACTGTGAACCCATACTGCCATGTAGTTGGGTCTCCTTTGGACTATCTCCTTCGACTGTGAGCTCACACTGCCATGGTGAACGGTCTCCTTTGACTGTGAGTTCACACAAACCCTTCCTCCCTCAAGTTGATTTTGTCAGGTATTTTGTCACAGCAATGAAAAAAAGACTGTTGCATAAATGACAAAAACCAATCGGTTCACTCTTAAAGAGCGTGCCTGCTGTACGCCGGGTGGTAACACACACCTGTGGTCTCAGGACTTAAGAGGCAGAAGCAGTGGAATCCTGAGTTTGAGGCCATCCTGTGCACCATAATTACACTTATCTCAAAACACACACACACACACACACACACACACACACACACACACACACACGGAGTGGGAAGAGCACATATTACTCTTGCAGAGGACCCAAGTTTGGCTCCCAGAAGTCATAGTGGCCAGCTTACAGCCTCTTAAACCTCAGTTCCAGGGTGATCTTAGACCTCAGGCTTCTGTAGGTCCGCACACTTATGTGCTAAGCACATACCCACCCACAGACACACATATATGCATGCAATTAAAAGTAAAATTATGGCCAGGTGTGGTGGCACATGCCTTTACTCCCAGCACTCAGGAGGCAGAGGCAGGTGGATCTCTGTGAGTTCAAGGCCAGTTTGATCTACACAGCAAGTTCCAGGCCAGCTTGGCTATAGGAAGACCCTATCTCAAAAAGACAAGAAATAAAAAATAAAAATATGAAAAGAATAAACAAAAAAGTCCCAAAATAGGCTGGGTATATAGCTCAATGGTGAAACCCTTGTCTGGCATATGCAAAGCTCAAGGCCAGCCTGAGATACAAAGCAAGATCATGTTCTTCTTTCGAGACAAGGTCTGGATATGTAGCCCAGATTGGCCTCCAACCCTTAGTAATCCTCCTGCCTCAGCCTTCTAAGTGTTGGGATTTTAAGTGTGGGCTGCTGTCCTGGCTCAAGACCCTGTCTCAAACAATAAATGCATAGATGGGTCTGGGGTGTGGCTCAATGGCAAACCAGGCATGGCTTGAGGTTCCCAACATTTGAGCTACATGTGCAAATACACACACCTAGACACACAGAAGATACTTTGTGTTTAAAACTGCTCACTGAGCCCTGTGAACTTCAGGACAATTCAAGCAGTTTTGCTGGTTTGTTAAAGACAAGGTCTTGGGGCTGGAGAGATAGCCTAGCGGTTAAGAGCACTGACGCTCTTGCAGAGGACCCGGGTTCGATCCCCAGCACCCACATGGCGGCTGAGAACCGTCTGTAACTCCAATTCCAGGAGAACTCCAGTTCCAGGGGAATCTGAGACCCTCTTCTGACCTCCGCGGCATTGCACGACACGGGTGCACAGACCTGCATGCAGACAGTACATTCATACACATACAAAAATAAATAATAAAAAAAAAAAAAAAGACAAGGTCTTGCTGTATAGCCCAGGCTTGAACTTGCAAAAGTCCTCCTTCCTCCCCCTGCTGAGTTTCCGAGTGGAGTGTAGGTGCCAAACCACGCCCAGCCCAACCCTGAAGGAGGATGGACAGAGCATTTCCAAGAGGACTTAAAGACTCACTGCTGTAGATCTGTTTGTGCTTCAAGACAGGTTCCCAAGTATCCAGACTGGTCTGGAATTCCCTGTGTAGCCAAGGGTCCTTGACCACCTCATCCTCCTGTCTCCACCCCCACAGTGCTGGGATTACAGACAAACATCATCATGCCCAGTTCTTATTTTGGATTTTTACCCAAGTATCTAAGAATCTTGTGCATTTGGTGCCCTCCCTGGTCTGCAGTGTACTGGTCTGTCAACCTGAGTAAAGAGCTGTTTCACAATCTCAGCAGCTTCCCAACCCCAAGCTATGCCCAGGTGCTTTGGGGCGTGAAAACAACAACTCTCATTCTCAAGCAGGAGCCCCTTGAGGAGAGACAGGCAGGAAGGAGCTGTCAGAGGAACAGGTTTCTGGGTGGGCTTTCCCCAGCACTCTACAGAAATAAGGATTAAGAAACGAGTAAAACCAGATTATAGGTATGGAACTCTTTACACACAGCATCACAGAGCTTAAAAACCGACTTAGGAAGGAGCAGCAAAGGGGGAAAGCCTGTCATTTCCAGGTGTGCCGACAAACTTGAGAGGAACTGGGAGTATCCGACTGCCAATGCGCCAAGGAAGATGCCAGTTCCTGCCCAGGCCACACCTAGTGTCCTCCCAGCCCACAGACAGCATCCCATCCACTCTGAGAAGGGAGGAAGCTGTCATCCTTAGCAACAAATGTCAACAAGTCCTGCCTGCCACATTCAGGCCTTAAGGGTCATCTGCAGGAGTCCCCCATTCTGAGCTGCACCCCGACTCCTGCTGCAAGTCGTTATTCAACACTGTGCGATCCTAGCACTGTGGTGATAAGCCCATTGAAAGCTCAACCTCTTGACAGGAGGGTGTCAGCATGGCCTGTGGAGGGGACAGGGTCGCCTAGGTACACAGACCAGGACTGGAGTTACTGGCTGTGCTGGGGACTTCATGCCTCCGTTCGCTTCCCCCACCTGTGACCTGGAATGTAACAACAGCACTTTGTGAGCACTGAACAGAACTCCCAGTTCTTACACAAAGGCTGCTAGGACCCCATGAACTACAGAGCTCTCAAAGAGGTCACTTTCCACTCCCTGGCCCTGGCCTTTGAAAAGACCTCTGGGCACAGCAGTGATAGGCAGGGCATAGGGGCATAGAGACCTGTGAACCAGGGCCTGGGCTCAAGAACACTGCAGTTGACTGCTGTCAATGAACCTGCAGTTTATTCTGAACCCTAGGCACAGTGACCATAGAGGCTACTGTCTGTGTCAGTACAAATTCATACTGTTGGGTCTAAACAGGATTTGCTTACCATAGAGAGGGATTAAACCGCATCAGAGGAGATTCACATATATAAACTGAAACTGGTCAAAAAAAAAAAAAAAGAACAGCCACATTTCAGGAAATATACCATTGGTGGGCTTTTTCCGTGACAAGGCTACCAGTGTTTTAAAAGGAGGCAGTGAATTTAAGACAGTGACAGTTATAGCCGTAGCTCGACGCTTACTCTTGGAGGCCCAATTATCATCCCTGTCCATCTTGTAAGGGTCATGTCTTCGTCATCTTCTAGACCCCAGCTAACTGTGCCATCTCCTACTCCTTTCTGGCCTTCTTCCAGTTCTTCCAACAGTCGGAAATTTCGAGGGACTTTTACTCCTAAAATAAATGGAAAGAAATTCAAGATACTAGCAAGTCTGGAGAGTCATACGTCTAGAGCAGCAGACAGCTCACATCACTATCTGGGAACACCAAGGGCAGTGTGCACACAGCTCAGCTGGTTACCATGCCTGCACCAAACACAAAGCCCTGGGTAGCCGGGGGGACGGCCACCCCACCCCAGCCCTTCCCCACGCTGTACCCAGTGTTTCCAGTCTTGCAGCTGCTCCCTGCAGGTCTGATCTGGGTGACAGAACTCCAGGACCAAGTGCCAGGTGTGGCCCCAACACCCTGGGAGACAGGGCTCCTCCTCCTAGGCTGCCTGCTCAGGCACTGGAGACTGCAGGGGAGACCGTGGGGACACTCCTAGCTGAGACGACGCTCAAGCAACCATCACAGTGCAGGTGCCAAGGATGAAACGCTCAAGCCCTTCCCACTCTGTAGCCACAGCTCCTCCAACTTGTGGAGACGCTACAAGAGGGTAGCAGTTCTCTGTTTACCAAGCCCAGCACACTGCCATGAGGCCGATACAAAAATGTCCCCCAGGTTCACACCCAGCGCCTAAACCTTGAGCCACATCCACGTCTTACAGAGATTAGGCTGGGGCGTGTGGGGGTGAGGGTCATGCAGGAAGAGCAGAAGGCTTGCTCCCAGACTCCTTCCAAACTCTCCCTGGAAAAAACTCGGGATCCACACAAGTCACTTGCTCTCTTTGCCTTGAACACTAAGTCCCCATCTGGACAGGCTACAATATTCACCCTGAGGACAGTGGGTAGAGGGTCCTGCAGTACCAAGAAGACTGCCCAGCAGATTCTGGGCTTCTTGAAGCCTAGGGCCCAGGCCAGCACTAACCCCTCCCTTGTAGACACTGGGAAATAGGCAGATCACCACCCTAAGAGGCTCAGGGTGGACAGAATAAGCACTTCAACTATGTGGCAGGCTGGGATGGTGCACCTGCTGTAAACAGAGACAACGGGGTGCGTGTGACCATGCAGGTGAGGAGAGGCTGAGGCCAAGGAACAGCACATGCAAAGGCCCAGAGGCTGGACCTTACTTAGGAACAGCATGGATGCCAATTCAGACAAGGGAATGGGAAAGACAGTACGATGGAGTGAAGGGCTCTGACAAGGCTTGAGTGCTAAGGGGGAAGTACCGAGACAGAACATGCAGCAGTGGTAGTGAGAAGCCCACAGCCAGGCACCTCAGCACTCCCAGGACAGGACTTCTGTAAGGGGACCTGTGACGTGTGTGGGAAAGAGAGGCCAATTCGGTGCCCAGGGCTTTGGCTAAGTATCTGCAAGGACAGAGTTGCTCAACAGATCAGATGACTTCAATGGTGTGACTGAGGCTTCACCTCATAGGACACATTTATTGTTCTTGGACTGGGAAGTGGTGCTGTGAGGGTAGGGCACTTGCCCATCATTTGGGAGGCCCTGGGTTCAATCCCCAGCACCAAAAAAAGCAACTTCTTTACAGCCCAAGAGCACAATTCTGTGGCAGGTTATTTGCCCTGCACGCACCAGCCCCTAGCTTCCATCTCCAGTACTACAAAACTTAGGGAAAATAGAATTAGCCCAACTTCCCATTTATAGTAACAGTAAACTTCCTTTAAGAAAAAAATTGTGTTTTGGGGGCTGGAGAGATGGCTCAGTGGCTTAAGAGCACTGGCCAAGGACCCAGGTTTGGTTCCCAGCACCAATACCTGGCAGCCTACAACTCCAGCTTTACAGGTCGATGCCCTCTCTGGCCTCTGCAGGAATAGGCACTTACACACAAAAAAATTTCTTTTTAATTTGTGTTTGGCTGCACATGTGAGTAGGCTACAGGTAACAACTCAGGTGGTCTTCAGGTGCTTTCCAGATTGTTTTTTTTGAGACAGGATCTCTCATTGGCCTGGGCTCCCTGACTAAGCTAGGCTGACTTGGCCATGAGCCTAGGGCTCAGGTCTCAACTTCCACGGCACTGAGGTTACAAGTGTACACACCATCACTGGCTTTGTATTTTGGTGCTGAGGCTGGAACTCAGGTCCCATGCTTGCAAATCAACTACTCTACCAACTAAGCCAATACCAAGTTTCCAACTGGGCTAAGTGATTACGACAGTTCATGATACAGAGTTGCACATGAGGGGGGAAAAAAACTACAACAATATTACCTGGTTCCAAGGATGAGACACTGAGACTAAAGACTGGTTAGACAGCCAAGGTTTCCTTTCAAAATAAATGCAAGTATGGGGCTGGAGGGATGGCCTAGCGGTTAAGAGCGCCGACCGCTCTTGCAGAGGACCCGGGTTCGATCCCCAGCACCCACATGGCGGCTGAGAACCGTCTGTGACTCCAGTTCCAGGAGAACTCCAGTTCCAGGGGAATTGAGACCCTCTTCTGACCTCCGCGGCATCGCACGACACGGGTGCGCAGACCTGCATGCAGACAATACATTCATACACATAAAAATAAATAAATAAATAAAATTAAAAAACAAAATAAATGCAAGTGAAAGAGCCAGTTGAGGGGGCTGGAGAGATGGCTCATCAGTTAAGAGCATGCTTGCAAAGGACCCAGGTTGTTTCCAGTGCCCATATGGTAGCCAACAACCATCTGTCACTTCAGTTTGAAGGGATCTGATGCCCTCTTCTTGTCTCATTCATTCATTCATTCATTCATTCATTCATTCATTCATTCATTCGTCTTTTTGAGACAGGGTCTCCCTGTAGTCCCAGCTGGCCTGGAATTCACTATGTAGACCAGGCTGCCTTTAACTCATAGAGGTCCACCTGCCTTTGCCTCTGGAGTGCTGGGATTAAGAGTGTACCTTGATGCCAGGTAATGCTCCCCCCCCTTTTTTAAATTAGAAAAAAAAATGTGTATCAGTATATTACCTGCACATAGGTAGATGCACCCATGTTGTGCAATGCCTGTGGAGGTCAGAAGAGGGCATTGGATCCCCTGGAACTGGAGCTATGGATGGTTGTTAGCCACCATGGGAGTGCTGGGAACTGAATCCAGGTCCTCTGCAAAGGAGCCAGTGCTCTTAACTGCTGAGCCAGCTCTCAGGCCCTTGGACACCCTCTTCTGACCTGTCGGCATTACATGTGCACGGTACACATACATACATGCAGGGTAAACATTCATACACAAAAACACATTAACTAGAACATTAAGTCCTTGAAAGAAAACAACAAAAACCCAAAAAGCATTCTTTGATTCACTGGTTTGGAAACTACTGGCATTTGTCACTCATAGGCCAGCGACCTGCACTATCAACTGTACTAAGTCATGTCCTCTAGAGCAAATATCAAACTAAAAGAGGTTTGGACAGCATAGACAAAAAGCCAAACAACACAATTACTTTGTTCTGAAAAGAGTTACATGCCGGGCGTGGTGGCGCAGGCCTTTAATCCTAGCACTTGGGAGGCAGAGGCAGGCGGATCTTTGTGAGTTCAAGGCCAGCCTGGTCTACAGAGTTCCAGGATAGGGGGCTACAGGGAGACCCTGTCTCGAAAAAACCAAAAAAAAAAAAAAAAAAAAAAAAAGTTACATATAATTCAGTAGGGAGACGACTCAACAGCTAAGCGCATATGTTCTGCAGGTACAAGGACCTGAGTTCAAATCCCCAGCACTCAGGTCAAAAGCAGGGCGTGGCTGAGCGTACTTGTAACCCAGCACTGAACGTGGTCTCAGGTTCTGGTTGAGGGAGAGACCATGTCTTGAGGCAAAGAGGAGAGAGGAGTTTCCTGCTCCGGCCTCTACCTGTATGTGTACATTCAACACTCACATGGCTGTACTCCCCCAACAAAGGAGTTAAATCTAATTATTTTTTTTTTAGTACATTTTTACTTATTCTATGTGTGTGTAGGTCAGATAGCAACTTGCAGAAGTCAGTTCTGTCCTCCTACGATGTGGGCCCCAAGGCTCAAACTTAGGCCACTAGGTACTTGGCAGGAGGCACCTGTACATGCTGAGTGGTCTTGCCAGCCCTCAATTATTTTTTTTCCCCTTAAAATTGTATGTATGTGCGGGGCTGGAGAGATGGCTCAGCGGTTAAGAACACTGACTGCTCTTGCAGAAGACCAGGGTTCGATTTCCAGCACCCACATGGTGGCTAAGAACCATCTTGGGCTGGGCATGGTGGCACATGCCTTTAATCCCAACACTTGGGAAGCAGAGGCAGGCGGATCTCTGTGAGTTCAAGGCCAGCCTGGTCTACATAGCGAGCTCCAGGCCAGCTGGAACTAAAGGGAGACCCTGTCTTTTAACAAAACATAAAATAAAATAAAATAAAATAATTACATATATGTGGGGCTGGAGAGATAGCTCAGTGGTTAGAGCACTGGCTGCTCTTGCAGGGGACCTGGGTTTGATTCCCAGAACCCAGATGGCAGCTAACAACCACCTGTAATTCCAGTTCCAGGGGAATCCAACATCCTCTTCTGACCTCTGCAGGCACTACACTTACATACATGCAGGCAATACACTCATACACAAAAATAAATATATATTAAAAAAAATTATGGCCAGGAGTGGTGCACACATCTTTAATCCCTGCACTCAAAAGGCAGAGACAGGTGGATCTCTGTGAGTTCAAGGCCAGCCTGGTCTACACAGCGAGTTTCAGGTCAACTGAAGCTACAGGGAGACTCTGTATCAAAAAGACAAAAAAAAAAAAAAAAATCCACAAAAAATTGTATTTATGCATGTGTGTATGGGTTTGTTTGTATGAGTGCAATGCCCATGGAGGCCAGAAGAGGGTCCCAGATATCCTGGACCTGGAGTTATAGGAGGTTATGAGCTAGCCTGATTTGAGTGCTAGAGCTGACCTCAGGTCCTCTGCAAAAGGCAGCAAGTGTTCTTAATCACTGAGCCACCTCTCTAGCCCCTGGCCCTAAATCTAAACCTATTAAAAGTTTAATAACAACAGCAACAACAACAACAACAACAACAACAACAAATCCAGCTTTAATACAAGTGACTGACTGACTGCCTGTCATTCCTGGCTGGCTAATGACTTACCACTTTATCCCACAGCAGTGGGAACGAATGCCCAAGAGCACTTATCACACTGCTAGTGGCCATGACCACCCCATCTGAGAGGCTTAACTAGTGGACAGTGTTGTGTGGGCTGGGGTCCTATCAGTGTAGCGCTTGCCTCACAGGCATGAGACCCTGGGTTTGATCTCCAGCTCTGCAAAGGTATGTAAGACCAACAGGCTGAGTCCTCTTCCTCCCATGACCTCATGATGAGGCTGTCTGGGGCCCTATTAGGATACAGAAATGCCCCAGGGATGAGGATGCAGAGAGCAAAGACCACTGAGGACACAGCACCGAGAGAGCCATGGTAAGCAGAAGGGGCCTAGAAGAAATCAAAGCACTTGACATTGGACTTCCAGTCTAGAGGGAGAAATGAGTTTGTTTAGCCACCTAGTCTTGGCTATTTTGTTCTAGAAGCTCTAGCTGACTAATGCAGATGGTGGGAGCATCTCCAGGGCCAGGAGGGACATAGACCCAGCTTATCAGGGGTCATCTCTGGGTGCAGAAATTTGTGGAGACTTCCTTCCTCTGATTTTATTGTCCAGACCTAGAATTCCTGGGCTCAAATGATCTTCTTGCCTTAGCCTCACCATGCTGGGACTGTGGGTGGTGCGGGTGGATGTGTGTGCAAGCACATGTGGATGTTTGGTTACTATGGTCCCTTATTATCTGCAGAACAAAACAGGGTAAACAAACCTTAGGCACCAAGCCAACTGCACTCTAGGCAAGATTCCACATAAGGACCTTTATACCTTCCTACTCTGTACCTAGAGGACTTTTAAGCCAGGCTCCTTCACCTTCTTTGGTACTTCAGTTTTTAGTTGTATGATACTTCTTTTCTGGAGGAGGCTGGGAGGTCTTTTTTGAGACAGGGTCTCCCTGTAGCTCCAGCTGGCCTGGAATTCAGAGATCTGCCCACCTCTGCTTCCATGTGCACCACCATCTCCATCTATATGACACTTGTCAGGCTGGGGAATGTGAGATGGCTCAGCACATACAGGAGCCCACTGCCAAGCCTGACAACCTGAGCTCGATCCCTGGAAACCATATAGTGGAAGGAGGGAGAGAACAGCTTCCCACTAGCTGTGCTCATACTACCACACACTCACATGTACACACAAAATAGAGATGTAAAAAAAAAAAGTTGTCCCAGCTGGAGAAATGGCTGCTCTTTCAGGACCCAGGTTCAATTCCCAGCACCCAAATGGCAACTATCACCTGGAACTGCAGTTTCAGGTGATATGACACCTTATTCTGGCCTCCTTGGCCACTGCACACATGTACACTTACATACATGCAGGAAAAACACAACACATACCTTTAATATCAGCACTTAGGAAAACAGAGGCAGGCAGGCGGATCTCTGTAAGATGGAAGCCAACCTGGCCTACATAGTGAGTCCAGGCCGCAGGAAGACCCCATTCTCCAGTTCGTCCGCACATAGGGTTCTTTATTCTGACTGACCATTGTGTCTGTCCCTCTGACCCACAAATCCCTTGAGGCAAAATTGCACCTCATGCATATCCGGGAGCTCAGTGGCTGGCATGTGTGATTATAAGGGATTATGAGGTGGTGAAACTACTTTATCAGAGTCTGTTCTGAGCCAAGCCTCATGCCAGGCATTCATTTCAAATAGCATTTCCTGGGGTTCAATGGGTGCCATGCAGGCTCCGAGCCAGGACGGGAGATGCCAGAAGGGGCACCTTAGGTTCCAGCCCTCCTGGAGGCGGTGGCACGAAGGCCAAAATCTTAGATTTTCACTTGTGTTTCCTGGATACCTCCTATATACCTGGCATGGTGCTAGACACACCGAAGCTGGTCCCATGGAACCCGAGGGCACAAGTTACTGCTGTGGCTGATGGCTAGGTCTCTTACAGAAGTCACATCACTAGCAAGTCTGGCTATGCTGACAGCGGTGACTCCACACAGCAGGACGACAGTGAGGCTGCTTCAAGAAACTCCAGTTCCAGTGTGCACTTAATGCCTAAATACTAAATTTTCCTAATCTNGTACAGGGAGACTCTGTATCAAAAAGGACAAAAAAAAAAAAAAAAAAAAATCCACAAAAAAATTGTATTTTCATGTGTGTATGGGTTTGTTTGTATGAGTGCAATGCCATGGAGGCCAGAAGAGGGTCCCAGATATCCTGGCCTGGAGTTATAGGAGGTTTGAGCTAGCCTGATTTGAGTGCTAGAGCTGACCTCAGGTCCTCTGCAAAAGGCAGCAAGTGTCTTAATACTGAGCCACCTCTCTAGCCCTGGCCCTAATCTAAACCTATTAAAAGTTTATAAACAAACAGCAAACAACAACAACAACAACAACAACAAATCCAGCTTTAATAACAAGTGACTGACTGACTGCCTGTCATTCCTGGCTGGCTAATGACTTACCACTTTATCCCACAGCAGTGGGAACGAATGCCCAAGAGCACTTATCACACTGCTAGTGGCCATGACCACCCCATCTGAGAGGCTTAACTAGTGGACAGTGTTGTGTGGGCTGGGGTCCTATCAGTGTAGCGCTTGCCTCACAGGCATGAGACCCTGGGTTTGATCTCCAGCTCTGCAAAGGTATGTAAGACCAACAGGCTGAGTCCTCTTCCTCCCATGACCTCATGATGAGGCTGTCTGGGGCCCTATTAGGATACAGAAATGCCCCAGGGATGAGGATGCAGAGAGCAAAGACCACTGAGGACACAGCACCGAGAGAGCCATGGTAAGCAGAAGGGGCCTAGAAGAAATCAAAGCACTTGACATTGGACTTCCAGTCTAGAGGGAGAAATGAGTTTGTTTAGCCACCTAGTCTTGGCTATTTTGTTCTAGAAGCTCTAGCTGACTAATGCAGATGGTGGGAGCATCTCCAGGGCCAGGAGGGACATAGACCCAGCTTATCAGGGGTCATCTCTGGGTGCAGAAATTTGTGGAGACTTCCTTCCTCTGATTTTATTGTCCAGACCTAGAATTCCTGGGCTCAAACTGATCTTCTGCCTTAGCCTCACCATGCTGGGACTGTGGGTGGTGCGGGTGGATGTGTGTGCAAGCACATGTGGATGTTTGGTTACTATGGTCCCTTATTATCTGCAGAACAAAACAGGGTAAACAAACCTTAGGCACCAAGCCAACTGCACTCTAGGCAAGATTCCACATAAGGACCTTTATACCTTCCTACTCTGTACCTAGAGGACTTTTAAGCCAGGCTCCTTCACCTTCTTTGGTACTTCAGTTTTTAGTTGTATGATACTTCTTTTCTGGAGGAGGCTGGGAGGTCTTTTTTTGAGACAGGGTCTCCCTGAAGCTCCATGTAATGGCTGTTCAGAGATCTGCCCCACCTCTGCTTCCATGTGCACCACCATCTCCATCTATATGACACTTGTCAGGCTGGGGAATGTGAGATGGCTCAGCACATACAGGAGCCCACTGCCAAGCCTGACAACCTGAGCTCGATCCCTGGAAACCATATAGTGGAAGGAGGGAGAGAACAGCTTCCCACTAGCTGTGCTCATACTACCACACACTCACATGTACACACAAAATAGAGATGTAAAAAAAAAAAAGTTGTCCCAGCTGGAGAAATGGCTGCTTTTCAGGACCCAGGTTCAATTCCCAGCACCCAAATGGCAACTATCACCTGGAACTGCAGTTTCAGGTGATATGACAACCTTTTTCTGGCCTCCTTGGCCACTGCACACATGTACACTTACATACATGCAGGAAAAACACAACACATACCTTTAATATCAGCACTTAGGAGCAGAGACAGGAGGATCACTGATTCGTTAGCCAAACCTGGCCTATAGAGTTCCAGGACACGGACAGGGAGACCCCATCTCCAAAAAAAAAAAAAAAAAAAAAAAGTCAGGCTGGACTCGTTTTTTTTCTTTTTCTTTTTTTTTTGTCTTTTAAGACAGGGTCTCCCTGTACCCCCAGCTGGCCTGGAACTTACTCTGTAGACCACGCTGGCCTTGAACTCACAGAGATCCACCCGCCTCTGCCTTCCAAGTGTTGTGATTAAAGACGTGCGCCACCACGACCGGCTTACCAGTTGTATTTATTTATTTATTTATTTATTTATTTATTTATTTATTTATTATTTATTTATGTGTTTGAGTGTATTGTCTGCATGTAGGTTGGTGTACCCATGTCATACAATGCTGTGGAGGTCAGAAAAGGGTGTCGGATTCCCCTGGAACTGGAATTAAAGATGACTCTTAGCTGCCATGTGGGTGCTGGGAATCGAACCTGGGTCCTCTACAAGAGCAATTGGCAGCCCTCTTAACCGCTAAGCCATCTCTCCAGCCCCACCAATTGTATTTTTAAAAACTTTCATTACCAGGCGTGGTGGTGCACGACTTTAATCTCAGCATTTGGGAGGCAGAAGCAGGCGGATCTCTGTGAGTTCAAGGCCAGCCTGGTCTAAAGAGTGAGCTCTAGGCCAGCTGGGGCTACAGGGAAACCCTGTCTCAAAAAGACAAAAAACAAACAAACAAACAACTACATTTATTTTAAGCTGGGTGTGGAGGGCAGAGTGTAATTTTAGGAGCCAGGTCTCCTTCCACATGTGCTGTGGACATGGAACTCAGGTCCTCATGCCTGGTGCCAAGTGCCTTTTCCTACCCAGCCATCTTGCAGCCTTGGGTGGGTTTTTTTTTTTTTTTAATATTTATTTTTTTTAATTAATTAATTTTTTATGTGTATGTACTGTCTGCATGCAGGTTTGTGCACCCGTGTCATGCAATGCCTCGGAGGTCAGAAGAGGGTGTTGGACTCCCCTGGAACCGGGGTTAGCTGCCATGTGGGTGCTGGGGATCGAACCTGGGTCCTCTGCAAGAGCAGTCAGTGCTCCCAACCGCTAGGCCATCTCTCCAGCCCCCTTGGGTGGGCTTTAATTGTTCTGAGTCAGGGTCTAAGCTGCCCAGGCAAGACTTTTCATTTGTTTTGAGACAGTCTCCTGTACCCCAGGCTGAGCTCAAATTCACTATGTACCTATGTACCATTAGGCCTGGCTAGAGTGTTGTCATCCAATTCATTTTTTCTAGGCAATCAATAAACTTTAATTTCCATTAAAAATTTGATTAAAAGAAAGCTTTGGGGACTGTTAAGAGCTACCAGAGATCTAGCGGGGCCTGGTGGCACACGCCTTTAATCCTAGCACTCAGGAGGCAGAGGCAGGCGGATCTTTGTGAGTTCAAGGCCAGCCGGACTACAGGAAGACCCTGTCCTCAAAAGACACAAAAGGGGCTGGAGAGATGCCTAGCGGTTAAGAGCACCGACCACTCTTACAGAGGACCGGATTCGATCCCAGCACCCACATGGCGGCCGAGAACCGTCTGAAACTCCAATTCCAGGAGACTCCAGTTCCAGGGGAATCTGACCCTTTCTGACCTCCATGGCATTGCAGACAGGGTGCACAAAGTTGCATGCAGACAGTACATTGATACACACACAGAAAATAAACGCCGGGAGTGGTAGCGCATGCCTTTAATCCTAGCACTTGGGAGGCAGAGGCACGTGGATCTCTGTGAGTTCGAGGCCAGCCTGGTCTACAGAGTGAGTTCCAGGACAGCCAGAGCTACAGGGAGACCCTGTCTCCAAAAGACCAAAAAAAAAAAAAAAGGCCTTACTGTGGATTTTATTTTTATTTATTACTTTTATTTTATGTGAATGAGAGTATTGCCTTCATGTACATAAGCACATCTGTGGCATGAAATGCCCATGGAGGTCAGAAGAGGGCATCAGGGTCCCTGGAACTGGAGTTACAGGTGGTTGTTAGCCGACATGTAGGTGTTGGGAGCCAAACCCAGGTCCTCTTCAAGAGTAGCCAGTGATCTTCACTGCACCTGAATGGAATGAGCTATCGATCTTCCACTGTGGAGGCCCTTGCAGGCCGTCCACCTAAATCCCGACTTTCTTTCTGGTCCCTTCTGTTACTTCATTCAGACTTAAGCTTCTCCAAGGCTGTGGCTCACCCTGCCCATTCCCAATCTGCCTACTGCCTGGGTATGTGACGGTGCTCAATAAATGATTCCTGAGTGAACAAGCAGCTGTCTCCCTGACACACTGTGAGTCCTAAGTTAGCTGTAACCAAACACTGGATGCTGATATTTAACAGATGCCTGGGGTTTTTGTTTAAATTTACTGTGTATGTGGAGGTCAGAGGACATCTCTGTGGACTCACTTTTCTTCCACCTTTACGAGAGTCCTGGGTGTTGAACTCAGGTCTTCAAGCTGTGCACTACCATGCCTGGCTACCTACTCTTTTTAATAAATGAGAAAAAACTGGTTTGTCACCAAACCTCACAAAAGAAAATATTCTCCTACTCCCATGTTGGGGACTGAACCCAGAGCCTCTGAGAATCTTCAACCACTGAGCCAAATGCCCAACCCCAAGAAAGGATTCTACATTGTAAAATGAATTTTGTTTCATAAAATTTATAAAGGTGGCCAAGTGTGGTGGCGCACACCTTTAATCCAGCACTTGGGAAGCAGAGGCAGGCAGATCTCTAAGCTCAAAGCCAGCCTGGTCTACAGGAAGACCCTGCCTCAAAAACAAATAATAAAATAAGATTTACAAAAGTATGTAATATCCCAGCCCTTTTAAAAATTATGCAGAAAAAAAAATATGCAGGAAGGGCTGGAGAGATGGCTCAGTAGTTAAGAGCACTGACAGCTACAGGACCCAAGGGCACCTTAGTTCTGTATCTTAGCAGCATGGATCTAAACGCAGGAGCAAGCTGGCCTATCTCATCCAAACCCAGCTGTGAACTCAAAATCAGGTTGCACCCAATACAACAAAACCAAGAGATTTAGGGGCCAGAGAGGGACTTGGTGCCTCGACGGACTTGCTGCTAAGGCCAGTGACCTGAATTCAACCCCCAGAACCCATGGAGCAGAAGAAAACTGATACACCCAAGCTTTCTTCTGACCTCCACAGCTATGTTGTGGCACATAGACCCATACAAAATAAACAAATGTAACCAAAAAAATTTTAATTCAGGGGTCAGCAATATATGATTCAGTGGATAAAGGGACTCACTACCAACCTGAGGACCTGAGTTTGAGCTCTAGAACTCACATGGTAGATGGAGAGAACCAACTCTCACAAACTGTCCTCTGACTTCCATGTGTGTATGCCATGGCCCATGTCACCCCGCCCCCCCCAACCAATAGATCTAATAAAAAGAGATGAAATACAAGCTGGGAGTGGTACAGACTCAGGACTGTAACCCTAGCACTCAGGAGAGGCAGGAGGATCACTCCAAGTTCAAGGCTAGTTTGTCTACAAAAATACCTCCTCCACAAATAAAACTAAATCTCCACATGGCCCCAGAGCAGGAGCAAAAGTGGCTAAAAGCCCAGGGATGCCCTAGCCTATCTTTTTTTTTTTTTTAATTTTTTATTTATTATTATTTCTGTATGTGTATCAATGTACTGTCTGCATGCAGGTCTGTGCACCCATGTCGTGCAATGCCGCGGAGGTCAGAAGAGGGTCTCGGATTCCCCTGGAGCTGGAGTTCTCCTGGAATTGGAGTTTCAGACGGCTCTCGGCCACCATGTGGGGGCAGTGGGATCGAACCCGGGTCCTCTGTAAGAGGCCNTGTGTGTGTGTGTGTGTGTGTGTGTGTGTGTTGTGTGTGTGTGTGTGTATGCGTCTGACTTTATGAACAGTACATTTTTCTTTTGACTATAGCCTACTTCATGCACTAAAATCAGGCAGCTAATAAAACTTTAGCCATGCAAGAATAGCTCCATTTACCACTGGGGAGTGCTTGGGTACAGCCACCAAGTATGCTCACTACGTGCTGGTCCCCAAAGGATGCAAATCCCTATGTACTTTCAGTTTCCCTTTGTGATAAATGAAATAATTAACACGGGAATCCATGGTGCTGACAGTGTTGTTACTTTTCTTTCACTCGAATGAGAAAATCTCTATGAAAAGATAGATTCTGGATTCCAAGGAAAAGCAAGAATGAATAGCGAGTGTCTCCAAGGCACAGACTCAGTCCTCCAACTTCTTGCCTGGGTAAGTCAAGCTGCAGTGCTGAGTTATGTAGCTAAGTAGGGAAGAAGAACTCAGAAGAAAACCATCCTGAAGAGCCAAGCATAGTCACAGCTGCTTTCAGCCTGTAGTGTGCTTCCAGAGGTAATAGATTACTCCATAGGTCAGAAAGAATGGCTCTGTATTTACTTTTTTTTTTTTTTTTCTTTTTTATGTGTATGAATGTACTGTTTGCATGTAGGTCTGTGCACCCGTGTCGTGCAATGCTGCGCAGGTCAGAAGAGAGTATCAGATTCCCCTGGAACTGGAGTTAAAGACAGTTCTTAGCTGCCATTTGAGGGCTGGGAATTGAACCCGGGTCCTCTGCAAGAGCAGTTGGTGCTCTTAACCACTGAGCCATCTCTCCAGCCCCTAACCAACTGCTCTTGCAGAGGACCTGGGTTCAATTCCCAGCACCCACCAGGCGGCTAAGAACCGTCTTTAAGCAGGGCATAGTGGCACATGCCTTTAATCCTAGCACTTGGGAGGCAGATGCAGGTGGATCTCTGTGAGTTCAAGGCTGGTCTACAGAGTGAGTTCCAGGTCAGCTGGGGCTATAGGAAGACCCTGTCTCAAAAAGACAAGAAAAAAGAAAGGAAAATATTTGTTTCTCTCATTTCAGAATTCTTTCCAGAGGATTTCCTGGGATCTTTGTCAGTATTAAAAGCAGTCACTGTCCTGGCTAAATATAAAACTTCAAAGTCAGCAGCTGAAACCTATTACCAAGAAAAACTGACAAACAGGTTGAAAAGTAAGACTATTTGATAGTTTTTTTTTTCAGTTTTACCCTTTTTTTGGTATTTTTGAGACAGGGTCTCCTTTAGTACGAGGTGTCCTGGAGCTCGCTCTGTAGACCAGGCTGGCCTTGAACCCACAGAGATCCACCTACCTCTGCCTCCTGAGTGCTGGGATTAAAGGCAGGCACCACCATGCCCGGCGACTATTTTTTAGTTTTACATGGCACTGTAGGAAAATACTGAGCACAGTAATCTGAAGTATTAAGCATTTGTTGGGGCTAGAGAGACAGCTCAGTGGTTAAGAGCACTGGCTGCTCTACACAGGTCCCAGTTTCATTTCTCAGCACCCATATGGAGACTAACAACCATGTGTAACCCCATTCAGGGTTACTCCATTGCCCTTTTCTGGCCTCTGAGGACACTGCAAGAGTGCACTACATACACGTAGGCAGAACACTCAGACACATAAAACAACCACCACCATTTGTGGGTAAAGGATTTTTTTTTTTTTGACTTTTTGAGACAGGGTCTCCCTTTAGTCCCGGCTGGCCTGGAACTCACTATGTAGACCAGGCTGGCCTTGAACTCACAGAGATCCGCCTGCCTTTGCCTCCCGAGTGCTGGGATTGAAGGTGTGAGCCACCATGCCTGGCAGGGTGAAGAATTTTTTTTTAATTTTATTTATTTTTGTATGTGTATGAATGTACTGTCTGATATAGGTTTGTGCATCTGTGTCGTGCAATGCCGCGGAGGTCAGAAGAGGGTGTCGGATCCCCCTGGAACTGGAGTTAAAGATGGTTCTCAGCTGCCATGTGGGTTCTGGGGATCGAACCTGGGTCCTCTGCAAGAGCAGTCGGCGCTCTTAACCCTTAGGGCATCTCTCCAACCCCAGGATGAAGAATTTTTTAAAATTTTTATTTATTTTTGTATGTGTGTGAATGTACTGTCTGCATGTAGGTTTGTGCACCCATGTCGTGCAATGCTGCGGAGTCAGAAGAGGGTGTCGGATTCCCCTGGAACTGGAGTTCTCCTGGAATTGGAGTTACAGACGGTTCTTAGCTGCCATGTGGGTGCTGGGGATCAAACCCGGGGCCTCTGCAAGAGCAGTCAGTGCTCTTATCCACTAGGCTATCTCTCCAGCCCAGGATGAAGGATTTTTAAGAGTCAGTTTGTACACAACCTGGAATCTCTGGAGGCTGAGGCAGGAGGATTGAGAGTTTCAGACTAGTCTAGGCAGCATAGCAAGAGACTCTACTTTCAAAATCATCAAAACACAAATAAAAAGGAGGGGAGCTGATCAGCAGGTAAAGCAGCACTTGCTGAACAAGCCTGAGGATGTGAGTGCAGATTCTTTTTTTTTTCCTTTTTTTTTTTTTTTGAGTGGCAGGGTCCCCTGTATGCTCCACCTCATCCTTGAACTCACAGAGATCCGCCTGCCTCTGCCTCCCAAGTCCTGGATTAAAGGTACGACCCCCAACTTCAGATTTTTTTTTAAATTTTATTTATTTATTTTTTATGGTATGATGTCTGTAATGCCTGAAGGTTTGTGCACCAGTGTCGTGCAATGCAGCGGAGGTCAGAAGAGGATGTCGGATTCCCCTGGAACTGGAGTTCTCCTGGAATTGGAGTTACAGATGGTTCTCAGCTGCCATGTGGGTGCTGGGGATCAAACCTGGGTCCTCTGCAAGAGCAGTCGGTGCTCTTAACCGCTAGGCCATCTCTCCAGCCCACAAACTTCAGATTCTTGAGCCCATGAAAAGCCAGGTGCAAGGGAAAGCAACTTAATTCCAGCAATTGCGAGGCAGAGGCATGTCTGGAGCTCCAAGCCATCCTCTCCTTTACACAGCAAGTTAAGAGGTCAGTTTCAGGCCACCCTAGACCACAGAGTGAGAGTTTGTCTCTAAAACTCCCCCAAAAGGTCAATGTAGTGGTGCTTGCCATTATTCCCAGCACTGGGGAGGCAGAGGCAGTCAGATCTCTGACAGGCTGGTCTGGCCTACATATGCAGCTCTAGGCTAGCTGGGGCTACCTTGTTTCAAAATACCACAAAACCGGAAACAAAACAAAACACGCGCGCGCGCGTGCACGCGCGCACACACACACACACACACACACACACACACACACACACACAGGTGAGCGTGCGCACACACCCACATCTTTAGGGGCTCTGGCAGCCTGTATGCCCTGCACAGCCCAGTGGGGCCTGAGCTCCAGTTTAAATGGTTAGTCAAGGCAAGTGACTTTGCTCTGACAGCAGCCGGTCTGGCTGCTTCTGGAAGCCAGCAGGGGATGTCTTCCCTCTAGAGCAAGGTCCCCAAACCTGCAGGCTGGACCTCCTGTGGGCACTCCAGGATGGGAATCCTGGGGGGCAGTCCAGGAACATGACAGCTCTCCAAGTCATTCAGTCCTAGGTGGAGGTGTGTGACTCTAGGGGAAGAATCCATGGCAACTTGTTAATCTTTCTAGCTCAGTGTGACAGGATGAAAGACACTGAGCTTCTTTGCAGGTGGGCTTAGACCTTCAAGGTCAGATTCTCTGATGTGGTGGGGGCTAGAACGAGATGTGAGAAGTGAGCAGGGAGGAGCAGCACCATGCTCTCTCCTGACAAACAGGCGTCCTTCAGGGAAAGTTGCAGTGTCAGAGTACCTACTTTGCATGGCCCTGTCACATACACTGTCCTGCAAGCCCAATTTAGATATCTGGTTCCTTCAAAATGAAGCCTGGATGGATTTCCTACATCAGCCTGTTGTGCACTGAGCACCTGCTACATCCCTGACTGCACTGGGAAGCAGGGGCAGAGCAGCCAGAATCCCACCCAGTGTACAGGCTCTGCAAACAAAGCAGACAGAATCCCACCCCGTGTACAGGCTCTGCAAACAAGCAGCCAGCACCTAAGGCTGGGCATTGGAAGGGAGTCAACCCAGGGCTGTGCACTGGGCTACTTAACTTTCTTCAGGGTGGCAGGGCAGGCTTCCTGAAGGACAAGGACACTTTCTGAATATGTCTCAGAGAACATTCCAAAAAAGGGCAAGACAAAGTAAGAAGCTTCCCCATTCTCCAGGCAAGAGCAAGGTGATTCTCAGTGGACAATGCCCGGGAGGAAGAGGACCTGGAGTGGACAGCAGAGCTCACACCTGCTGCACTCATGACGGCAGGTGGGCAGCTAGTGGACTGCAGAGCTCCTGTGCCTTACTTCCCCAGCCAGACTGTCCAGCTGCTCTGCTCCCCACTTGCTGCTCCGAGCCTCTGGCCAGCCACACCCCCTCTCACGTCTCAGTTTCCTCACCTTCCAAACAGGTTCTGAGAAGAGGAAGCACTCAAGCCTCTACCTCCAAGTCCAAGTGCCACCTGCAACCCTAACACTCAGGAGGTCAAAGGAAGAACACCTTGGAGTATGAGGCCTTCCTAGGCTACACAGTGAGACCCTGCTTCAAAACCAAACCAAAACACAAGGAAACAAAGCAGCCCGAGGGTTTGCACACGGAGGACAAGAGGACTTTGCAGGTGCCATGTAGGAGCCACAGGCGAGCTATTCAGATAAGCTCCATAGAATGCCCTTAACCAGGCCTCATGCACGGTGGTGCGCATCTCTAATCCCAGCCCTTTGGAAGGCCGAGATAGCAGGATTACTGTGAATTTGAGGCCAGCATGGGCTATACAGCAAGACTGTCACAAAGCGAAAATATGGGGTTAAAGCCCATAGGCCGGCCTCTGGCTAGCTGGCTGCACATCACATGGAGAGGTAAACAGTGGCCAGGGGAGCTAGAGATAGGGCTGCTGAAATGAGCAGGCGCTTCTCATTAGAGCCCTTTGTCTCACCAAGAGCCCAAGCCAACACCAAGCCTCATCTACTTCCTTCCTGGGGCAGTAGAGGTGCTGGGGGGACGAGGGGGTGAGGTCTGACACCAGAGTCAAGATGTCCCAACTGGTCTGACCATCTTGGTGGGTGGCTTGTCCCTTGTTTGTCTTCTAGCTTCCTGGGCTGTGGGGAGCTTTGTGGGGAGAATGCTTGGGGGGCCTAAGGCCCGGGCCATGCTGTGGACGTCACCGTGAAGCACTGGCCGTGCTGTGGACATCACCATGAAGCACTGGCTGTGCTGTGGGCGTCACTATGAAGCGCTGGCCGTGCTGTGGACGTCACCGTGAAGTGCTGGCCGTGCTGTGGACGTCACTATGAAGCACTGGCCGTGCTGTGGACGTCACCATGAAGCACTGGCCGTGCTGTGGACGTCACCGTGAAGTGCTGGCCGTGCTGTGGACGTCACTATGAAGCACTGGCCGTGCTGTGGACGTCACCGTGAAGCGCTGGCTGTGGATGTCACTATGAAGCACTGGCCGTGCTGTGGACGTCACTATGAAGCACTGGCCTCTCCCAATATGCTGTGTCCTTTGGGGATTCAGCAGTTGACTCCTAGCTTGTGTCCCCTCACCATCAACTACTGTAGTTACAATTCAGGTTGAAAGAGTATGAGGGACACAGTGGGAGCAGTGAGGAGGGAGGAAGAGGAGGAAGAAGAGGGAGGGAAGGTAATGCAGCTTTTCAGTTGCTTCTGATGCTGGGACAGAAGCAAGGGCTGTGTTAGGCACTTTACCACTGAACTATCTCCCCAACCTTCCTAGGTCAATGTGAAGGAACAAAAATCACCACCAAAATTCACTTACAATTCTCTTTAAAAGATTTTTTTTTTGGTATTTTTGAGACAGGGTCTCCCTTTAGTCCCAGCTGGCCTGGAGCTCACTCTGTAGACCAGGCTGGCCTTGAACTCAGAGATCCGCCTGCCTCTGCCTCCCAAGTGCTAGGATTAAAGGCACACGCCACCACGCCTGGCTAAAAAGATTTTTATTTTAAAATTTATTTACTTTTTAAAAATTTGTTTTTATTTGATGTTTATCAGTGTTTTGCATGTTACCTAAGTGCACCCATGCCCTCCAATGTCCAAGGAGGCCAGAAGGTGGCGTTAGATCCCCTGGAACTAGAATTACAGAGAGTTAATTGCCATGTGGATGCTGGGGCTGGGACTTGAACCTCAGTCCTCTGCAATAGCAGACAGTGCTCTTTACTGCTAAGCCCTCCCCATTTGCTTTTTGAGACAGTTTTGTTTTGAGACAGGGCTGGCTTGTAGACCAGGCTGGCCTCAAACTCAGATCTCTGCCTGCATCTGCCTTCCCAGTGCTGGGATTAAAGGTGTGCCTCCAGCCTGGTTTTTATTATTTTATTTCTGTGCCTATATGTGTGTGTGTATGCCATGTGTGTGCCAGGACCCATCGAGTCCAAAAGACGGCACTGAATCCCTTGGAGCTGAAATTCCAGGGAGTTGTAAGCCACCCAATATGGGTGCTAGGGACTGGACTCTGGTTCTTTGGAGGGGCCATAAGGGCTTTTAACCGACTTAACTGCTCACCAGCATTCCCTCTAGCTCCCAACTTGGCAATTTTAGATACGTAATAGCTGCTGGGAGGGTGTGGTAACACATGCCTGTTCTTTTGATGCTGGCACTTGAGAGGAACAGGCAGGATCAGGGGTTCAAAGTCATCCTCTGCTACATAGTGGGTTTGAGGCCAGTCTGGGCCATATGAGAACAAACAAAACCACCACCACCACCACCACCACCACCCAGGACTAGTGGCTCATGTCTTTAATCCCAGGCCAACTGGGGCTACTGGGAAACCCTGTCTCAAAAAAAGACCAAAAATAAAACAAAAACAAAACACCACCAAAAAGACAGACATTCAGCTTACACTGGTGGCCCACAGGGCTGCACCCTAGGCAGAGCACATGAAGCAGCCGCCCTGAACATACTCTTACCAAGTAGAAAAGCACTTGACTCAAGGGATCTGGTGGCTCAGGGCCTACTCTGAGCTCTGGGGTTCTTATCTCCCAGATCTGATCATCTGGAGAGCATGGAAAGAAGAACAATCACTCCTGCCTAGACCGTGAGCTTCCAGAAGCTGGATGCACACGAGGTCACGCCCCGCATGCAAACTTACAGTGGCATCCTGCCAGAGCTTGTCCCTCTAGCACCAGGTGTCTGGTTAACTGTCAGGGCAGCACGTGGGGTGCTGGGTGAGAAGAAGGACCTGGCAGCTTGCAAGGTCCACTGTCTGATATCCTGCAGTCCTAGACAGTGACATTAAGTCTGTGGAGGGCTTGTCCTGGTTCCTGAGATCTGTGACAAAATCACCCAGCAGCAAGAGAAGGAGGAAGGTCCCAGAGCCTGGAGCCTGGAGCTGTGGGTAGCAGTGACCACAAAACCCCAGCACAGCCTTACAGAAACTCCAAACTCCACAGTGGTTTCCTGGCAACCAGGGTGCAGATTAATGAAAAGACTCAGTGTGCCAGCAGGCAGACCCAGGCCTGAGCACACCTGAAGGACACTGGAGGTGCAGGCCTGTCCATCACTGTAGTTTAACCTAAGGCCCTGCTTCTCAGCACCTAGCACCCACTCACTGTCCTGGGACGATCTTGTCATTCTCTTCTCTTCAAGGCAAGGATTCATTCATTCATTCAACACTGAGTGCCTGCTACATAGCAGAAGCTTGCTTGATGGCTTCCCATTGCACTTGGCCAAACCTACCATATTTCTCTATCTTCACAAGTCTCCCTTATGTGCTAATTGTTTTTTTGTTTTTGGGGGGGTGTCTTTTTGAGACAGGGCCTCCCTGTAGCCCCAGTGGTCCTGGTACTCCCTATGTAGACCAGGCTGGCTTGAACTCACAGACATCCATCTGCCTCTGCCTCCTGGGTGCTGGGATTGAAAGGCTGGCACCACCACACCCAGCTGGCCCAAGATTTTTTCATTTCTTTTATATTTATTTATTGCATATTTGGAGGTCAGATGGCTACAACTGGTAGGGCCTCAACAAGTTAGAAGCAGATGTCAACCTTGATTGTGGGGCCATCTCAACTAACCTCAAGCAGAGCTGAGTGGCACTGCCACCCCAACACTGGCTGTTACAGCACTGCACTCCCAAACCTGGCAGGGACACTGGGAAAAGCTCCCCCATCAGGCAGTTCAGCCTGGTTCAGCCTAGGTCTTCGGTGAGTGTGAATGGCTGACTCAGCACTGAGCATGCTGGAACCCAAGTCTAGTTTTCTCTAGCAGAGTTTGTGGTGGTCCTCTGCAGGCAGAACCTCTCTACCCCCTATCCTTTTAGCCTCGAAGTCTCCTTGGAATTCCACAAGAGCAACCCCTTCCCCTTCCACCACCAATCCACTCCTAACACTCTTGCTATTGTGACCTAATGTACCTAGCCTGGTGGTCCATTCTTTTAGTTTTTTCCTTTTTTTGGTATTTTTGAGGCAGGGTCTCCCTTTTAGTACCAGCTGTCCCGGAGCTCGCTCTGTAGACCAGGCTGGCCTTGAACTCACAGAGATCCACCCACCTCTACCTCCCATGAGTGCTGGGATTAAAGGCGCGCCACCACGCCCGGCCTGGTGGTCCATTCTTATCCCTTCCCCTTGGCCACTTCCACTGCCAGACACCCGAGGTGCAGCTCATCTAAAGGGGCCGCCCATTCTCTCCTAAATCCTGCACTCCCAGAGCCTGACTCTCTTGCCCCATGGGATCCACCAATGCCCCGCCCACCCCACTTCCTCTAGACCATTAGAGCCTGATGGCCTAGTGCTCGGTGTCAGTCCTTAGCAGCACCTTTGGGGTTCACTATCATACGTGATACAATAGATTACCCTTAGCCCACTAAGACCTGGCAGAACCCCTCCCCTCAGAGCATCCCCCCTTTTGCCAGTGTTTCTGTAGTCACCCAAATATTCTCATCCAGATCTGGGGGAGCGTCTAAGTTGAACCCACATCTTTCTCAGTTATCCGAAGGAGTGGAAGGGAGTGACTGCCTCCGCCAAGCAGGCACTTCCTCCATCCGTCGGGGCAGGAAGCGGAGGCTGTTCTTCTCTAAAAGAAATCTCTTTAGGACTGCACCCCATCTTATTCTCCCTACCCGGGCCTTCACACCGGTGATATACCCCGGGACTCCCGGTTCCCATGTCCGCCCCCACCCAACACTGCACTCTCAGCGCGCCTTCCGAAACCTAACCCGGGAGACCCAGCCGTCTCTGCTGCGCAGCCCAGGGCCTGGTCCCGTTGGGTCTCCCGGCTCATGCTATGTAGACGCCCCGATCCCCCCCCCCCGGAAGCGGCCACCCAGCAACTCTCCACGGGAATTAATGCTTCTTCTCTGGCGGCCGGCCCCGGGCTGGCCTGGCTGGTGGCCCGCGGGACTCCCAGGTCCAGGCAGCCCCGGCTCTCCGTCCCCAGGGTCGGGGTCCCCGCGGCGGCGTCCCCGGCCCCGCCTCACCCTCATCCCCCTGGCGGCGCCCGAGGCTCCGGCCTGGCTGCACCGCCCACGGCCCTGCGGCCCCCGCCCGGGCTTCCGGCCGACGCCTGCTCCTCCCCGGTCGGATTGCGCCAATGGGCGCAGCCGCAGGCACCGCGCGGAGCTCCTGCCGGAGAGCCATGACCTCCGCAGAGCTTAGGCCCCCGCCGGGTCCGCGCCCCGGCCTCCCGCATGCCCGGCACCCCCGCTCACCCGAACCCGTGGTGGCTGCCATCTTGTGTCGCTGTCGCTCGAAGACCGGCCCCTTCTTCACCCCCCTTGCGGTTCCGCGGGTGCTAATGCGCAGGCGCGTGCGCAGGCGCCGGCGCCGCAGCTGACAGCCACTGGGGCGCAGGGGCGGGCCGGGAAGGGTTTTGCTTAGGTTTTCAGAAAGAGGACGGACCTGATTCCGTGCGCGAGGGCCTAGCAACCTGCAAGTCCGGCCAGGCGGGGTGCGAGGGAGGTGTGCAGGTGCTCCGCTCGAAGGGCTGCGGTGACCGCACTCGGGAGGGCACGGCCGGGACAGCAAAAAGAGAAAAAGGACTGCCCAGTGCCTGAGTCTGCTCGCCTGGTTCCTTTTAGCTGCATCCTCATCACGTCCTGAGCAGGTCGGGCTTAAAGTGAAAATGAAGCCGAAAGAGATGGAACGATTTAGCCCAACTGAGTCGGAATTTGAACCCAGGCCAGATGATCTTGTTTGCAGAGTTGCTGCTGTGGAGGTTGAAACTTGGGGCAGGGCACATAGACATTGATAAAAAAAAAAAAAAGAAAAAAAGAAAGGATTATTATTAATATTATTTAATATTATTTGGTCTTTTCGAGACAGGGTCTCCCTGTTGCCCCAGCTGGCCTGGAACTCGCTTTGTAGACCAGGCTGGCCTCTCACAGAGAGAGCCCCCTGCCTCTGCCTCCTGAGTGCTGAGATTAAAGGCTTGCGCTACCACGCCCAGGCTATTTTTATTTTTTAAAAGTGAGTGTATAGGGCTGATGGCCTATCAGTTAAGAGCACCGGCTGCTCTTGAAGAGGATCCGGGTTCGATCCCCAGCACCCACATGGCGGCTGAGAACTGTCTTTAACTCCAGTTCCAGGGGAGTCCGTCGCCCTCTTCTGACCTCCGCAGCATTGCATGACACGGGTGCACAAACCTACATGCAGACAGTACACTCATACACATACAAAAATAAATAAAATAAAAATAAAAAATAAAAAAGTGCCAGTTAGGGGGGCTGGAGAGATAGCCTAGAGGTTAAGAGCACCGACTGCTCTTGCAGAGGACCCGGGTTCGATCCCCAGCACCCACATGGCGGCTGAGAACCGTCTGAAACTCCAATTCCAGGAGAACTCCAGTTCCAGGGGAGTCCGACACCCTCTTCTGACCTCCGAGGCATTGCACGATACGGGTGCACAAACCTACATGCAGACAGTACATTCATACACATACAAAAATAAATAAAATTAAAAAAAAAAGTGAGCGTATGTGCGTTTGAGTTCAGGTGTTCTGGCGTCAGAGGCGTTGGCCTCTTTGGAGCTGGAGCCAGCTGCCCTATGTGGGTGCTGGGAATCAAATTCTGGCCCTCTAGAAGTACAAGCTCTTAACTGCTAAGCCCATCTCTCCAGCCCCATCATTCATGTCTTTTAGTTTTGTCTGCTTGAAACAGGGTCTTTATGTAGCCCTGGCTGGCCTCGAACTCAGTAAGTATCTGAGGATGACCTTGAACTGATTTTCATCTCCACCTCCCAGGTGCTAGGATGTGTTACCAAACCCCATTTTAGAGGTGCTGGGAGATGGCTTTGTGCATTCTAGGCAAGCACTCTACCAACAGCCACACCCCCAGCTCCACATCTTCATTCTTGCACTAATCTATCCATCCAGATATTAAATCCTATGTGGCAGGCACTGTGCCAGGTGCTGGAGAGCTGGAGATGGCAACACTTTACCTATGACAGGGGCAGCAGGGACCAATCAGGCCTTCTACAGTGGCCACACTTCCACACAGCCTTGAATGATCCAGAAGTGGTTAAAAGGAACAGCATACGCAAAGGTCCTGGAGACGTAGCATCTGCAAACATGCCAAATCCAGCACGTAACTCATATGCAAACATGCCAAATCCAGCATGTAACTCCTTTGTCATAAGGCCCTTATGTGGATGTGGAAACTGAGGTGGAGAAAGGTTAACTCACATTGCTAAGCCCCTGGCAGAGGAAGGAGGAAACTGGAAACCCTCAGCCAGAACATTCCATTCATCTTTTCTGACAGCTGTGCTTACTAAGCATCTCTCCACTCTCCCTCTGGACAAAACACATGATAACATCATATAATTATCATCCAGCAAGGACACTCAGCAGACTGAAGAGGGCCTAAAACACAGGAAAGGAAATGAGGCCTCTCTGACAGACTGGGATGGAGGACAACCCTGCCTATAAGGCCTTGACCCCAGGGCTGGCATGGTATGGGGCCCATTTAAGAAGGCTACTTTTTTTTTTTTTTTGGTCTTTTCGAGACAGGGGCTCCCTGTAGCCCCAGCTGTCCTGGAACTCACCTGTATAGACCCAGGCTGGCCTGAACTCACAAAGATCTGCTGTCTCTTCTTGCCTCCCAAGTCTAGGATTAAAGGCGTGTGCCACCCACGCGCGGCATAGAAGGCTAACTTTTTGAGGTGTGCTTCCCAAAGGTTTGCTCTGGCAATGTCTCAGCAACCTTAACTTAGCCTGACATTACATGTGCCAGAGACACTTGGCACCTCCCCTTTTCAAGGCCACTGGCACCCCTTGTGGCCTCCCTCTCTTGAGAGTAATTCCTTCTAATATTCCCACCCGTCAGTCTCAGATCCAGCATTATCTCCTTAGGAAAGTCTTCCTTGGTATCGCCAAAGAGAACAATTGAGCTATAATTGGCTCTCAGAGGTCCAAGCTTTTCCAAACCTTTTCCAGCTCCAAGCAATACAACTTGGCTTTATTTTGTATATCTCATGACACAAACAGGCCTTTGGAAGCACAGACAATATTTGCTCTGGACTTTGGGCCACTACAAAGTATTGGGAACCAAGGAGAGATGTGAGCCTCTGAGGTAGACCCACTTTGGAAAGTTTGAGTCTTCCTTCATTCCCCTTTCTGGGGTTGGCTTCTGGTAAGAGGTTTGGTAACCCAGGTGGGTTCCTAGTTACCTTCGCACTCTGGAGGCAGAGTTCAAGGCCAGACTGGTCTACATATTGAGTTCCAGGCCAGCTGGGGCTACAGGGAGACCCTGTTTCAAAAAGTACCCCTACTTTCCCTAACCACCCCCCAAAAAAGAGGTTTGTAACAATAGCTGGGGAGGGGGGGTGCATGCCTATAATCCCACCAGGGAGGCTGAGGCAGGAGTATGGAGATTTGGGGCCAATCTGGGCTACATAGTGAACTCCCCCCCCCAAACAAAACAAAAGACCAGTGGTGGTGGTACAAGCTTTTAATCCCAGCACTCTGGAGGCAGAGTTAGATCTCCAGGAGTTACAGGCTAGCCTGGCCTACATATAAAGTTTTCAGGCCACAGGAGGCAGAGGCAGGCAGATCATGTGTGAGTTCAAGGCCAGCTGGTCTTACGAGTGAGTTCACGGACAGCTGGGATAAAGGGAGACCCTGTCTCGAAAAATACCAAAAAAAAAAAAAAAAAAGAAAAAAACAGTTTTCAGGCCAGCCAGGGCCATACAATTAAGATTCTGCCTCAACTACAACAAAATCAAAGGGATAAACAGGATAAACAATCTCAGTCAGCTAGCAAAGCACCTTGGCTGCTCCTAGGGAATATCTTGAAAGCAAAGGTGATCATGCAAATTCCTACGCCAGAACAGAAAGCAGGAAGAAGAGGTTAAATTGCATTCCTAGGCATGCTGGATATTGTAGTCCTCTGTTGTCACATAGCCTACTGGGAGTTGTAGTATTCTGAGCTATGCCCCGCCCCTCAGACGCCTCTCCTCCTCCTGTAGACCCAGCTAGTAGGGAGCATTCTATCAGCCATTCACCCAGACTGTGAGCCAATGAACTAGGCTGACTGGCACAAGAGAGAGAATCCTCTTCTATCAAATCCTTGGGAAGATTAAAATTGTTATTAGAACTAGGGAATTCAGAAAAGGATTTAACACTAAGTGCTATATAAGTATTGTTATTTAATTCTGGGTGATTCTGGCAAAGTAGCTTCCCAGCCCTGCTAAGGTAGGTTTTTTTTAAAGTATTTTATTGATTTTTATCTTAAGTGTATGAGAGTACTGCGTGCATGTATGTAAGTGGACCATGTCGTTGGGCAGTGCCCTTGGAGGTCAGAAAAAGGCATAGGATTGCCCTGGACTGAGATAGGACAGTTAGTGCATTGGGTGTTGGAACTACACCAACTGACCTCCTGCAAGAGCAGTTCATTTGCTTCTTAACTGTGAGCTTAACCTCCCAGCCTAATGTAGCTTCTTAGCATCCGAGTTTGTCAGATAAAGAAACTGAGGCACTGATTCAGTTACATGGGCTTCCCGGGGTCATACAACAAGGAGGGAGTAAATTCAGTGTGGGATTCTAACATTTGCTAATTTATTGTTTGTCAATGTTGAGGGTGCGCCAAAGGACTCATTAGAAAGGGGCTTACCGATGCCGGGGCGGGTGGCGCACGCCTTTAATCCTAGCCTGTGGGAGGCAGAGGAGGGGGATCTTTGGTGAGTTCAACGGCGAGCCTGGTCTACAGAGTTGAGTTCCAGGACAAGCTGGGCTACAGGGAGACTGTTTCAAAAAGACCAAAAAAAAAAAGGGGGGGGGGCTCCATCCCTTCTGAAGCTCTCTTGCAGGACCTGCAGACAGCTAAGTCAGAGGTCCCAGTCACCTCAGCCGTTGTTAATCTTTAGATAACCTTAGTGGAGGAGGGTGATCTTGTATATAGCAGTTTCAGGAACTGCCCAAGAGACTTGTAAATTGTTACAAGTAAGTTATTTCCTGAGCCTTGCACGATGTGTTTAGTTCCTGAGTGTCGATGCGTTTCCTAAGATGCAATGGTTCCAGGTTGGGGAACCCACACAACTCCAGCAGCATTTAAAGCTAGCAAGTACAGGGCTGGAGAGATGGCCTAGCGGTTAGAGACACCGACATCTTGCTCTTACAGAGGACCCGGGTTTCGACCCCAGCACCCACATGCGGGCAGAAACCGTCTGAAAACTCAATTCCAGGACGAACTCCAGTTCCGGAGGAATCCGACACCCTCTTCTGACCCTCCCGCGGCATTGCACGAACGGGTGCACAGACCTGCATGCAGACAGTAACATTCATACACATACAGAAATAATAAAAAAAAAATTAAAAAAAAAAAGCTGGCAAGTACGAACCTGTGAGCCCAGCTCTGAGGAGGCAGAAACAAGAGGGCTTGCTGGCCCCTTTAGTTGAACAGGTAAGGTCCAGGTTCCATGAGAGACCCATGTCAAAAAATAAAGTGGAAGAGTGGTCGAGGAAGACAGCGAAATGTTTACTAACTGGCCTCCCCGCATACACCTGCCTCCCCCTCTACCACAAATACAAAAGGAAAATGAAAGACAAATAGAGGATGTAGCTCAGTTGGTAGACAAACTTCCTAGCATACAGGAAGCCCTGGGTTCAACAGCGGTACTAGGTAAAACAGATGTGGGGGCACACACCTGCAATCTCAGTAATGGAGGTGCAGGGGAGGCCTAGAAAGATGGCTCTGTGGTTAAGAGCACTGGCTGCTCTTCCATAAACCTGGAGTTCCCAGTTCCCAGTACACATCCAGTGTCCTGGACGATCAACCCTCTTCTGCGTCCCAGAACTGACACAGGCGCATACATAAAACACTCCTACATACACAAAAAAATATAGAATAATTTTTAAAAGGAAAAACAGGTCTGGAGAGATGGCTCGGTAGTTAAGAGCACTGGCTGCTCTTACACAGTTTTTAGAGGTTCTGGATGTGTCATTTGAAAAGTATATCCAAAATGCAGGCATGGTGGCACACACCTTTAATCCCAGCACTTGGGAGGCAGAGGCAGCAGTAGATCTCTGTGAGTTCAGGCCAGCCTGATCTACTATCAATTTCCAGGAGAACTGAGAAGCTGGGCTACGAGACCCCTGTCTCAAAAGACAAAAAAAACAAAAAAAAAAAGAAGTAATATCCAAAATACAAAAACAGAAGTATAATATCTCCAACCTTGGTGTATGTTTCCACATTTCGTTTTAGAGGAAAGGCCCAGTGCGAGCACTAGATTCAGGGATGCAAACCTACAGAAAGGGGAACTGATGAGCTCTGCACAGGAAGGTCACGGACATTCAGAAGATGACACAATCCTGCAAGAGGTCTGCGGCTTACAGGGTGTGCGTTACGGTCCTTAATGGACTCAGATCCCCCTGGGAGCTATTTGAGCATGTCAGTCGAGAAGACATTTTAATATATGACACCATTGCTAAGTTATACAGCCTCATTTTGGTGTGAGAGGGGGTCGTGGAACCTTCTATCCATCCCCCAGTGATGAGCATCCCGTCTGTTTCCTGTTTAAGTATTTACTGGTGCTGCTCCTGCTGAGCCATACCCCTAGCCCCGGCGCTTGGCTTCTTCCTCCACAGTACATTTGTACAATGTCTGGATCTTGTATATGTTATTTTTGTGGTTGGGGGACAGGGAATGGTATTCAGGGGCCTAGAGCTGTGGCTGCGGGTAGAGTACTTGCCTTGTATGCACGGACACGGTACAGCACTTGCCTTGTATGCAGAGATTGCCTGTATACACGGCAGAGCCCTTGCCTTGTATGCACGGATTGCCTGTACACACGATAGAGCCCTTGCCTTGTATGCATGGATTGCCTGTACACGCGATAGAGCCCTTGCCTGGTATGCACGGATTGCCTGTACACGCGGCAGAGCCCTTGCCTGGTATGCACGGATTGCCTGTACACGCGGCAGAGCCCTTGCCTGGTATGCACGGATTGCCTGTACACGCGGTAGAGCCCTTGCCTAGTATTCATGGATTGCCTGTACACGCGGCAGAGCCCTTGCCTGGTATTCACGGGTTGCCTGTACACGCGGCAGAGCCCTTGCCTGGTATGCACGGATTGCCTGTACACGCGGCAGAGCCCTTGCCTGGTATGCACGCATTGCCTGTACACGACGCACCAGAGCCCTTGCCTGGTATGCACGGATTACCTGTACGCGCGGCAGAGCCCTTGCCTGGTATGCACGGATTGCCTGTACGCGCGGCAGAGCCCTTGCCTGGTATGCACGGATTGCCTGTATACATGGAAGTTCAATTTCACTGTCAATACTTCAAAAAGGAGAGGAAAGGAGGGAAGAAGAAAAGAACGAAGAGAGGGAAGGACAGAGGGATGGTGGAAAAGAGGTAGGGGAGGAAGGTTGTCTGTGATGTGGGGTAGGGAGAATGACAGAAAGGAGTAGTTAACTCAGAACGGCTGGGGCCTTCCAGCGCACTGAGGAAAAAAAAGAACTGAAAAGAAAAGATGGGAGTAGGGCTGGGGAGATGGCTCAACTGTTAGGACCTGGGTTCGACTCCCAGCACCCACATGGCGGCTAGTTTAACAGCTCCAGGGAACCCAACACGCCCTCTTCTGGCCTCTTCTGGCATTGCACACATGTGGTGCACTCTGATACGTGCCAGCAAAACATTTATATACATAAAAGTGGTGGCGCACGCCTTAATCCTAGCACTTGGGAGACAGAGGCAGGCGGATCTTCGTGAGTTCAAGGCCAGCCTGGTCTACAGAGGGAATTCCAGGACAGCTGGGGCTACAGGGAGACCCTGTCTCGAAAAGACCAAAAAAACAACAACAACAAAAAACAAAAGCAAAAAGTGAATTAGGGGCTGGAGAGATGGCCTAAAGGTTAGGAGCGCAAACCGCTCTTACAGAGGACCCAGGTTCGATCCCCAGCACCCACATGGCGGCCGAGAACCGTCTGAAACTCCAATTCCAGGAGAACTCCAGTTCCAGGGGAATTCGACGCCCTCTTCTGACCTCCGCGGCATTGCACGACATGGGTGCACAGACCTACATGCAGACAGTACATTCATACGCATACAGAGATAAATAAAATAAAATAAAATGTAAGCAAGATTAGGGGTGTTGTTATGGCACCTGCTGGTAGACTATGCTGATGAGACAGCGGCAAGAGGATCAGGAGTTCAAAGCCAGCCTGGGCTACACTAGCCTAGGGCTGGCGAGATGGCTCAGCAGGTAAGAGTGCTTGCTGTACAAGCCCGAGTTTGATCCCTGGATCCATGGTGAAAGGAGAGAACTGACTCCTACAGGTTGTTCTCTGACCTCCACCTGTAGGCTGTGACACACAACACAACTGAATGGATGAAGAGGGACTGGAGAGATGGCTCAGCGGGTTAGAGCATTAGCTGCTCTTGCAGAGGACCTGGGTAAAAATCCCAGCACTCACATGCCGGCCAGTGACTTTCCATCAGTCCAGTTTCAAGGAATTCTACACCCTCTTCTGACCTCCAGATGCATTGCATGACACAGGTGCACTTACATACTTGCAGGGAATACATGCATATACATAAAGGCATGGTGGTGCACACCTCTAGTCCCAGCATTGGGGAAGCAGAGGCAGGTGGAGCTCTGTGAGTTCAAGGCCAGCCTGGTCTACTTAGCGAGCTCCAGAATGGATGAGGCTACCGGGAGATGCTGTCTCAAGAACACCAAAAAAATAAAAAATAAAAACAACAACAAAATAAATAAAATTTTTTGGTCTTTTTTTTGTTGGTGGTTTTTTGGTTTTGGTTTTTTTTTTTTGTCTGAGACAGGGTCTCCATGTAGCCCCAGCTGTCCTGGAACTCACTCTGTAGATCGGGCTGGCCTTGAACTCACAGAGATCTGCCTGCCTCTGCCTCCCGAGTGCTAGGATTAAAGGCGTGCACCACCATGCCCGGCTTTTTTTTGGTCTTTTTGAGACAGGGTCTCCCTTTAGTCCCAGTGCTTGGCCTGGATCTCACTTATAGTTAGAGCCCAGCTCTGGTCGCCTTGAATCTCAAAGATTCTGCCTGCACCTCTTCCTCCACAGTATGCCCTAGGTAAAGTTAAGCAGTTGCACCAACACACCCACGGCCATAATGAAATCATTTTTAAATAAATGAGAAAATGGAAAGAGTAATCAAGGGCGGTGTTCTCTCTGAGCACTTGCTTTGGCTCTGTGGCAACATGGCGTTTCAAGTACACACATACTATAGGCCTCAGGTCTTCACGAATTGCCATATCGGGGTCACGTTGCTTGTTTCACCGAGACTACTTAGATTGTTTTGCATGAATTATTTGTGTTGATGCATCGTGCCTGTGGCATGTGCACGCTCATAGTGGTAAGAGGGACAACCTTAGAGGTTTGGTTTCTCTCCTCTTGATTCGCCACTGTGCGGTCGCATCAGGCTTGGTGCCAGCTAACTTGGGTTCATTCAGTTGAAGCAACCAAGACACAGATCAAGTGCCTTCTCCAAAGTCACAGCCTGTACACAGCAGAGTTGGGATTCGAACCCCTGGTTCTTTATTTTAGAATCTTGCTAATGCAGCTCAGGTTGGTCTTGAACTCATAGCACTTTGCCTCAACCATCTGAGTGCTGAAATTACAGGCACAGACCGCCACACCCAACAAACCTAAATGCTTAGTCCTTGTCTCAATCCTGACTGTCTCTTCCCGCTTTGACTCTACCAGGCTTCTGCTGCTCTCTGATCTTTCCCCTTTAGAAAATCCTCTCTGAAGACACCTGTCACAGGCACCCAGAGGTGAGCTTTGCCAATCTCCCAGGTGCTTCCCACATCCAATCAAGCTGACAAGGCTACCACACCCAGTATGGCAGCTCACACTTGGAACCCCTGCACTCCCAAGGCTGATATGGGAGAATCCCAGGGAATTGGGAGGTCAGCCTTGTTTACATACAGTGACTTCCAGGCCAGCCTGAGCCACAGAGCTATAGAGTGGGACCCTATCTCAACATCTGCTGTCATCTCCCCAAAAGCTTAACCATCAAACTGATTTTTCCCTGTCTTCCAGGAAAATTGGAAAAAGACAGGAACAGATAAGGGTGTAATGAGAGGCAACCTCACACCACACGGCCTATTTCAGTGATTCTAAAATGCACATCTTACACTGGAACAGCTGAAATCAGGATGCCTCTTAGGACCCATGATATATCGGATTCGGTGAAACACAGTAAGAGAAATGCAAATTTAAGAGCCTATCAGATGGGCAGAGAGCTGAATACAGATAACACCGAATTGGCACAGGTGTGGGAAAACAAGGGATGGGCAGACGGGTATGGCCTGGGAGGGAAGACTTGCAGAAAGCAATCAGACTGGAAAGGACAGAATCCCTTGACTGACATTCTTTTTTTTTTTTTTTTTTTTATTTGATGCTTGTGTATTTCATATCATCATTTTCCAATTCAGTCAGCATATATTCTCTTTTCCCTCTCCCCCCCATCCCACCCCACCCCATCCCAGATTATGGATTCTGCCATAACTGTCCTGGATCTTTCAGTTTTTTTTTTCATTTTTATCAATAAGTGATAAATTTATGAGTACAAGCATCCTTCATGTAAAACCCATTTGCAGGCGTGTTGTGCCCAACCCCCACAGCCCCACCATCCACCAGTGGGGGGGGGCGACGGACTATGTATTTTCAATCAAGTTATCAAGATGAGTGAATCAAGTCCAACTATATTGCTGTAGTTTCACCCACCTTCACCCCAATCACAGCCCTTACATTCTACCATGCCCCCTCTTCCGCAGATTGTTCCCTAGGCTTAAGGAAAGGGGCACAGGTGGATTGAGAAGCAAAACAGTCTACTTTCTCTGGAACTGTTTGTCTTGGACTCTTGGTCAATTCTGGCTGTTTCCTTTCATGGGCTGACAGTTTGTCCAGGAATAACCTTTCAATCCTACTAATGAAGCACAAGCAATTAGATATATAGGTATTTAAACAGCACATAATAGTTATGGTAGGTTACTTTTGGTAATACACAATTTTGGATGGTAATTCCATGAATTACATTTTTTTTCTTAAATATGACAGGGTCTTACTGTGGCTGAACATAACATCCTAACCTGTAGAGGATGTAAGCTGTAGGTATCAGCCGTGGTTATTCCTCCAAGGAGAGAGCCAATAGCCAATTATATTTGGGATATACGGGCATATGGCTGCCTTGCTGCACAGTATTTCCAGGCAGGTAAGGTGTAGCTGGTGCTGACGGTGGGGTCTTCTTGACTCAAGGAGACCCATATTTGCTTGATTGGTTTAAGTGGCCTTTGGTAACACTCCCTGGATTCCAGAGGCCATCTGTACACTTGCATGTGTGGTCTCAATACATCTTTCCCATGTTAACGTCAGGTCTTCGGCAGCAGGGCCTTATCACCTCTCTTCTTGCAGGTATCCCAGTTTAGAGGCAAGGAGCCTTTACCTTTTGTGGGGGCTTGGATCCCCTGGCCAACATCTCCTTGGTAGAATAATCCATTGCTGATGTCAGAGCTCCTGTATTAATATATTTTGCTTAAGTGCATAGCTTAAGGACTTTAGTATTATATTTGGTTCTGAATAGAGAATAATCCTTTTCACAGTTCTTATGTCTATTAGTCAGTTAAAGAGGGCAGTTTTACTGGTTTTATAAGAGATTACTTCTATAATAGTTGTCTCCGATTTACAGTTGGAGAACGACCTCATCATCATCATATTTCTCCTTGTTCTATGGGGGGGGCTGACCATTCCTTTCTAAGGAACTGACTCTACCTGTACACTGACACTCATGAGTAAAGCCAAGGTCCTCTATATGCAGGATGTGGTTTCTGGTCTCTGAGCCAGAAGATGACTTCATCCCATGACAGGTGGGCTTGAAGGAAGATGGTGGTGGGGGGGTGATAGCTGGGTCTCTAAAGGGCTTGCTGTGCACAAGGGCCTGAGTTTGGATTCCCGGCACCTATGTTTTCTTTTTTCTTTATTTGGTCTTTTTTTTGTTTGAGACAGGGTCTCCCTGTAGCCCCAACAGTTCTGGAACTCACTATGTAGACCAGGCTGGCCTTGGACTCATAGAGCTGTGCCTTTCTCTACCTCCCAAGTGCTGGGATTAAAGGCATGCCCCACCTCACCTGACCAGCCTGCTTTCTCATACAACCCAGGACCACCTGTCCAGGGTTGACACCACCCACAGTGGGCTGGGACTTCCCACATCACTCAGTAATCAAGGAAATGCCCCCTGGACGTACCCATAGGCCATTGTGATGGAGGAAATTCCCCACCTGAGGTTTTCCTCTTATCAGATCTGTCAAGTTGACAGCTGAAGACAACTGTGGCAGCCAGCACCATGTCTGTAACTCCAGATCTGGGATGGCAAGAGTCAGGAGCATCCCGGAGCTCACTGGCCAGCCAGTCTAGTGGAATCAGTGAGCTCCATGTTCAGTAAGAGACCCAGTCTAAACAGGTAAGGTGGGTGGGGCTGGAGATGTGGCTCAGTGGTTAAGAGCACTGACTGGTCCTGCAGAGAACCCAAGTTCGATTCCCAGCACTCACATGGTGGCTAACAACTACCCATAACTCCAATTCCAGGGGATCTGACACCCTCTTCTGACCTCGTCAGGTATTGCTCACACATGGTGCATTGACAAACATGCAGACAATATGCTCATACACATAAAATATTTTTAAAAATAAGAAATAAGGGGCTGGGTGTGGTGGCACATACCTTTAATCCTAGCACCTGGGAGGCAGAGGCAGGCAGATCTTTGTGAGTTCAAGGCCAGCCTGGTCTACAGAGTGAGTTCCAGGACAGCTGGGGGTATAGGGAGACCTTGTCTCAAAAAGACCAAAAAAAAAAAAAAAAAGGGGGGGGGGAACTTCTGATAATTGAGAGTAACATTCTCCTAAAATATGTTATGTGTGAAAAGGGAAGGGAGGAATGTTTGTTCATCTGTTGTTCCAGTGTGGAGGGAAGGGAACAGGCAGACTGTTAGGCTCCAATACTGTACTTGCAAGGGTCTTGTCAAGGTGATGGCCTTGCAGGGCCTGGAGAGATAGCTCAGGGTTACGAGTGCGTGCCGCTCTTGCAAAGGACCAGAGTTCGGTTCCCAGCACCCATGTTGGGAGCTCATAACTAACTCTAACTCCAGCTCCAGGGCATCCAACATCCTCTTCCAGCTTCCACAGGCAACCACACTCACAAGTACATGCGCACATGTAGACACTCATGCACACACATAAGTAAAAATTAAAACACATATAAACAATATATACAAATACATTATATATACTATATATAATATAATATAAACACAATATGTACAAACAATGTATACACACACATAAGTAAAAATTAAAAAAAAAAAAAAACCCAGGCATGGTGACACATCCCGCTAATCCCAGCATTCCAGAGGAAAAGGCAGTAAAGTTCTGGGCTACCCAGGGCTGCTTAGTGAGACTCTGTCTCAACACACAAACACAAAGACACACACACACACACACACACACACACACACACACGCACACACACTGATAGCCTTGGGAGGGAAACAGGGCTTAAGGAACATTAATTGTAGGCAGGGCCATGTTCAAAGGGCTTTGAAACCTTTTCTAAAAAGGCCAGGGAGTATCTTGGGCCTTGCAGGTCATTTGATCTCTGTGCATCCACCTGTCTGTGCTGCTACAGCACCAGGTTTAAAAGCAGCTGCATCCTGTTAGTACACCATACTTAAAAAAAAAAAATAAAATAAAATAAAAGTAGCTGCAGTGTGTGTGTGTGTGTGTGTGTGTGTGTGTGTGTGTGTGTGTAAATGAACAGGCATGGCTGGGTGCCGACTGAACTTATTCCATGGACACTGACATCTGAACACTTTGTGTTGTGAAATCTACCCTCTTCCCACTAAAAACTGCTATGCACATGAACTTTAGAAAACTGGGTGGGCTGGATGGAGCCCAGTCTGCAGTCAGCTGACCCTGCGCCAGCCCTTCACCCCCTGCACTTTGTGCTTTGTCTTCCACATCCTTTAGCATTGCAAAGTTGGGGTTCCACCTGAGGTGGTGAGAGTTAAGGTAGGGACAGGCCTAAGCCATTAGACCTCATCTTAGTTGCTGAAGTTACTGTTGGGGATAGGCCTAAGCACCTAGACCTCATCTAAGAGAAACCGGCACATGGTCTTCACTTGGACCCCATGCTTACCCTACATGTTACTGACCCGACTGGGGCGCCAGATGGCAGCACAGGCCACCTAAACCCAGGCCCTCCCATCAAACCTTCTTCTAAAGCAGTTTTGTGTGTGTGTATGTGTGTGTGTGTGTGTGTGTGTGAGAGAGAGAGAGGGGGGGGGCAGAGAGAGACAGAGACTTGGTAAAATGCTTAATGCCGGTCTGGGCCTCAGGTGAGTCTCCAACAGCAGCCTCTGGAGTTGGGACCACAGACAGACTAGCATTAGCTCTCTGCAGCATGTTTAAAACATGGAGTGGCTGGGCTTGAAGATGCATGTCTATAATCCCAGCACAGAGGCAGAGGCAGGCAGTAAATTCCAGGCCAACCTAATCTACATAAGGACTCTCAAACCAGCTAGGAATACATAATCCGGCTGCCTCTACCTACCTACCTACCTACCTACCTACCTACCTTACTAACTAGATACAGGCTGAAGAGATGATCCAGCAATCAAGAGTGCTTGCTACTCTTGCAGAGTTTGGTCACCCACATTGGGCAGCTCACAACTGCCTGTAACTCCACTGCTAGGGGATCTGTTGCCCTCTTCTGGGTCAGAGGGCACTACTACATGCATATGGGACACACACACACACACACACACACAACAAATAAAAATAAATTCTAAAATACACACCAAACGAAACGAAACGAAACGAAACCAATGCAGCCTCACTGGGTAGAGGTGCTTGCCACCAAGCCTAATAACCTGAGTTCAACGTCCAAGATCCACAGGGTACAAAGAGAGAAGTGACTTCACAACTCTAATCTCCATGCATTCAGGGCCAGAAGTCCACCCCTCACAAGAGAACAAATAAGTGTAATTAAAAAAAAATTAAAACATGGAGCATTTTATTTTTATTTTATTTTTTGGTAGTTTTGAGACAGGGTCTCCCTTTTAGTCCCAGCTGGCCTGGAACTTGCTTTGTAGACCAGGCTGGCCTTGAACTCACAGAGATCCATCTGCTTCTGCTTTCCGAGTACTGGGATCAAAGGCGTGGCCCATCACACCAGGTGGAGCATTTTTTTTTCTTTTTTTAAGGTTTAACTTTTTTTTTTTTTTTTGTCTTTTCGAGACAGGGTCTCCCTGTAGTCCCAGCTGTCCTGGAACTCACTCTGTAGACCAGGCTGGCCTTGAACTCACAAAGATCCTCCTGCCTCTGCCTCCCAAGTGCTAGGATTAAAGGCGTGTGCCACCACGCCCAGCTAAGGTTTAACTTTTTAATTTTATGTTTAGGAATGTTTGCCTTCAGGTATGTAAATGCACCATGTTCGGGCAATGTATACACAGGCCAGAAGAGGACATCTTTTTCAGATGGATCCTCTGGATCTGGAGTTATAGTTGTTAGCCAACACATGGGTGTTGGGAATCAAAGCTGGGTCCTCTGCAAGAGCAGCCAGTGCTCTTAACCCCCAGCCATCTCTCCAGCCTCTTTATGTGTTTTTAGCCAGGGTCTCATATAGCCTAGTTAGCCTTGAACTCATATGTGGCCAAGGATGACCTTGAACTCGGATCCTTCTGCCTCCATCTCCCCAGTGTGCGGATTAAGGAGTAAGCTGCCATGCCCGGCTGAAGCTGGCAGGTAAAAATCTAGGGTACATGTGGCTCAGCTGATAGAGTGCTTGTCTATCAATTATCACTGAGCCCTGGGTTCAGTACCCAGCACCAGTAAAGCAGGCGTGGTGATGCCAGATGCCTTTTTCTACCTGACTGCTGTTTCCAGAGTCCCCTCATCTCACTCCCTCCTTCCACTGGGGTTGCTGCTGGGCCTTAAGGTGGGAGGGCTCTGGACGGCACAGGAGCTCAGATCTGGGTTTAGCCCTCTACCAGCCGTGTGACCTCAGGCGTGCCACATGACCTTCGTCCTGTTTCCCATTTACACATGGAGTTGAGTACTCAGCCATTTCTGTGGTGCAGGGGCTGCTGGATGGGGCGGGGGCCAGAGTGCAGCACATATTAAAGAACATCCTCCCATCCTGCCTTCACACAGGGTTCAAGTGACCCCAATACTCTCAAACCTGGTACAAAACACCTTCCTGCCAACAGGCAAAGTTCTTTTCCAGCCTGTGGAACTCAAGAGAAGTTTGAGTTTGGGATCGAGGCTTTCACCCCGTCAGTCACTGGATTCAATCTGGTCTCTTTCCACAGGGGCAGGTTGGACCTGAGAAACAGCAAGCCACTGAGCCGCTCTCCTCCCCCATAGAGTCCACTGCTGGCCACATCCACCTGAGACTTTGCTACTTTAATTTTCTTCTGAGAACCTCTCTTCCTCTGGTGACTTGACAAGTGTTGACCCCCACCCATCTGGGGAGGCTTTGGCACTAGCCAATCAGAACACTTCACCTGACCTGGCCAAGGTGATTGTCTCAGGGGCACCACATGACCCAGGGTGGGCCAACCGTGAGACCTGATCTCCAATCAAACTTCAGTCCCGCAGATGTGGCAGCAGAACCAACCTGTGTGTCTCGCAGGCTGAGGAACTATTCATTTCTGGAGCAGGGGCCACAGAGCACTGCTTTGGCATGATTTCACAGAAAGGCCACTCCCACCCCACCCCAGTTCTCCCCGAGTGTAACACAGGTCACTCACTGTCTTGGGTGTGGCACTGTACACCTGCAATCCTAGCACCTGGGGTGACCGGGGACAGGGACAGGATGGACAGGACAGACAGGACAGGAGGATGAGGAGTTTGAGATCACCTAGCCACATGACACCCCACTGCGCTGGAAAGATGGATGGCCAAGGGCACTGGACCCAAGTGTGGTTCCCAGCACACACGTGGCATATAACAACTGTCCGTGACTCGTTCCAGAGGACTCAATGTTCTCTTCTGGCCTCTGTGGGCACTGCACAGGGGCGTACTGACATACATGTAGGCAATACATTCATACACATAAAAATATTTTTAAAATTCACTTGGTTCAGACAATAAAGCCCCTTCCTTATGCCAGGCAGGGGGTGCTGGGAACGGATGCAGTCCACCCCAGTTCTGCCCTCCCATCTCCCCCACTCTGCCATCCAGGAAACACAAGGCAGCTAGGTTAAGTAGGCTCTTCCTGCTTTGTTATAAATATATTATATACATCCAAAACATGACCTTAAAATATTACTCCATGTTACAGAAAGGTATTAAGGCTTTCTATTATTTACATCGACAAGCAAGCACCTTTAAAAAAAAAAAACAAAACCAGAAATAAAAAAGCCCTACTAGTTTTTTTCTCTGACACACTGGCCAGAGGGACAGGGTCCCCCTCCTCGATGACCAAACCCCTTGGCAGGGGCCACGCCCTGCAAAGATGCCTTCGCATGGAGAATTCGGGTGTGGCTGGACACGTGGGCAGTGGGGGTGTCCAGACATGGGCAGGGGATTCTGGCCTCTGTCAGCTGCCATGGACCCTTGCCCAGCTCTGCCATCCTTGGGTGGACACTGGGGTGGGTCTGCCCACCTAGGCCCCCAAGGTCAGTTTGCAGGGCTGAGGGAGGACGGTAATCCAGGGACCCAAGTGTCCTGGAGGCTCCCTGGATCACTGGGGATAGACAGTGAGTCAGGCCCTCAGGCCAGCCAGGGTTGTGGCAGCAGGCAGGTGTGCAGAGTGGGTGCGCGGGATGGGGCTGGTTCCTCTTCTGCAGTCAGACTTGGCTTCCAAGCAGCCAGAGGGCCCAAGGGAAGAATAGGAAAAGAGGAACTGAAAACTTGGTGGCTCAAGTATTCTGTGTCACTGGGTGTGGGCTGGGGGTGCCCGGGGCCCAGCCCAGGGGACCCCTCTCCACTGGAGGGGCAGCTCAAAGGGGCTGCTGGAATTTGGCAGATGGCTTCGGTTTAGGCTGGGAAGGTTGGCGACCAGGCAGCGGGCTAGAGACATCTATTTGATCTTCTGGGCCCACTTCATGTCATCCGCTCGTGGCTTCTCACCAGTCAGGCCTTGGATAATGTCCTCCAGACGCCGCCAGAAGCCCACCACCTCCAGGGGATAATTGAGCCAGCCTGTGGCAGACAAGATCAGGGAGCTGAGTGAGGAGAGAGGCAGCCTGGGGTGTGCCCCCCACTCACTAGCTCTCTTAGTGAATACAACTTTTCCCAGGGCACATCAGGGGTGTGGCATGGTGTGGTGTGGTGTGGGGCTGATCACTTGGGCCCTCAATGCTGGGAACCCTCCCTTACATACCAGCTTAGACAGCAGCCCAGGCCTAATAGTTGCCCTGTATGTGTCTATATAGATAACTTGTAACCACTTACTTTTTTTTTTTTTCTTTTTGAGACAGGGTATCCCTGTAGCCTCAGCTGTCCTGAAACTCACTATGTAGACCAGGCTGGCCTTGAACTCACAGAGATCTACCTGTCTCTGCCTCCTGAGTGCTGGGATTAAAGGCATGTGCTACCATGCCTTTTTTTTTTTTAAAGACTAGAGTCTCCTGTATCCTAGGCTGACCTAGACGTCCCTATGCATCTCAGGATAACCTTGAACTCCAGATCCCGCTGCCTCTACCTCCCTAGTGTTGGGATTACAAACATACAACATGATGCCTATTTTTTTGTTGTTTGAAACAAGGTCTCCTTATATGGCCCAGGCTGGCCTCAAACTCTTGGTCTTCCTGCCTCAGCCTCCAGGGTTGGGACGATGGGCAACAGCCACCATGTCATCAGACCTGTCTCCCCTAGCTCCTTTCTGCCTTCAGGTGAGGGTATTCCCAGACCTTCCATCCAAATTTTTGAAGTGTGAGGCTCCCCACTTCCTATGTCATCTCTGCTGTGTATTTTATTCACTCTGTCTCTCCCTATGGCATGAGGAGTCAGTCACAAGGGCAGAGACTCTGCCTATTTTGTTCAGTGCTAGACTTTGAGCCCCACGCAGTACAGGCACTCAGTAGTACTCAACATATGCCACTGGCTAGCTGGGATCTGAAGTAGGGTAGGGTCTTTGTCAAATTCACTGCCCTGTCCTTCCTTAGCTCCCAGAAAAGTACCTGACACACAGCAGGTGCTCAATAAATGTGCATCCTGGGAATACTGGGTAGACTGGGCTGCACCACCTCTGCCCTCCTGACCCTGGGCACTCACTGCTCACCCACCCGTGGTGATGCAGAAGTAGGTCTCATGGGGAGCCACATGGTGGATGCGATGGTGTTTCCTTGGTAGGATCACATGCCAGTCCTGCAGGAAGGTCACCCACCATGGCAGCCCAAAGTATGTGTGTGACCACTTGTGGATCTGGTTGGTGAAGGTGCCAAAGATGGTCAGGCAAAAGACGAAACACTCCCAGGGGTACAGCTGCTCCAGGGTTTCTGTAGGGTGGGGAAGAGGGGGTGTGGGACATGTGCAGTTTCTCTCTGGATGATCTACTGCCCACTAGCTCTACCCACTAGCTGTGGGCAGCTCCTCTGCCAGGAGCACCCAGACCTCCCGACCTTCCTGCTGGCCTCCTCTGGGCTCAAGTCTCCAGGGGCTGGCTGGAATGTGGTGTGGGCTCTGCAGCAACTGGGGCTGAGTTTTGATTCCTACAGACACGGATTGTGTGGGTGTGGGGCGGGGCCTCGGGTCACATCTGGTGAAACAGGACCTGATGCTGGTTCATGAATTTGAGGGAGCCTCTCTTTAGGAAAGGTATCTACAGAGCCAGGGAGGCTTCTAGGGTGTCAACAGCTCTGTGGACTCTGCTTGCTCACAGGCAAAGCTGCAGTCTGAGGACCTCCTCAGGTGGTGGCTTCAGGCTCATGGGACAGGGAAGTGACACCAGATCTGGCCTTGCCTCACCCATTGACCTGACTGACAGTGGCGAGCTGGCCAGCTCTGGGAAGATTCCTCCAGACACTGGCACTGCTTAGGCTTGGGCCTGCAACATATACTTTGTTTTATTTTATGTGCATGAGTGTTTTGCTTACATGTATATAAGTGCACCTGTGTTGTGCAATGCCCATAGAGACCAGAAGAGGGCATCGGATCCATTGGAATTGGTGTTACAGACCACTGTTAGCCACTATGTGGATGCTGGGAACGGAACTCAGGTTTTCTGCAAGGGCATCCAGTGGGTGCTCTTAGCCACTGAGCCATGTCTCTCCAGCCCCTTACTTTGTTTTCTTGTTTATTTATTTTTTCAGTGTTGGGCTGGAGCCTGTGGCTTGGCCATGGCAGGCCAGCCCTTGGCCACTGCATCCCACCCCAGCCCTCACAGAACACCCTTTCCTCTAATAATACAAGAGCCCAAGGCCTGGGTTGCCAGGGACTCCAGGGAGGGAACAGCTCGTGGAGCAGGAGGGAGGGAGAGCTGGGGGTGGGGAGACACATCACCTGACAGACAGGATGCTCCAAAGACGCTGGGAAGCTGGTCTTTTGTGAAATACCCCACTTCTACATGTACCCCACTAATGGAGAGTACTTTAAACAAAGGGAGGGGCAACCCCTGATGTACCCCAGGAGGCTCCCAGGGGCCTCTGTTCCTGACACCCTCGGGGGAGTACCAGCTGCAGGCCTTACCTGGGCTCTGGGTGCGGAACTTGTAAGCCATGTTCAGCAGTGGCAGAAGGGTCACCAGGCAGTTGTCACCATTGGTCTCAATGAAGTCATGCCTTGTGATGGCTGTTGGGTCAATGTGGTGCTCCCGAAATGGCCGGATGAAAGCCTGAGGGAGGTGGGGTGTGGGTAGAACCTGCTAGTCAGCCCGAGCCAGCCCACGTCGCCAGACCCCCAACACACCACCCGCTAGTCATCCTGAGCCACCACCAACAGACTCTACCCAGGCCAAGGTCTGGTGGGCTACAGTGCAGAATGGGCAGAGACACAATAAGGGCCTTTCCCCACTTGTGGTGAGGGTTGTGGATACAACCTCTACCCTGAAGCAGGGAAGAGGTCTTACATCAACAGTGGGGTCTGTGTCTTCCAAGACCCCAACCCTCTGCTGTGGGCAGCTCAGCTGACCCAGGAACCGTCACTAGAGAGCATCCATCCCCCAGGCAGTGACTGGCTACACAATGGGCAGTGTGACCCCAGCTAGAGCCACAGGAAGTGTGTTGACAGATTAGCTACCACTGGGGAAAATAACTCAAGGGAACCAGGAGCCCCAGCCTGAGCTCAGCAGGGAAGACGGACAGTGGGTCTCTCCACGTTAGCCATGCCTTAAATTGGTACCAGCAAAATGGAGAATACTCGCCTGATGAAACCAGTTTGGATTTAGTTTTCAGCCAGAGCCCAGAAAGCAGAGGCAACAAAAGATAAAATCCAATTGAAACACAGGAAGGCTGAGCAGGAAAGACTAAGCCAGACTCAGGTTCAAGGGTAGGCTCCCTAGGAGGCTCTCTGACCTGCCCACAGCCCACATGATGTCTGTGCTGGTACGGAACCAGGGGATTTCCGGTCCACTCTCAGAACAGTGTGAAGGATTGAGTCTGGAGTCGCTTCCCATGTTCCAGGCAGGGAAACTGAGGTTCTAAGAGGACAGGGGACTCACTCAGCATCAAAGTCTGACAACGTACCTTTCCTACCACGGGCAGGTCCACAGAGCCCCAGGTGTCAGCACCCCAGTGCACCAGGCCAGACAGAAAGTCAGCGATGAGGGCTCCCGTGACTGTGGACAACAAGCATGTGAGCCAGGCAGGAGACACACAAGGACACCCCACCTCTCTCACTCCGTTTCCCTGTGGACAGCCTGGGCCTCACACCCCAGGTCCTGGTCTGTCCTATATAATGCTTTGCCTAAGACTATACTTTTAGGGATCATTTCTATAGTTTGTAACTAGAGAAGTTTCTCTGACTGTGTAGAGTACCAGAAACCACGAGGAGGAGTCGTAGTGCTCCCTCCTGAGCGTGAAGCCGGCTCTTAGTGTTGCTCTTTTGCAACTGCTATTTGCCATTGATGATCGTTCTGCTCTCCTTTTTGGGAGAGTCAGAGGGAGGGAGCACAGTCTGAGTGGGAAAAAAAAAAAATGCTCTGCCTGATGCACAGACCAGGACACATCAGTTTCCAGCGTGTACAGAGAGTGAAGTAGGCATGCTTAGAGCAGGAGCCTTCTCTGGGGTGGTGGCCTCCTTTTCTCCACCCCACAGAAGCCCACATAGGAGTCCACTGTGCTGTGGTGGCTGGAGAAAGGTCCTCTTGGACCAAGTTTCAAAAGGACCACTCCTAAGCTGGTGTGACATCTCCTGCCTGGAATCCTAGCACTTGGGAGGCTGGGGCAGGAGGATCTAGAGCTTGAGGGTAGCCTGGGCTACACAGTGACTATCTTGACAAAGAAACAAACAAAAAGCAGGCCTTATCTGCAAACAAGTCACCTTCCCCTTCCTCACCCTAGCTTTCATCAGTAATAGACAAGATCAGGGCTGGAGAGATGGCTCAGCAGTTAAGAGCACTGGCTACTCTTGTGTAAGGCCCAGGTTCCATTTCTAGCACCCATGTGGCAGCTAACAACTGTCTGTAACAACAGTTCCAGGGGAATCCAATGGCCTCTTCTAACCTCCTCGGGCATTGCAAGACACAGGTCCATGTACACACATGCAGGCAATACACTCACACACACAAAAAAACAAAAATAGCTGGGCGTGGTGGCACACGCCTTTAATCCTAGCACTTGGAGGCAGAGGCAGGCAGATCTTTGTGAGTTCAAGGCCAGCCTGGTCTACAGAATGAGTTCCAGGTCAGCTGGGGCTACAGGGAGACCCTGTCTCAAAAAACCAAAAGGTGCTCAAGAGGGAAGTGAAGGTACTGCCTTAAAGCACTTTTTGTAGAGGTTTGTTGTATTGAACAACACTGTAGCATGGAAATTCTATTAGTTGTAAGAATTTTGGTGTGTTTCAGAGAGGTCAGTAAATAAAATATAAACATACTGTTTTTAAAAAAGAAAAAAAAAGAAAAAGTTTTTTTTTTTAAAGCTATTCTTGCAGAGGACCCAGGTTCATGTCCCAGGATCTACCCCTAATTCCAGTTCCAGGGGATTTGACACCGTCCTCTGGCCTTCACAGGCAACGTACAAACATATAGACAAAACACTCCTTTTTCTTTTTTTTTGACAAAACACTCCTACACACAAAAATAAATAAAAAATGTAGACATGCTCATGTGGCCTTGCCCTTTCTTTGTTCTCAATCTGTTCAGAACTAGGCTGGGTGCCCCAGAGACTCCAACACCATCCACTCACTTGGGAGGTCAGTGCAGCACAGATATAAAATGTTATGCCTGGACTGCAACCCGAGCTCCCTCACATGCTGTGTAACATCACGCGTGTTACTCAACTGTGTCCTACTTTCATCTTGTTAAGACGTGGTGATATAGACTATATAGAACGCAGTGGTGACTGTTTATCAAGTGTCACCTCACTTAACACCTGGCTGCTTTACCTTCCGGGTCTCAGAGAATTCTTTCCATTTGTCAGCAGCATTTGAACACACTCACTTTACAAAGAACCAGAGGCTTAGGGAGGAGTGAGCAGGCCAGGTCACACACATGGCAAGTAGCACAGCTGGGCTCCTAACCTGCAGCATGTACCATGATCCAGCAGCATAAGTCAACACCTTAGCATCCCCAGTGTCCTCCCTGCAGCTTCTGTGATTTCTTGCCATTCACGTCTTGTCCTCTGGCCTCTGCCTGTGCTACTCCTCATTTTCCAGATCACCGAAGCATGTCCCCCAACATCCTAGGTCTTTGCTCCATGTGCTACCCGGACCTGACCTATTGGGGGCCGCACTGCCTTTAGGCGCTTCCAATTCATTTCTCCAAGGACTCCAGCCTTTGCCATTTTTACTCCAGTGAAATTCCAGTTCTGGATCAGCATTGCAGGTCCTTTTTTTAGAGCTGGACCCCATGTTCTGGCACATCTGTAGACTAAATGGAGCACTAATTATAGTGTGTGGCACACAGTAGGCCCTCAGTATAATTCATTCAGCTAATCAAGCCACATTCTGTGAGAACCCACTGTGTGCTGAGCTCACCGACAGATGGGGCCCAAGAACAACGTGGGCAGGCATGTACCATGTGCTTCCCTGCACTGCTTCTCCTTGTAAACTGGAAGTCCAAGGCCCATGTTCTCTGAGACCCACTGATGTCCTCAGCCCCTTGATGACAAAGGACCAGAGCGTGGGGTACTGTGAGGGCTGCAGGCAATCCCTGGGATACCTCCCTTGGAGTGGGTGGGGCTGGTGACCTAGGGGACAGAAGTAACAGTGTGAGCCAACGTGGGAATGCAATTCTTTTTACTTTTCATTTAAAAAAAAATTGGGGGGGGTCTTTTTATTTTTATTGAGACAGGGTCTCCCTGTAGCCCCAGATGGCCTAGAGCTTGCTCTGTAGACCAGGCTGGCCTTGAACTCACAGCTGCAGCCTCACATCGGGTCACTGCCTGCACGAGAAGCGCAGCTGTCACCTGATGTGAGCCACGACTGGGGAAGGGAAGCACTCGAGACGATCCTCCGAGGCCCCACCAGGCTACACTATAGGCGCCCAGTCTCTCCCCTTGTAACTGTCATGTTTAAAGCTGCCATCCGCTAATGGCATTGGAACAGGCCTCTGGAGACGACTTCAGCTGCCTTCATACAAGTCAAGTCCTAGAGGCTCAGGTGACAGGAGGCCAGCCTGAAGTCAAGCTCAGGCTGGCCTGCGGCCGCACAGCAATACACCAAAAGGCAGGCCCCAGAGCTCTTGGCCACATGGCCTCTTGTCTCAGGGTGAGCAGAGGCAATGTATACATGCCATCCATGGTATATAGTAGGTACTCTAATGATGCCCCAGGCCTACTATGTATAGAGGAGCAGCAAGTCCTCTGCCTGCAACCCTGGCCTCACTGAGAAGCAGGCCTGCCCAGCCACTGGGAAGTGGCACCTCTCTGCCCTTTGGCTTCTGTGTGCCAGCACACACAGCTGCCCCGTGTCTCCTTCTGGCCTTCCACCCACTCTTAGCCCTGGGAATGTGCAAGTGCCTGCATGTGGCTAAGTCACCTCCTATTCTCAGCCTCTAGGATGGAACCTGGATAGGTGTATGATGGGGATTGGAGGAGGTGAGTGGATGATAGCTGAGTAGATGGTATGATGGGTGGATGGATGGATAGGTGGATAGATGGGATGAGTAGCTGGGGGATGGATATCCCTGTTTCTAAAGGCCTGCCCTCAGCATCTGCCCTGAATTCAGGTGCAGACTTAGAATTGCTGAGCTGGAGAGATGGCTCAGCAGGTAAGAGCATACAGGGGATACTCTTACAGAGGACCCAGCACCAACATGGCAGCTAACAACTGACTATAACTCCAGTTCCAGGGGATCTGATGCTCTGTTTTGACCTCCACACCACTGCACAACACGGATGCACTTACACACATGCAGGTAGTACACTCGTACACATAAAATAAAATAAAAATAATTTTCTGAGCCTGGTGTGGTGGCGCACGCCTTTAATCCTAGTACTCGGGAGGCAGAAACAGGCAGATCTTTGTGAGTTCAAGGCCAGTCTGGTCTACAGAGTGAGTTCCAGGACAGCTGGGTCTCCAGGCATGAAGCTGCCAGTCTCTGTGGCTGTCCCAATGCTGTGGTCATCACAGCACATCAGGTCAGCACACAGGGTGGACCCCACAATGCCTTGCTACAAGTATTTTTGGTTCTTGGGTCTCGTATGGTCCCAACCCCTAGCAGGCCTCCTTTCGCCCTCCATCCCAGGAAACCACAGACAGACCCTCTTCCCTTTGACAGCTAAACTTTTCTGCTTGTTCTAGAACTTTATGTGTTTGTTAATCTATGGTGTGTATGCTCTTTCTCTGGCTTACTTCACTGGGACAGTTCATCTCAAGTCAAATGTGTCATGTGCACTGGTCATTCCCTATCTGGTGGAGTCCACAGTAGGCTCCACTCAGCTACTGCTGGACTCCAGCTATGGGGCTCATTCATGGAGAAGCCTGGTGTTCACAGATACCTTTATTCCTCTGAGTAAAGAAGGCAGAAATGTTTGTGGTTTGTTTTTCTTGGCTTTTTGACTTTTGAGACAGGGTCTCCCTATAGCCCCAGCTGGGCTGGAACTCACTCTATAGACCAGGCTGACCTTGAACTCACAAGAGATCCGCCTGCCTCTGCCTCCTGAGTGCTGGGATCAAAGGTGTGCACCACCACGCTCGGCTTAAAGATGGTTCTTAGCTGCCATGTAGGTGCTGGGAATTGAACCTGGGTCCTCTGCAAGAGCAGCTGGTGCTCTTAACCACTGAGCCATCTCTCCAGCCCCACATTTGTGTTTTTAAAACGGAATCTCATGTGGCCCAGGCTGGCCTTGAACTCTTGATCTTCCTGCCTCAGTCTCCAGAGTACTGGGGATAGGTGTGTACCCCACAGCAGGCTAGAGGCTCCCACTGGGTGTCTTCCTCTATTGCTATTTACTGAAGCAGAGTCTGGAGTTGAAGCCAAAGCTTGCTGATTTAGCTTGCTGTGGCAATCCCCTGCCTCCACAACCAAAGTGCTGGGATTACAGGCGAGCTGACATCTACCTGGCTCTTGTAGGTGTGTGCTGGGGATTCAAATTCTGGCCTTCAGCCGGGAGTGGTGGCGCACGCCTTTAATCCTAGCACTTGGGAGGCAGAGGCAGGCGTATCTTCGTGAGTTCAAGGCCAGCCTGGTCTACAGAGTGAGTTCCAGGACAGCTAGGACTACAGGGAGACTCTTTCTCGAAAAGACTAAAAAAAAAAATTAGAAAAAAAATTTTTTTTTTTTTTCTTTTTTTTTTTCCCCCACCACCCCCCAAAATTGGGGGGTTTTTTTTTGGGGGAAAAATATGTCAAGCACTTATCCACTAAGTCTTCTCTCTAGCCCCCTAGCTGCCACCTAAAACAATTTTTTTCTCCCCCTTTCCTTTGTTTTGTGGCTGACACTTTTGCTTTTCCCCAGACTGTACGTAGCACACTTCGGGCTGCCAGCTCTGTGCAGCCTTTCTGATGTTTTACCTCCCTTAATCCCTGTACCTAGGCCAGGTTGGTGTGGTTAAGTTCCTTATCTGCTTAACCATCCTTGGCAGTTAATCCAGAGTGATTGGAACATGATTAAGAGCAGTTTTAGCTTAGCAAGGCAGCATGGGGTGGGCTGGGAGCAGAGCACTTCTGGGATACCCAGGGCTGGCAGGTGGGGTGGGGTGTCCTCACTCCCACAGAAGTGCAGGCTGAGTCACTCCCTCCAAAGCAAAGGATAAAAGAGTGATGTGAGAAATTGGGACATCCTCCGACCCAGGTCAAAGTGACCTCACAGTGGTAAGCTGTGCTGACTTCTGTCCTGATAATACCACCAAGACCTCTGAGGACTGTGTTGCCCCAGGCAGAGGTCAGTTATGGGAAAGAAAAAAAACACATGCTGGGCGTGGCGGCGCACGCCTTTAATTCTAGCACTCGGGAGGCAGAGGCAGTGCTGATCTCTTTGTGGAAGTTCAAGGCCAGCCTGGTCTACAGAGTGAGTTCCAGGACAGCTACATAGGATATAAGGGAGACCCTGTCTCAAAAAGACCAAAAAAAAAAAAACACCACAAAAACAAAAACAAGCAAAAAAAACCAAAAAAACTCCCCACGATCCTGAATTACAAAAACAAGACATTCCACATTGCTGGTGCCATCTTTCAATGCCATCGTTTCAGGGGAAAAAAAAAAAAAAAAAAAAAAAAAAAAAAAAGGCAGGTAGCAGCGCAGATGTCTGTGAGTTAGAAGCCAACCTGGTCTATATAGAGATTTCCAGGAAGTCAGGGTCCTCTCTGACCTCCGAGGGTATTGCATGATGTGAACACAGTTGCATACATGCAGGCAATATACACAAATACATGAAATTAAAAAAATAGTAAATACATCTCTTTTTTTTGGTGTTTTTGAGACAGGGTCTCCTTGTAGCCCCAGCTGGCCTGGAACTTGCTCTGTAGACCAGGCTGGCCTTGAACTCACAGAGATCCGCCTGCCCCTGCCTCTCAAGTGTGATTAAAGGTGTGTGCCATCATGTCTGGCTTGTAAATAAATTAAAAAAATTTTTTTTATTATTTTATGTGTATGAGTGCTGTCTGCATGTAAGTAGGTACACCCATGTTGTGCAATGCTGTGGAGGTCAGAAGAGGGTGTCGGATTCTTCTGGAACTGGAGTTAAAGACGGGTCTTAGCCGCCATGTGAGTGCTGGGAATTGAACCCAGGTCTCCTCTGCAAGAGCAGTGTTCTTTTTTTTTTTTTTTCTTTTTGAGACAGGATCTCCCTGTAGCCCCAGCTGTCCTGGAACTCACTCTGTAGACCAGGCTGGCCTTGAACTCACAAAGATCCGCCTGCCTCTGCCTCCCAAGTGCTAGGATTAAAGGCGTGTGCCACCACGCCCGGCAAGAGCAGTGCTCTTAACCACTGAGATATCTCTCCAGCCTCATAAATAAAAATGTTTTTAATAAACATAAAACAGCTGGGAGGCAGAGGCAGGCGGATCTTTGCCAGCCTGGTCTACAGAGCAAGTTCCAGGACAACTGGGACTATAGGGAGACCCTGTCTTGAAAAGATAAAAAATAAATAAATAAATAAAATAAAACAAAGCCGGGCGTGGTGGCACAAGCCTTTAATCCCAGCACTTGGGAAAGTGGGCAGAGATCTGGGTGGGCTGGGCAGCCCCCCCCACCCCCCACCCTGAGCCTTGGATCCTCTATGGCCTCAGTTTTCCCATCTGTCAGATGGTGAGCATCTGACTCAGGCTGCTGAGCAGGGTGGGGAGTGGTGTTCTGGGAGGGAGGAGCCTCCCCTTCTCTCCCTGCAGGAAGAAATGGTCCTGCAATCCTTGGGCCTGGGGAATTGTTTCTAGGCACCTATTCCGGGCCACCCAGCTGCCCGAGGCCCCTTTAGTGGGGGAGGGTGGCAGACACGGCTCACAGAAGCTTCTTTGTCCCAGTCTTTGTGGTGGCTGGCAGCTGGCTCTCCCTGGTCACCACCCTTCCCTGCAGACTGGGAAGGGGACAGGGGACAGGAATGCTTCTATCCAGGCCTCTTCCAGCTTGTCTATGACACCCTGAAGGCTAGGGAGGGGAGGGTGAGAGGTGGCAGACAGGTGGACACAGGCTCCGAGTGTCTGCATAAGCTCTTGATGCATGACCTCCTGACCTCGCTTCCTGTGCTAGCTGCCAGGACAGCCTTCCTTCTTCCATCTCCAGGGACCTCCCCATGACCCCCTCCCTTCAAGGAGTGTACTGTGTTCTCCCCAAAACAGCTCGGGCGCCCACTGTTCACTGGCTCACCAGTCACCACAAACTGCCCTTGGCACAACCACTCAGGACCTTCACGGCCAGGTCCCTTTGCTGGGGCGTCATGCTGGTAGCAGTCCAAGTCTGCTGACAGCGTGGTCTGGTCCTTTGCCAATCCCTGGGTGCCCACACCTGGGTCTGGGCTTCAGGCAGAATCTCCCTGTCTTTCTTTCCTCTGCAATCCCTGGACAGGTTAGGCTGATCTCGGGATCACCCCTGACCCTACCACCCACCCACAGTCAGTCTGACCCCATGCACAGCTCATCTGAGTTTGTTTGGAAAGTCGGTCAGCACCTTCTCCCCTCCTCAGCATGGGAAGTCACTTCCTGTGGGAAATTCAGCACTGGCTCCCCAAGGCTTCGGGATAACCCTGCAGCCTGGGGCACGGTCAAGGCCCTGCACCACATGCCTAACCTGAGCTGCCACCAGCCTCAACTAGCAGCCACCAAGCACTTTTCCTTCCACTCACTTTCTCTGGTCACAATAGCTTTCATCAGCCTCAGGACCTCTGCAAGGTTCTTCTACTCAGAAGGTGCCTCTCTGACACACCCCTCCCTCTTCCTCCAGGCTGTAGCAAATGGAGCTTTATTTAGACCTGGTCTCCAGCATTGCATCATACAAGCCTGGCTTTACCGACTAGATAACTCTGATTTCTGGGGCTGTCTGGGGCACTGGGAACCTCTGGGGAGATAGGGACGAGTTGGCACTGTGCCCTCAGTGCCAGTCTGCGTGTTAACAGACAAATCAGAGAGGCTTTTTAAATCGATTGGGGATTGTGCAAACACCACTATCAGAGGATTCCTGCCCTTATCAGCCCAGGAGCTGATGAAGCTGGCCATGCCAAGTTGGGCTGGGAGGACTGGGCTGGGAGTTCAGAGAGATAAATGGTGACCTGTCTATATGGCACACTGCTGGGCCCATTGCAAGGGGTCTGCCCCTAGCCAGGGAGGGCGTGGCTAGGGAGCAGAGGCTGCCACTGGTGAGAGCCAGTGGCCAGAGGATAGAGCCAGAAACCTCTAAAGAGGTTGCTAGCAAAAGTGGGAGGTGGCCACCTTGGGGCAGGACCCCAAAAGGTGCTCACAAGAAAGCCACTCCAGCTGGAGCAGGGGCTGAGAGGCTAGCCTTGGCTAGTGTCCCTCCCACCTCTTCCCAGACACTGGCCCTCCCAGCACTCAGCATGGCTGAATCCTGGCTTCACCACAACTCCAGAGCCCATATTGCCACAGCCTTGACTGCTGAGTGTACAGAACAAGGCTCTTGACACCGGCCACTTGCTGAAGCCATCCTGGCCTAGGTTCCAGTATCCAGCTTGCCTCCCTTCTTGCACTAAGCCTGCTGGGATGGTTGGAGGAACTTCCCACCTCTCAGACAAGGGGTCCGAGAGGAGCTTGTGGCTCCCCAGCCTGGGCAGGCTAACCTCTGCCTTGCAATGGCTCTGCCCCAGAATGCCCTTGCCCACACCCAGACAGCTCAATTAGCTGGCCTGCATGCTAATGGCTTAGGCAGCCAGAATGCTTTTATTTTTTTTTAATTTTTATTTATTATTTCTGTATGTGTATGAATGTACTGTCTGCATGTAGGTCTGTGCACCCGTGTCGTGCAATGCTGCGGAGGTCAGAAGAGGGTCTCGGATTCCCCTGGAACTGGAGTTCTCCTGGAATTGGAGTTACAGATGGTTCTTAGCTGCCATGTGGGTGCTGGGATCGAACCTGGGTCCTCTGCAAGAGCAGTCGGTGCTCTTAACCGCTAGGCTCTCTCTCCAGCCCGCCAGAATGCTTTTAATGAGATTGGAGGAAACCCACAGGAAGGCTCAGGTAGGACCAAGGGTATCATTGCCCCTTGGCTAGCCCAGGAGGCCAGGATGGGGGAGAAACACCTTCTCCACAAGGCAGAGGCCTGGGAAGGAGCCGCTGCAGCCAGGAGTGCAGTCAGTCACGCACACTGTCCACACTGTGCTTCTGGTTAAACATGGGACTCTGCTGGTCCCTCCTGGAGCCTCAGGGTCCTTTATCTAGGGGTGAGAGTCTCAGCCTCTAACCCCACCCCCACCCCGTTGTGGCTGGGTGGGGCCAGGCTAGGAGCAAACACTCAGGAGTCACTAGCAAACAGCACCCCATTCCACGTTCACCATTCCAACTCACTGAATATGGGGGGGCTTGCCACACTAAGCCTTGTGCTTGGGGCTGGGGACACAGCATTAAAAGAAACATAAAAATCTGCAGTCTGAATTGAGGAAGACTGAGCAGGATGGGGAAGGGTGCGAAGGGTTTTTTTTTTCTTTTTAATTATGATGTACTTGAGTCTGGTGTGGAGCACACAACATTAATCCCAGCACTGGGGAGGCAGAGGCAGGCAGATATCTGCAAGATCCAGGCCAGCCTGGTCTACACAGTGAGTTCTAGGCCCCCTGGGCTACAAGGAGACCATCTCAACCTTCCTGAGCCTGCAAGAAAGTTTTATTTTCTTTTTATTTTTTTAAATTTTATTTATTTTTTATGTTTATGAATGTACTGTCTGCATGTAGGTTTGTGTACCCATGTTGTGCAATGCCACAGAGGTCAGAAGAGGGTGTCGGATTTCCCTGGAACTGGAGTTAAAGACGGTTCTCAGCCGCTATGTGGGTGCTGGGGATCGAACCTGGGTCCTCTGCAAGAGCAGTTGGTGCTCCCAACCACTAGGCCATCTCTCCAGCCCCCAAAAGTTTTATTTTCATGTGTTATGTAGAAGGGTAAGATACCCTGGAACTCGAGTTACAAGTGGTTGTAAGCACCAAACCTGGATGCCAGGAACTGAACCCAGTTCTTCTGCGCGAGCAAGTGCTCTTAACTGCTGAGCCAACTCTCCAGCCTCCTTTTCTTGAGATAGTATGATGCAGCCCTGGCTGGCCTGGCCCTTGATATATAGATCCAGCTTGGCCTTGAATTCGCAGAGATCCACCTGCTTTGTCTTCCCAAGTGCTGGGATTGACAGGGCTATTTGTGAGGGGCTATCAAGGAGGGCTATCTAAGCAGGTGGCCTCTCAACTGATCCTGGAGATCAACTATGTGGTGTCCTAAGGGCTCTAAGCACAGCAAACAGCTTGTGGAAAGATCCTGAGGTAGGAGTTTGTTCGATAGTGAGTGGCCATCTTGGAAGGTCAGGGTCAAATAGAGGGTGCTGGGGGTGGGGATGGCAAGTGGACCATCTACCATGTCTCTACTATGGGTAAATGGCAGCTGGCCCAAAAGAGGCTCCAATGGGACCCCCCCAGACTAGAAGGTGGGGTGAAGAGAGTGGGGGAAGGGTGGTTGGATCCTAGAAGCATTCTGAACTGAAAGAGTGCTGAGGACGGAACCCAACAGACAGCAAGTAGAAATGACATCATAGTGCTGGACTAAGAGACAGGGCAGCAGAATGCCACCAAGATAGCAGGTGGGGCCTCCGTGGCTTGTCTTTGATGCAAGTGCCCCAGGATCCCATGCCCAGCAGAAGGGCATCAGCACTCACCAACACCCAGGATGACGAGAGGCACGTGCTCCCAGCGGGCCAGCAGCAGGAGGTGGACCAGGTTGTGGGCGATGAGGCTAAAGCACAGTACCACAGAACACCATTCCTGGAGGCGCTTGCCTGTGGGGAGGAGAGCTATGTGAGCGCACAGGCCTTGGGGACTCCAACTCCTGGCAGTATAGAAGTAAGGCCACGACAGGTGTGCCTGCCCAACTATTTCATAGATTGCATCACTGAGGCCCAGAGAAGGGGCCCTGGCAAGGCAGGATGCAGGACACAGAGAGGCTGGACCTGCAAGTGCCAAGTCTTTGACAGACAGGACCTAATGCTGGTCTCTCCTCAGGCTCTCTAGGGACTCCTGAGGGAACTTGAATGACCTCTGTTTTAAGGGGGAGAGCTCTGGCCCCACCTGCTCCCCCCTGGCAGAGGCCACAGCTGGTCTGTAATCCCTCAAGGTGGTGAAGGTTGGAGCCTGCCCATACTCCATGTGGTGGGCAGTACAGGCAACGAGGTGGAAGGTCTGAGAAACTTCGAGGATTGGCTACCCAGCTGCTTGCAGCCAGACAGCAGTGTGGCCCGTAGAAGACCGCAGCAGGACTGACAAGACCCAGACTTAGGTGTGAACACTCTAAACATTGCTAATTTATAGACAAACAAGTTCAAAGAGTCACTTCCCATGCCTTTGGTGGACATTCAAAACTACAAACCCCAGTATCCACGGCCTGGAGATAAGCCAGTCACTCCAGTGTCAAAGCCTCTGTGGCCAGAGAAAGCCTGGGAGGCCGTGTGCACAGGCACTGCGTCACACCACAAGGAGGTGTAAAGAGGAAGGTGCTGCTGACCACTGGGGTCATTAAAGAAAGTGGGGTAGCTGGAGAGATAGCCTATCGGTTAAGAGCACCGACTGTTCTTGCAGAGGACCCGGGTTCAATCCCCAGCACCCACATGGCGGCTGAGAACCGTCTGTAACTCCAGTTCCAGGGGAATCCGAGACCCTCTTCTGACCTCTGCGGCATCGCATGACACGGGTGCACAAACCTACATGCAGACAGTACACTCATACACATACAAAAATAAATAAAATTAAAAAAAAAAAAGAAAGTGGGGTAGCGAGATGGCCCAGGTGGGAAAAGAGCCTGCCACAAAATCTGATGACCTAAGATGGCTGGCTGCCTAGGACCTATGTGAAAGAGAACCGAGTCCCAAAGCTTGTCCTCTGACCTCCATATGTGTCCCATGGTATGTGTATGAACAAACACACAAAAATAAAAGTGCGTATAATAAAAAAAAAATGAATGTGAGAGACGGGCATGCAGCTCTGGGCAGAGCACTCACCAGCCTGCTGAGGCTGTAGGTTTATCCCTGGCATCACACACACACACACACAAAATACAGACAGGAGCCAGCAAGATGGCTCAGTATGTAAGGCACCTGCTGCCAAGCCCGACGACCCCGAGTTCCATCCCCTGGACCCACGTGGTGGAAGGAGACAACAAATTTCTATAAGTTGTCCTCTGATCTCTACTATAGTACACACAGACAAAATAAATGTTAGCCAAGTGTGGTGGCACACGGCCTAATCCCAGAACATGGGAGGCAGCAGCAGGTGGATCTCTGGGAGTTCAGGGCCAGCCTGGACTATGGAGGCATGAAGAGGGCCTTGTCTAAGCCATGAAGTAGCCAGCTGGTCCTGACCTACTGGAGCCAGAACCATCACAGCTGTCCCATGCAGAGGCTAAGACTGAGGTGGCACCTGGGTCACACACCCTCGGCCAGTACACAGGACACCAAGGGCCCAGGGGTCACACACCCTCAGCCAGTATACAGGACACCAAGGGGCCCAGGGGTCACACATCCTTGGCCAGTACACAGGACACCAAGGGCCCAGGGGGTCACACACCCTTGGCCAGTACACAGAACACTAAGGGGCCCAGGGGTCACACACCCTTGGCCAGTACACAGGACACCAAGGGCCCAGGGGTCACACACCCTCGGCCAGTACACAGGACACCAAGGGCCCAGGGGGTCACACACCCTCGCCCAGTATACAGGACACCAAGGGCCCAGGGGTCACAGGAGCAGACCAGGGCCCAAGGCTTCCAGTCCTGGCTTCTTAGTTCCCCAGTGTCACAGTGATCAGGCACAGGGCCTGTCTGCCTGCCTCTTTCCGGTTTCTGTTCATGGGTAGGCCTAGGGCTCAAGAAGCAGGAAGCCCCAGGGGTGGGGGACAGGGATGCAGGAGATAAGCAAACAGGAGACTGAGAGACAGAAGGTGGGCAGAGCCACAGCCGAGGGAGAGAGGCCGCCAGAATGTGGCCAGGGCCGGTGCCCAGCATGTACGGATGGCAGGGTTGCAAATGGGATCTCTTAGGCAGGTTTGCTCAATAACAGTATCAAGCTGGGAGGGGTGGCGCATGCCTTTAATGCCAGCACTCAAGACCCAGCATTCGGGAGACAAGCCAGGGGATCTCTCTAAGTTTAAGGCCAGCCTGATCTAACCAGTGGGTTCTAGATCAGCTAGAACTACAGGCTGGAACTCTGTCTCAAAAAGAAAAAAGATCTAAATAGATTTAAATTTGAAAACCACACATTCTTAGTTCCCTGTTGATCCCAAAAACACAGGGCTCTGTCACTGTCATCCGGGACTGTGGGGCAGCCACCAGCTGATGAGGCATGAGTTCCAGGTTCACCAGGCCCCTCCGCCACATGTCCTTGGTGGAATCTGAGTTTTGGAGTACGAGAAAGAGTCATTGACTATGCCTGCTACCACCCAGCCAAGGAAACTGAGGTGCACAATGGGAGGTGGGTCCTAGGCTGGGAATTGAAGGTCTGAGCAGTCCCAGTTCTCAAGACGGCCAGTCCTCACCACACTAGGCAGAATCTGAGTATTTTCCCCTCAAACTCATCTTACTTTGGACCTGGGTCCAGCTGCAGACCAAAGACCTGAGTTCTGATCCACAGAAAGCACATGTAACATACTGCCTACACCCAGAACTATCCCCCAGCGAGCTGGAACCATCCTCCCCATCCCAGAGAGACCACATGAATCTTCAAAGTCATGGCCCAGCCCATCAGTTGGGAAGGGCTTCGAGGTCAGGGGCCTAACCAGAGTCACACTGCAAACAAGCGAGCTGAAGCTGGGTGGGTGAATACTCAGGACTCAGTGGTGCTCCCAGAGTCTATTGTTCCCAGTTGTGGATGATCTGAGCAGAGCTGCAGCAGTGATCTGCTGGCCTGGGGTGGTCACTCACGGGCCTGGGTGCCCATGGGGTGTGGTGGGGAGGCCAAGAGGGGAGGGAAGCCCATCCACTTCATGGCCAAGCTTGGCATCAGCCTGCTACCTTCTGCCTCAAAGAACCTACACTTCTGCTGGCCTCTGGCTACCAGGAGACTCTGTACTTCACAGATAGGGGACAGGAGGTTTAGAGAGTGGGACCAGACACAGGGGGACAAGAAGGGATGAGAGAGCAGAAACCAGAGAGAAAGATGGGCCCAGAACAATCAGGAGAATGAGCCAGACGGGACAGGAGAGCCCGGGCCAGTGCAGCGGTAGCAGCCTGGCGGGGAGAGTACAGAGCTCCAAGGCCCTGGCTTCAGTCAAGGCTCTGGCTTCAGTCAGGCCATTTTGGAGTGAAGGCCAGGACCAGCTCCAGGCTACAGCACAGGCCATTGTCCTGTGGTCCTGACACTTCCAGGGTAGAGGGCATTCACGGCTGTCTAGCCCAGTGGACAGTCCAGCCCAGCACCCTTCAGGCTGTCATCCGTGCAGCTGGGGCACTTGGGAAGTGCCAGACAAGGCAGGTGTCAGCTGGCACCTCTGGAGCTGTCACTCTGCCCAAGCAAGTGGGCAGAAGAGTCTCGTCGGTTCACTAGTGTGCTCTCAACCCCTGGCACTGTGGTGAAACTCAAACCCAGACTAGAGCTGCACAGAATCTTCAATGGTTCCTAGAGCCTGGAGGACTAAGCCCAGTGCCTGAGCCCTCAGGATTGGGCTGGGGTCTATCCTACCTTGCCTGACCATCCCCCCTTCATCCCACCCAGGCTGGGGTCTATCCTACCTCGCCTGACAATCCCCCCTGCATCCCACCCAGGCTGGGGTCTATCCTACCTTGCCTGACCATCCCCCCTGCATCCCACCCATGCTGGCCTTGCAGCTCAGAGCCACATGTGGTGCTGCTGTCCTGGAGTCCCTCACCACTCCTAACTTCCACAGCCAAGGTGGAAACTCAACTAGACCACGTCCGCTTCATTTCAGTCCTGGTATGCTGGGGAAGGCCATCGCTTTCTACCAAGCCTCATGACAGTATCTCCACAGAGGCTGGCAGGGTGCTCCTGGGGTGCCAGGGACTCCCCAGTGCTAGAAGCCAAAGATGCAAGGCCTGTGTCTGCCAGCTTTCCCTTCTGCCGGGGTGATGCTGGCCTAACCCCAATCAGGACTGGTGTTTCGGGGAGGCGTGTGCCTGATGGTTGGGGAGACGGCCAGTGAGGATCTCAGCTTCCTCTGCTGGAGAATGCAGTCAGTTCCAGGCATACATTGCCAGACCCCAAGGAAACTAAAATGAGAGTCCGTGGGGAAGGGGGGCCTACACAGTCAGTGGCGAATAAATGTAGGGTTTGTTAGTTTACTGTCAATTGCTAACCCACCTCCAGGTGAAGGAATCCCAAGAACTTGGAGTCACTGCCCAGGGCTTTTCATGCTCTTGCCTACAGGCTCCTCAGATGTGCCAAGCACACTCCCACCTCAGGACCTTTGCACTTGCTGTTCTGGTCTGGCCTCTACCAACCCTTATACTCTCAAGGTGCTTTCCCTCTGCTCCTGCCTCCCTTCCAGGTCTGAGTTCAAATGCTTCCAGCTCAGTGAGGTCTGAACCGTGGGCTCTCAACAGCACCTCCTCCTTGTACTTTCCCTGGCCTGCCATGATGAGGGACGGGTTGGTATTTCTCTCGAAGGTTCACTGCCTGACCCACCGCTCCCTAAAATTGCAGCCCTGGTTTTGTCTGCTACTCTGGCTGCTCTCTTTATTTTCAGATCCAGAGTGGCCAAGGTAACAGTGGACAGGGGCAACCAGAGGGGCCTAGGGAGAGGAATTTGGAGGAACCAGTTTGGCCAGTCTCCTTTTCCTTCTAGGTTAGTGGAGAGGCCCAGATTGAGGGTTTGGTGCCCCAGGAGGCAGCTTGAGGGCCTCGGGGGTTCTTCAAAGAAAAGCTGCTAGGAGAAGCCAGGGATAGAAAGGGGCAGAAGGAGGTCAGGAAGGAGTGGGACAGAAGTCTCAGGATGTGAGGAACAATTAGGGCCAGTTGGAAGGAGTCAGGGCAGATTGGCCATTCACTTTGAATCCTTAACGTTGTGTTCTTAGGTCTCAGGCCAAGAACCTAAAGACCAGAGAGGCTCAGGGCTCAGAGAGAAGGGCAGACTGCAGGGGGAATTAGAGGGAGTGCCTGCTGCACACAAGGCCACACAGTGTGAGCTTAGCACCAACAAGAAGGAGTAGAGAAATTCACCCTGTGCCCATGGGAGAGGCAAAGAAACCAAAGCAAGGGAGGGTAGGGGCTTGGCTTGGTTCATGCCAGTCTGGATGCCACCTGCCTCCCTAAGGAGAGCAGGAGATCCTGAGGCTGGGTGTTTGGGTGTGGTCTCAGGACCTAGCTCAACAGACACGGCACCTAAGACACAGAACCTGGGAACACAAGGCCAGGACAGTCCCTGGCAATGTAGGACCCAAGGAGGAAAAGCAAGCAGCTCTAGGTCACATGCCATGTAGGGCTGAGATGGCATCAAATCCACACAAACCAGGGCAGGGCACCAGGTGGGTAGCAGCCCCAGCCCCACCCAGTCTGCCCACTGTGGCCAGTTGAAGGAACGAGCACAGAAGGTCAGAGAAGAAAGCAGACTGGAGGAGCAGTCTGGCAGGGGCCCTCACCTGTTATCTGACTCTACAGAATCTAGGGGCATTTCCTTAACCCCTGAGGACACCCAGTTAGGTGGTGACATAGCTGAGGGGGCCCTGGAACTGGAGAACAAGATGGAACTGGTGCTTGCTGGGACAAGGAGCCAGGGAGCCAGCTTGACCTTGGGGACAGCAATAAGCCAGAAAGAGGGTCTCTGGGTTGCGAGTCTCCCTGGCATCCACCCCAAGTCCTAATGAGGAGGTTAAAACCTGGGCATGGTAGGGGATCCGAGCCTGGGCCTGGCTCTGTTAGGGGCGCTGCCCAGAATCCACCAATAAGAATAAGGGGAGAAGACTGACTGTCTCCATGGGAGGGGGAGGGGAGGAGTCCATGGTCCACAGCCACTGAAGCAGGACTAAAATGGAACTTGGGAGAGGAGAGACTGGCAAACTCTGCCACTGGGAGTTCCAAGTTAGGGGTCTCCCATCCGTGAGTTGACACCCCAAGATTGGGGGTGGGTCAGTTTGCAACCCAGGGCCCTGGCTAAGATGTATGGGGGATACCAGAGTGCCCCATGTGGGAGGACCTAAGATGGGGTGAGACTGCAGGTGGCCAAGAACAGCGACCGCCCCTGGCTGAAGAGGGGTTGCCAAAGGCGTGGACCTGTTCTGGAGTGCACAGGGCAGGTCAGTGAGTGGCCAAGGGTGGGGCTCCTAGGTTGCCCATCGTGCCCTGGCACTAATACTCCAGGCAGTTCCTCCATCGGGGAGTGTCTCCGCAACCGGAGAAACCGAAGAGCCTCGGGGCTCGGGTTGTGGCTTACTCAGGAAAGGAGTGAGTGTGTGTGTGGGGGGGTTGTCCCCGGGCCTCGGGGGACCGATCTTTGCAAGTTTGAAGACACGGAGTTCTGCTCTGCGTGGAGGCTGGGGTTCGGATGGGGGTGGAGTTCGAATCCGGTGGGGTTTGGAGTTCGAATCCAGAGAGAGTTCGGGTGCTGGGCTTTCGCCGGCCGGCCCCCCGCCCCGCCCCGCCTGCAGGCCCTGTCCTACCTGGAGAGTAGAGCGCCGCCAGCTCGCGGGCCCCGGCGTGCTGCGCGCCCCAGCGCCGGACGTCCGCCTCGTCCCCGTCCAGCCCCGGCGCCCGGCCCGGCGCGTCCTCGCCGCCCGCCATGGCCCGACGACCGGCCCGCCCGCTGCGATGTGCTGGCGGCAGCGGCGGCCGCGGAATCGCGGCGAGATCGCGCCGCCCAATGACCAGCCGGCGCGGGGCTCGGCGGAGGGGGCGGAGCCGCAGCGGGGCTGCGCGTCAGCCAATCGCGGCCCGCGGGCCCTCGCGCGGGACCAATCGGAGGCCGCCGGGCCGCAGCCAACCGCGGCTCAGGGGGCGGGGGCGCAGCTGGGCGCAGCTGGGCGCGGAAGTCGGGGCGGCGCGTCCTCGTCTTCGAGTCGTGCGCGTCCCCTTCCTTCCTACAGGGTTGCGCGGCTCTGGGGCCTCGGTATCCCGCCGGGGCAATGGGCCGTGCCAAGGCTGGAGCTCGGGGCCCCCGCTGCGCAGGCTGCACGAGTCATGGTCATCTCATAACATGGAATAGGGAGCCAGCCCGAAGCTGCAGATCTCTAGTTCGAGGCCAGCCTGGGCTACATAGCGAAAACCTGTCTCAATCCCAAAGACAGCTGTTGACATTTCATGCTTAGAGGCGCCTCAGGATTCTACTAGGCACCCCACCGCTCCGCTACACCTCCCCCCACCTTGTGACATCACCCTGAGCGCTTCTCTGCGCTTGTCGTGGGCACCGAGGTTTCAGTTTCTGTCTGCCCACCCTCAGAGGGGCTCCCAAGGCAAGGACTTGCTCTGCCTGGACCACAGCTGGCAGATGTTAGAAGCTAGAAAGGGGTGGGGGAGCTGGGAAAGAGGTGGAAGGTACGAGGAAGAGAGCAGAGATAAGGCTTGATGAATGGATTCTGCCCCAGCCTGGGATCTTTACCCAGGGGCATGAGAGACAGCAGGTTCTTCAAGGTCCACAGTGATAAACAGGACCCCAGGGCTGCACAAGGAAGGAGCCAGCAGGGAAGTAAGAGCTGAAATTTCCCTCCAAGGCTCTTTGTTCCTCTCTGAAGATACAAGCCTCCTTGGATTCCCGTCTGCTTCCATCCACCCAGGGCCATTTCCTTCTCTGAGTGCCCACTGTCCCCAGTTGGGTCGGTTCCTTCCCTCTCTCCTTCCTGAGTCACCATCCAAGGCAACGATCAGCTGAAGCCCAAGTCTCTGAATGTCGGTGAGACTGGCTGGCTGCCTGGCACCTTACTGTACAGATTTGGGGTGTGGGAGGTTTGGGTGACTTGCTCTGGTGGGGGCCAAGTCTCACAGTCTCAGCCTTTCAGCATCCCAGAGCCTACAAGCAAGCTGGCTGGGTGGCAGGTTAGTGCTGGCATCAGAAGACACCCTCAGTAAGCAGCATTAGCCAGCCAGCCAGTCTGAGGTAACAGCCTCAACTTGCCAAGCTTAAGCCTGGCCCTGTACAGAATCTGTAAACAGTAGAACCATAGCAGAGTACCTGAATCCTGGGAGGTGGGGCTGGGGTCAGGAAAGAGCAGTTCAAGAAGCCTCTTCTGGCTATGAGCATTACATGCAGGCAGCACACTTACATGGGAACACGACATGCATACGCCTAAAAATTAAAATTAATAAATTTTTGTCTTTTTTGAGGCAGGGTCTCCCTGTAGCCCCAGCTGGCCTGGAACTTGCTATGTAGACCAGGCTGGCCTGGAACTCCCAGAGATCTGCCTGCCTCTGCCTCCCAAGTGCTAGGATTAAAGGCATGTGCCACCATGTCCGGCAGTTAATAATCTTTAAAAATTGAAAACAAAGCCGCCTTTAATCCTAGCACTAGGGAGGCAGAGGCAGGTGGATCTGTGTGAGTTCAAGGGCAGTCTAGTCTACAGAGCGAATTCCAGGACAGCTGGGGCTCCAGGGAGACCCTGTCTCAAAAAGACCAAAAAAGGAAAAAAAATTGAAAACAGGAGGCAGGGCAGGCAGATCTCTGTTAGTTCAAGGCCAGCCTGGTCTACAGAGTGAGTTCCAGGACAGCTGGGGCTTCAGGGAGACCCTGTCCCAAAAAAGAAAAGAAAATAACCCCAAAACAAAGAAAAACATTAATACACAAAATATATAATAATTTACATTTATTTATTGTTGTATATACGTATGTGTGTTCATGTGCTAAGGCATGCACTTGGTGATGAGGAGAGAACTTGTGGGAACTGATTCTCTCCTAACTTGTGGGTCCCAGAGATTTGAACCCAGGGCTTTAGACTTGGTGACAAGCCCTTTTACTTGCTGAGCCATCAAAGGCATCTACTGATTTTCTTCCTCAGGGCTCTGTTTCCCACCACCTCCCAGCTCCAACACTCAAGCTAACCCAAAGAGTGCTTGTGTTGAGGGAGAGGCCCAGTGGCCTGACCTAAATCCATCCCATCTTATCTCATTGAGCATTCTGTTCACCTCAGCACCAAATCTGACTGGGTCTTCTATGGATGGACATGGTCTGATGTGAGGAAGGACGTTGACCTCAGCAATGCGGACCTACACAGCAGCCAGCAGGGAAGGCTGCAATGCGGGCTGCCCTGCTTTTCTTGGAACCTCTGTCTATCTGGGCAGCAGCCAGCAGGTGCCCCCTTGCTCAGGAGGATAGTCTTCTTGAAGTTTATCCTTCCTGGAAATGTCCTCATAGACGTGGCATAGGCTTGATGGCTTAGTTGACCAGATCCAATCAAACTGAAAATCAAGATTAACTGTCACAGGACAGGGCCCTACCCCAGTGTCACAGAGTGGCTTTACTGTCTCCAAACAACTCTGTTGGGAGTGTTGGGTCCCTAAAAGGGACTTGACCTAATGTGTGGGCTTCTTGAAAGAGGTGGGCTTGCGTGGCCACTTAAGACTGGGTGTGGTGGCTTGCACCTATAATCCCAGTACTGGGAGGCAGAGGCAGGAGCAGCAAGTTGGAGGTCAGTTGGGTCTACACAGTAAAGGCACTCCTAAATGTCCTGTTGTTCTGGGAGGGGCGGGGGGAACGGGTCTGCAAGCCTATGCCCTGGCTGCCACCTGCACTCCTAGTGACTCCGCGAAGCTTAGGAGGAATCTGTCTTGCCCCTTCCAACCTGTTAGATTAGGGGGCTGGAGAGATGGCCTAGCGGTTAGGAGCTCCAACGCTCTCGCAGAGGACCCGGGTTCGATCCCCAGCACCCACATGGCGGCCGAGAACCGTCTGAAACTCCAATTCCAGGAGAACTCCAGTTCCAGGAGTTCTGACCTCCGCAGCATTGCACGACACGGGTGCACAAACTTGCATGCAGACAGTACATTCATACACATACATAAATAAATAAAATTAATAAAAAAAATTAAAAAAAAAAAGAAAAAGAAGGTGATTGACCCTTAGTATCAGCTAAGCAACATCAGCATCCTGGGATGCAGGGATGGGCTCAAAAATGAACATGTGACCTGAGATCGTCCAATCACCATGAACTTTGGGATCTTGGCCAGTGAAGGAGGCTGCTCTCAGAACTTGCTAGTAGGTGGCTGGAAGTGTGATTCAGTGGGTAGCATGCTTGCCCAGTGTGCAGCAAGCCCTGGGTGGGTCCCACAAACCACAGAGACCAGGCATGGTGGTTTGGCCCTGTAATGCCACCACTTGAATGGAGGTGTAGGTAGGAGGATCAGAATGTCCTTGAACTTTACCTCCTGCCTTTACCACCCGAGTACTGGGATTATAGGTGTGCCCCGATGGCCTGTAAACACTGATTCATTATTGCTGTCTCTGGGTGCCAGCTGGTGACCCTCCACTGGGCCGGTTCTGGAGGTTTATGCTTCTAGCTTTGAGGATAATACATGATGCCCCTAAGGTGGGGTCTCCATGGTTGGAATGTCTGTGCTAAACTGGATCTCGGCTGTACGTGGGCCCTGGTTTTGCAGCAGGCTGGACCTGCCTGTATACCTTCTGCTCCCGGGCAGCCTCTGAGAGTCCAGCTTCCATATGACAGAGAGTCATTTCCTCCAGTTTATTGAGCCAGGCAACTCAAACAGCAGCTTCCCTTCCAGTAACTGCCCCTCAACTCTCCTTGGCCCCAGGTGGTGCAGATTAGTTTTTGTTTTTGTTTTTTTGTCTTTTCGATACAGGGTCTCCTGTAGCCCCAGCTCTCCTGGAACTCACTCTGTAGACCAGGCTGCCCTTGAACTCACAAAGATCCACCTGTCTCTACCTCCCAAGTGCTAGGATTAAAGGTGTGTGCCTTTTACCCTTTGACCCACAGGCCCTCCAGGAGGGACAGGTTTTGCCCAGAGGCTCTGGGTTACTGGGGGAGGGGCTTGATGCTGGAGTACCTAAGGACTGGTCTATGGACTGTCAACTGTCCTCGGCTCTCCCCCCAATATTCCCCTCCCTTTTTTTCTCCTCTCCTGGTCTCTCCTCCCTCCAACTTGTAGCAACCTCCTGCCTCTGCTTGCCGAGTTCTGGGGTTCCACCTGTGTTGCCACCACACCTACATGGCCCCGATTTTCTTGTGGACCCTAACCCTATTGGCATGTGGGCTGAGGACTGTCACCCTGTGCTCTCCAGACTGTTTATGGTGTCACTGGCCTCAGCGTATGTCTTGGACATCATTGGCAAGTTCCCATCTTGTTTGTGAGGATCACAAACGTCCCCCTAGAGTGAAATCAGCCTGTGGAGTGCTTTGCCCTGACTTCAGACAGTGAGCTGTGTCAAGTGTGGGGTTCAGACCATTTCTGGAGTAGGGCTTTTCTTCTCGTTCCTTAGAGCGCCTCCACCAAGTGGGCAGTCACCAGTGGAAGTCGGGTTTCCAAGGCTGGGGAGGTGGCTTAGCAGGTAAAGACACTTGTTGCACAATTCCAAGTTCACTTCCAAGAACTCATCGTGGAAGGAGAGAATGGACTCTAGCAAGCTGCCCCTGATTTCCTGCTGCGCCTGTGGTACACACATTACGCTGGCTGGTTTTTGTCAACTTGAGACAAACTCATGTCACCTGGAAGAGGGAACCTCAACTGAGGAAACTCCAGCAGACTGGCCTGTGGGCATGTCTGAGAGGCATTTTTCTTTTCTTTTTTTTTTTTTTTTACCCGCCCGAGAGGCATTTTTCTTGATAGTGAGTGATGTGGGAGGGCCCAGCCCACTGTGGGCGGTGCCCCCCTGGGGAGGTGGTCCTGGATTATATAAGGAAGCAGGCTGAGCACAGGCCAGAGCAAGTCAGGAAGCACCCTTCCTCTGTGGTCTGTATTTTGGTTCCTGCCTCCAGGTTCCTGCCCGAGGAGTCCTGTCCTGGCTGCCTTTGATGATGGACTGTGACCTGCAAGCCAAGGTTGACTTTGATCAGTGTTTCATCACAGCAACAGAGAAATAGGAGACACGTAGACATAGATACACTGACATAGACATAGATACACTGACATAGACATAGATACACTGACATAGACGTAGATACACTGAAAAGAATAGGGCTTCCGGTACCATTGTGATAATCACTGCAATCAGAATATGGACTTCAGGGGGAAGAGAAGGCGATGCCAAGGTTAAATCTCCTATTTGAAGACCAGATGGGTCTGGGCCAGTGACATGGCTCAGCAGGTAAAGGTGCTTGCCACCAACCCTGACCACCAGAGTTCACTCCCCAGGACCTACGTAGTGGAAGGAGAGAACGGACTCCTGAGACTTGTCCTCCAACTTCCACACACTTGCTGTGATGTGCTCCCCCATAATGAACAATAATAAAAAGTAAATAAGAAAGAACCAGATGTTGGTTCTATCAGAGAAAGACCTTAAACAGTATAGTGGCCTCACCTGACATCCCTGAACTGATGGAAGCAGGAGGGTCAGAAGTTCAAGATTATCCTTGGCTACGTATTGGGTTCAAGGCCAGCCTGGGCTACTTGAGACCCTGTCTCAAAGAAAGGAAGCTAGGAAAGAAGGCAAGAAAAAAGGATGGAAGGAAGGAGGGAACGGGCTACATGTTCTCTCCCCTGGTCCCTGGGGAGAGCTGTTCCATATTTTCCCAGAGAAAAGTAATCACAGAATGTGAGAGTGGCCGTGGTCTCCTCCTGGGGTACCCCATCCTAAATTTGAAAAAAGATCTGAAAACCAAACAACTGTCCTGCAGTCATGGCCACGGAGACTGGGGAAGGGAACCCTGGGAGCCACAGCAGCAGAAGACAGCTGCGTCCGGGAGCCTAGCAACGCTGGCCTGGCTACAGGCTGGTGACACAAGCTCCTGAGGGCGGCACCCACATTTATCAGGCTAGCTGCCCTGGAATGTCTCTGTTCCAGGCAGGGTGGGGCCTCTGCTGTGTCACTACTGGGAGCCGGATCTGGGGCTGCTCCCGTGAAAACACCTGCCATTTCTTCTGCTTCCCTCTGGATTTTGAGTTGGGGAGAAATTGGGCTGGGGCTGAGGTTCAGTGGGCAGAATGCTGTCCTAGTATGCGCCAGGCCTTGAGGTCCATCCCCAGGATAAACTGGGCATGGTTGTTGTTCTAGTTTGTCTTCCATTGCTGTGACAAAACACTCTGACCAACACCAACTTGGGGAGGAAAGGGTTTATTCAGCTTACATCTCCTGAGTCACGGTTCATCACTCAGGGAGCCAAAGGCAGGAACTCAGGGCAGGAACCTGGAGGCAGGAGCTGAAGCACAGGCCATGGAGGAATGCTGTTCACTGGCTTGCTCCTGTGGCTCATGCCCAGCCCGCCTTCTTATACAGTACACAATAACCTGCCCAGGGTGGCACTTCTCATTGTGGGCTGGGCCCTCCCACACTGCTTGACCATCAAGACAATACTCCACAGATGTGGCCACAGGCCAATCCAATGGAGCCAATTCCCCAATTGAGGCTCCCTCAACCCCAAGTGTGTCAAGTTGACAGTAAAGCTATCCAGCACAGTTGTGCACACCTGTCATCCTAATACTGGAGAGATGGAAGCAAGAAGATAGGAAGTTCAAGGTCATCCTTGACTAGTAAGTTTGAGGCCAGCCTGGGCTACGTGTGACCCTATTGTTAACAGCAGCAATGATTTTATGATAAGACACACAGAAAACTGTGTTTTTGTTTTTTTTTTGGGGGGGGGACAGGGGTGGGGGATCCCTGTAGCCCTAGCTGGCCTCTCTGTGAATCATGTTGGCCTCCATTTCCTAGATATCCACCTGCCTCTGCCTCCTGAGTACTAGAATTAAAGGGCCTGGCCTAGGGTGGTGGTATGAATGAGACTGTCCCCCCATAGGCTCCAAGTATGTGGACATTTTTGTCTCTTGTTGGTGGTGCTGTTTTGGGAGGTCTTAGATAAAAGCTACAAAATTTTAGTTACACAAAATGAGTAAACCCTGAGAATCTAATATACAACATGGTAAACATAATGAACAATTTTGTAGTGTATGCTAGAATCATTTTAAGAGGGTTGAGTTTAAGTGTTTTTATCAAAAAGAAAGAAAATGGTAACAAAGTTACATAGTGATTGATAAGATTTTGTGACCAGAGATCTCAGAGCTTACCTGTGTAATTGTTTTTTTTTTTGTTTTTTTTTTTTGGTCTTTTCCAGAGAGGGTCTCCCTGTAGCCCCAGCTGTCCTGGAACTCACTCTGTAGACCAGGCTGGTTATTTATTTATTTATTTATTTATTGACCAGGCTGGTCTTGAACTCACAAAGATCCACCTGCCTCTGCCTCCCAAGTGCTAGGATTAAAGGCATGTGCCACCACGCCTGGCTTCTGTGTAATTCTTTAAGAAACAATAGTCAGGGGGCTGGAGAGATGGCCTAGGGGTTAAGAGCACTGACTGCTCTTGTAGAGGACGCGGGTTCGATCCCCAGCACCCACATGGTAGCTGAGAACCGTCTTTAACTCCAGTTTCAGGGGAATCAGACGCCCTCCTCTGACCTCCATGGCATTGCACGACACGGGTGCACAAACCTACATGCAGAAGTACATTCATACACATAAAAAAAAAGAAACAATAGTAAGATATTTGATAATGTTTAAGGACACTTTAGAAGTCATAACTAGCATAAATGACAACTACGTGTATATAGTTTTAATGTTTATTTATATACTTTTTTTTATAATTTAGTTTTTTCCTTTATTTTGGTATTTTTGAGGCAGGGTCTCCCTTTTAGTACCAGCTGTCCTGGAACTCGCTCTGTAGACCAGGCTGGCTTTGAACTCACAGAGATCCACCCATCCCTACCTCCCGAGTGCTGGGATTAAAAGCACATGCCACCACGCCCAACTATATATTTATTTTTTATGTGTATGAGTGTACTGTCTGCATGTAGGTTGGTGCACCCGTGTCATGCAATGCAGCAGAGGTCAGAAGAGGGCGTTGGAGTCCCCTGGAACTGAGTTAAAGACAGTTCTCAGCTGCCATGTGGGTGCTGGGACTTGAACCCGGGTCCTCTGCAAGAGCAGTTGGCGCTCTTAACCCCTGAGCTATCTCTCCAGCCCCAAATGTTATTTGATTTAAAAACATTCAATAAAACTTATTAAAAATATATTTTAAAAAAGGCATGGCCATACTGGAGGAAGCGCATCACCGGGATGGGCTTAGAGAGTTCAAAAAGCCTTGCCAATCTCCAGTTGCTCTCTCTGCTTCCTGTGCCTGCTTGAAGATGTGAACCTCTGCTTTCTGCTTGGGGACCTCTGGCCGCCATGCTTCCCTGCCATGATGGACTCTAATTCCCCTGGAACAGTCAACTGTAAGCTCAAATAAACCCTTTCTTTTGTAAGTTCCGTTGGTCATGGTAGTTCTATTACAGCCACAGAAAAGTGGTGACTAATATACCTAGAAAACTTACCATCTTAACCTTTATTTATTTATTTAGGTCTTTTTTTTTTTTTTTTTTTGTCTTTTCGGGACAGGGTCCCTTGTGCCCCAGCTGTCCTGGAATTCCTTTTTAGACCAGGCTGGCCTTTGAACTGTACAAAGATCTGCCTCCTTCTGCCTCCCAATGTGCTAGGATTAAAGGTGTGCTATTTTGGTCTTTTTGGAGACAGGGTGCTTCCCCCTGTAGCCCCAGCTGTTCCTGGAACTCACTCTGTAGACCAGGCTGGCCTTGAACTCACAAGATCCGCCTGCCTCTGCCTCCCGAGTGCTAGGATTAAAGGTGTGCACCATCGCACCCGGCTCATTTTTATTTTTTAGAAACAGGGTCTCCTGTAGCTTCAGCTGGCTTTGAGCCCCTATGTAGCTGAGGTTACCTTGAACTTCTGGTCCTCTTGCGTCCATCTGCTAAGTGCTGGGATTCCAGGTGTGGACCACCATGCCCTTTTGTCCTGTGCTGGGGACTGAACCCAGGGCAGCCCCCTTACTAAGTGAGCTATCACAGTCAGTTCCCCCATCAGTGAAAGTCTGCATTTAAAGACTTTAAGGGTTGGGCCTTACCACCCATCTCCAGGATTTATTTTTATTTTTCAGGGGCTTGCTCTGTAACTCAGGCTTGCCTCAAACTCACAATACTCCTGTTGTTGTGCACCCCCAAGCCTGACCAGATTCTTTAAACCTTGCGAAATGGAAACTCAGTCCTCCTTAAACAGTAACTTCCGTTTGCTGAGCCCCTTCCTGCCTCTGCGGAGTTCAGTCCTGGATTTTGTGCACCTGGCACCCTGAGCTCCAGCCACTTTCCTGCTGCAGTTTGGTCCATGTTTCTGCCACGTGCAGGCTGAGCACTAAGTGTAGGTCACTGCTCTTTTATTTGCAGTTTACCAGTTGGAGAACTGGGTTTCCACGGGGGAATCCCACGGCTGTGAATGTAGGGTGTCAGACCCCCAGGAGGCCCAGTTTTCAACACCTTTGGAGACCCAACGGGAAATGCTGAGTCATAGGGTTGATACCAGGTTTAAGTTTGAGGAACCCCACACTGCTTTTTGCCAGGGGGCCATTCTAGACTCCCACCAGTGCTGTTACGGAAGCCTAGGCCTCTGTTCTAAACAAAATTATTTTTTTATGCAGATGAGTGCTTTTTTTCTTTCTTTCTTTTTTTTTAATAATAAGTAAAAGTAATGAATACAAAGCATCCTCTTCATGTAAAACCAATTTTCAAGACAGCTATACCCAAACTTATACAGCCCAAGCAGATGAGTGGTTTTTTTTTTTTTTTGTTTTTTTTTTTGAGACAGGGTCCCCTGTAGCCCCAGCTATCCTGGAATTCACTCTTGTTAGACGTGGCTGGCCTTGAACTCACAAAGATCCACTTGCCTCTGCCTCCCAAGTGCTAGGATTAAAGGTGTGCGCCACCATGCCCGGCTCAGATGAGTGTTTTTAAGATAATAATAATAATTATTATTATTGGTCTTTTTTTTAGACAGGGTCTCCCTTTAGTCCCAGCTGGCCTAGAGCTCACTGTGTTGACCACCAGGTTGGCCTTGAACTCACAGAGATCCCCCTGCCTCAGCCTCCTGAGTGCTGGGATTAAAGGTGTGTAACACCACACCCCGCTTATTTATTTTTATTATTTTATGTGTATGAGTATGTAAGTGCACCCATGTCATGCAATGCCCTTGGAGGTCAGAAGAGGGCATCAGATCCCCTGGAATTGGAGTTATAGATGGTTGTTAGCTGCACTGTGGGTCGTGGAGTTCAAACTCAGGTTCTCTGTAAGAGCAGCCAGTGCTCTTAACCACTGAGCCATCTCTCTAGCCTTATGTGTTAGTGTTTTGTCTGCATGTAGGTAAGTGCACCATGCCCCAGGGGACCAGAAGAGAGTGTCAGATTCCCTGGAACTGGGTTAAGGAAGGACAGTTGTTAGTTGCCATGTGGGTGCTGGGAACTGAACTTGGGTCATTTGCAAGAGCAACCAGGCTCTATCTCTCCAGCCACCAATACTTTATTTTTTTGAGTCAGAGTCTATGTAGCCCAGTCTGGCCTCAAGCTGTGTGATGGAGAAGGGCTTTGAACTCCTGATTTTTTCTGCCTCTACTTCCTGAGTGATGGGGTTACAGGCCACCACACGTGGCTTTTTTTGTGTGAGTTTTGAAACCAAGAAACCTCAGTTCTCTAGCTTTAATGTTACTCCTTTTCCTCCTCTCTCTCTTCTCCTTCCTCCTCTTCCTCTTCCCTTCTTCCTCCTCTCCTTCCTTCCTCTGTCCCTCCTCCCCCCTCCTCCTCCTTCTCCCGCCCTTTTCCTCCGTTCCTCCGTCCCCCCTCCTCTTCCGCCTCGTCTTCCTCCTCCTCCTCCTCCTCCTCCTCCTCCCCCTCCTCATCCCCCTCCTCCTCCTCCTCCTCCTCCTTCTCCTCTCTTCCTTTTTGAGACAGGATCCCACTCTGTATCCCTGGCTGACCTAGAAATTTCCTTGTAGACCAGGCTGATGTGAAACTTGCAGTGATCTTCGTGCCTCAGTTCCCACGTGCTGGGACTGCAGGTGTGAGCCTGCACCCCTGGCCAAGCTTTTCTTTTGTTTTTCAAGGTTGTCTAGGCTGTGTGGGGTCCCTACAGATTCCATGTGAACTCTGGGACTGTTTTGTCCCCACGCTATAATGAGGAAGCTTAGGTCTAGAGACGCACAGCTGGGGAGACGCAGAATCCACCTGAACTCCTGCCTGCACTACCCCAGTGTGCTGCGCCGCAGGTAGACCCTCCTTGCAGTACGTGCGTGGTACAGAGTGGACGCCACCATCTTCGCTGTTGAAGGAGCTCTGTAAGGTGGTGAGTGTCATATCCAGACTCAATTGTTCCCACTTTTCACTATGGAATAAGAATAGCAGTGATGCAGCACCACTTCTCTGTGTGTGCGAGTGTGTGCTGGATAGCTTTAGTTGTCAACTTGATACACTTGGGTAGAATGAACCTTAACTGAAGAATCTCTTCTGTTAGATTGGCCAGTGGCCATATCTGTGGTGTATTTTCTTGATTTGTTGAGTGATGTGGGAAGGCCCAGCCCACTGTTGGCAGTGCCAACCCTGGGTAGGTGGTAAGCTCTACTACCTGTGAGTTGGGTGCACGTGGGCCGGTTTAAGGCTTTCTCAGTTTCCTAGTAACTGAGGTTCCCCAGACCCACCTTACAGGGGCCTGTTCAGGTTGCAGGGGAGAATTCATTCATTAGAGAAGTTATTGATGCAATAATGTGAGACTAGGAGTAGAAGATCTCACCAAGGTTCTCAATCTCTGCTTCCTTCCCCCGAGGGTCAATAAACTAGTAACTGTGCCCAAGAGACCACCACAGGTGGGTTCACTAGGAGAACACCAGAGCCAGGACTGCTGTCAGTGGGAGGTGGGAGTCTGTCAATTTGACACTCTCGAATCACTTGAGCATGCCTTTGAGGGGCTGGCTTGATCACACTGGTTGACATAGGAAGATCTGCTCATTATACGCAGCAGCATCTCCTCAGCTTTTGGATCCTGGGCAGTGTAAGTTTGGAGCAGGGTCTGAGCACTCACTAGCATGCATGCATTCATTCTGAGCACTAGCATGCATGCATTCTCTGCTTCCTGCTCTCAACTATGGATGTGAAGTGACAGCTGCTGCAACTTCCTGCCTTAATGTTCTTGCACTGGCGGACACACCTTGCACTGTGAGCTAGAAACAAATCTAGGACAGGTGGTATTATAATAGGGTCCTGGGGACATGTTGCCCTCCTGTGTGTGAAGAATGTACCCAGAATGCAATGGGAGCTGGGTGTAGTGTTGCATGTCTGTCAGTCCAGGAGTTGGGAGGAAGAGGCAGGAGGTTGGTGAGTTCCTGTCTCAAGAACAAAACAGGGGCTGGAGAGAAGAGGTGGCTCAGCGGTTAAGAGCACTGGATGCTCTTGCAGAGGACCCGGCTTCCACATGGTAGTTAATAACACTCCTTTAACTCCAGTTCCAGGGGAATCTGACACCCTCTTTCAACCCTGGTTGGCACTGCACAACATGGGTAAATTACATATATGCAGGCAATACACTCATACACACACACACACACACACACACTCTCACAGTTTTAAAAAACCTCAAAAGTTAACAAATTCCTTAATCTCTGTGATAACTCCATGGTCACCATGGCATCCTGCTTATAAACCCAGCTGGGTCAGAAGCAGGTCCCTCTCCTGTGGACTGACCTCTTGTCCCCAATCTCTCCTAGATTAATGCCACCCCCCTCCCTGGTCACCTGTGTGGGATCAACATAAACAACTTATGCTTTCTTTCATTAAATTATCATTGGGGCTGGAGAGATGACCTAGCGATTAAGAGTGCCGACTGCTCTTGCAGAGGACCTGGGCTCGATCCCCAGTACCCACATGGCAGCTGAGAACCGTCTTTAACTTCAGTTCCAGGGGAATCTGACACCCTCTTCTGACCTCCGCAGCATTGTATGACATGGGTGCACAAACCTACATGCAGACAGTACATTCATACACATATGAAAATAAATAAATAAATAAATTTAAAAAAATTATCATTGTAGGGCTGGAGAGATGACTCAATGGTTAAGAGCACTGACCGCTCTTGCAGAAGACCTGGGTTTGATTCCCAGCACCCACATGGTGGCTAAGAACCGTCTTTAACTCCAGTTCCAGGGGAATCCAACATCCTCCTCTGACCTCTGCAGCATTGCATGACACAGGTGCACCTCTCTAGGGTGCACCTATCTACATGCAGACAGTACACTCATACACGTAAGAAAAAAAAAAATTGGCAGGGCATGGTGGCGCAAGCCTTTAATCCTAGCACTTGGGAGGCAGAGGCAGGCGGATCTTTGTGAGTTCAAGGCCAGCCTGGTCTACAGAATGAGTTCCAGGGCAGCTGGGGCTACAGGGAGACAGAAAACACACACACACACAAAAAAAAAAAAAAAAAATTATCATTGTAAAGCCGGGTCAGGGTGGCACTGCCTTTAATCCCAGCACTTGAGAAGGCAGAAGGAGGTGGTCTCTGTGAATTCAAGGCAAGCCCTGGTCTACATAGGAAGGTCTAGGCCAGCTGGGGTTACAAAAAAAAAAAAAAAAAAAAGACCAAGAAAAAAAAAATCATTGTTAAAAACATGTCGTTTAAAAGAGTGTGTGGGGGCTGGAGAGATAGCCTAGGCGGTTAAGAGCACCGACGCTCTTGCAGAGGACCCGTGTTTTTCGATCCCCAAGCACCCACATGGCGGCTAAGAAAACCCCCGTCTGTAACTCCATTTCCCGGAGAACTCCAGTTCAGGGGAGATCCAGACCCTCTTCTGACCTCCGCGGCATTGCAACGACACGGGTGCACAGACCATGCATGCGACGGTACATCATTTATACCATACAAAATAAATAAATTAAAAAAAAAATTAAAAAAAAAAACAAAATAAAATAAAAGTAGGTGTGAAGGGGATGGAGAGATAGCCTAGTGGTTAAGAGGCACCAACTGGCTCGTTACAGAGGACCCGGGTTTTGATCCCCAGCACACCATGGCGGCGAAACCGTCCCTGTAATTCCAATTCCAGAGAACTCCAGTTCAAGGGGATCAAACACACTCTTCTGCTTCGGAACCTCCTCAGCAAATTGCACGACACGGGTGCACAAAACCTACATCAGAACATACTTCATACACATAAAGAATAAAAATAAAAAAAAATAAAACAATAATAAAAATAAAAAAAAAAGTAGGGGTGTGGAAAAAAATAAAAAAAATTAAAAGAGGTGTGATGGTACATGTCTGCAGTGATAATACTCAGAAGTCTGACGCATAAAGACTGTGAGTTCTGGTTTGAGACTAGGCTCGCTATAGGGAGATCCCACCTCAAAAATAAAAAAGTAGAGAAAAGACATAGGAGGGCTGGGGAGATGAGCCAGCTATGCAATCGTGAGGACCCAGGTTCAGATCCCAGCACTCTGCAAGAAGCTGGGTGGTGGAGGTGCATGCCTGTCCTTAGTGCTGGTGAGGTGGGGACAGGAAATGTGAATCCTGGGGGCTCACTGGCCAGCCAGTCTAGCTGAATCGCACGCTCCCATGTCATGGATGTCGTGAAAGACACGCACGGAGGGGGTCGGGGGGGGGGGGGGGGAAAGGGAGTAGCGGTGTAAGCGTGTGTTGGGTTTCTATGCTGGGAGTAAATCTAACGCTCCGAAACTGTCGAGCCGTGAAACGAGGAAAGATGGAGACAAAGGTGCAAGACATGTACGTGAGGAGCACACAGCGTGGTGTGGAGGAATCGCAGAGAAAAGGAGGAGCCATCCCCCAGCCCCCACCTTATTTATTGAGGCAGGGTCCACTGATCCTGAGGTGCTGATTTCAGGCTATACTGGTCTGGCCAGTGACCCCCAGGAATCCATCTTCCCCACCTCCCCACACTAGGTCACAGGCAGGGCACCTACCCCACCCACACCCAGCTTCTTGCATGAGTGCTGGGATCTGAACCTGGGTCCTCACGATTGCATAGCTGGCTCATCTCCCCAGCCCTTCCTTATGTCCTTCGCTACTTTTTATTTTTTGAGGTGGGATCTCACATAGCCGAGCCTAGTCTCAAACCAGAACTCACAGTCTTTATGCGTCAGACTTCTGAGTATTATCACTGCAAACATGTACCATCACAACCCTACTTTTATTTTTTTTATTTTTTTCCACACCCGACTTTGTTATTTTTTTAGTTATTTGTTTATGTTAATTTTATTTGTTTATTTATTTATGTGTATGAATGTATGGTCTGCATGTAGGTTTTTGGGCACCCGTGTCGTGCAATGCGGAGGAGGTCAGAAGAGGTGTTTTGATTCCCCTGGAACTGAGTGTCTCCTGGAATGGGAGTTTAGCAGACGGTGGTCTTCAGCCGCCATGTGGGTGCTGGGGAATCAAACCCGGGTCCTCTGTAAGAAGCAGTTGGTGATCTTAACCACTAGGCTATCTCTCCAGCCCTTCACACCCTACTTTGATTTTATTTTTTTTTTTAATTTTTTTTTGTTAATTTATGTATTTTTGTATGTGTAATGAATGTAGACTCTGCATGCAGGTCTGTGCACCCGTGTCGGGGCAATGCCGCGGAGGTCAGAAAGGGGTATCGGATTCCCTGGAACTGGTAGTTCTGCCTGGATTGGAGTCACAGACGTTCCTAGCCGCCATTAGGGTATGGGGATCAACCCGGTACCTCTGCAAGGAGCGTCCGGTGCTCATAACACTACGGCTATCTCTCCAGCCCTCTCACACTCCTATCTTTTTTATAGATCATGTTTTTTCAATGATTGTTTTTTCTTGGTCTTTTTCGAGAAACAGGGTCTCCCTGTACCCCCGCTATGTGCCGCTAGTGCTTAGCTATTTGTAGACCAGCTGGCTGAATTCACAGAGACTTCTCATGCTTCTTGCCTCACTCATAGGTCTCGGGGACTTAAAGTGCAGTGCCACCTATGCATGAGCCGCCTTACATGTGATAATTTTTTTTTTGCTTTTCGTCTGTGTTCGAGACCATGTCTCCCTGTAGCCCCAGCCTGCCCTGGAACTCATTCTGTAGACCAGGCAGGCCTTGAACTCACATCAAGTATGCGAGCTGGCCTCTGCTCCCCAAGTGCTAGGATTAAATGGCTGTGCCACGCCACCATCGCCTCGGCCACATTTTTTTTTTTCTTACGTTGTCATGAAAGAGTGACTGTTCTGCATTAGATAGGTGCACCCTAGAAGAGGGCACTTGTGTCATCGCAATGCCTGACAGAGGTCAGAAGGTAGTACTCTCTGTTCCCCTGGTATACTGGAGTTGAAAGTAGGTTCTTTAGCCACCTTGTGGTGCTGGGAATCAACCCAGGTCTTCGTCAAGAGCGTGTCAGTTGCTCTTAACCATTGAGTCATCTCTTCCATGCCCATAAATGATAATTTATTTAAATTATATTATTATTTTTTCTTGTGTATAGTCATGTATGTCTGATGCTTTAGAGTTGTGCACCCAAAGGTCATAATGCGTGCGGAGGTCAAAGAGTGGTGTCAGATTCCCTGGGAACTGAGTTAAAGCGGTTCTCAGCTGCCCATGTGGGTACTGGGATCGAGGCCCGGTTGATTTGTCCTCTACAAGAGCGTCGGCACTCTTAATCGTTCTCTATATGGTCATCTCTCCAGCACCCAATGTATAATATTAATGAAAGAAAGTCATAAGTTGTTTTTATGTTGACCACACGCAGGTGACCAGGGGGGGTATAAAACGGGTGGCATTAATCTAGGAGAGATTGGGGACAAGAGGTCAGTCCACAGGAGAGGGACCTGCTTCTGACCCAGCTGGGTTTATAAGCAGGATGCCATGGTGACCATGGAGTTATCACAGAGATTAAGGAATTTGTTAACTTTTGAGGTTTTTTAAAACTGTGAGAGTGTGTGTGTGTTGTTGTGTGTTCGCTGTATGACGTGTTTATTGCCTGCATATATATTCTACCTCACAGGTTGTTCAGTGCCAAACCAGGGTTGGAAAGAGGGCTGTGTCAGATTCCCTGGAACTGGAAAGTTAAAGGAGTGTTATTAACTACCATGTGGAAGTAAATCGCTTGGGTCCTCTGCAAGACGAACAACACTCTTAACCGCTGAGCCACCTCTTCTCCTCCAGCCCCTGTTTTGTCTCTGAGACAGAAATCCACCAACATCCTCGCCTCTTCCTCCCAACTCCTGGGACCTACAGACACTGCAACACCTGTACACCCAGCTGCCCTGCATTCCTGGGATACATTCTTCAACAACACAGGGAGAGGGCAACGATGTCGCCCCCAGGACCCTATTATATACCACCTGTCCTAGATTCTGTTTCTAGCTGCCCATCTGACAGGGGTCGTGTCCGCCAGTGCAAGAACATTAAGGCAGGACAGTTTGCAGCAGCGTCAACTTTCACATCCACTTAGTTGAGAGCAGGAAGCAAAATCATGCATGCAGTGCTCAGTGAGCATGCATCAGGACTCACCTGCTCCAAACTTACACTGCCCAGGATCCAAAAGCTGAGGAGATGCTGCTGCGTATAATGAGCAGATCTTCCTATGTCAACCAGTGTGATCAAGCCAGCCCCTCAAAGGCATGCTCAAGTGATTCGAGAGTGTCAAATTGACAGACTCCCACCTCCCACTGACAGCAGTCCTGGCTCTGGTGTTCTCCTAGTGAACCCACCTGTGGTGGTCTCTTGGGCACAGTTACTAGTTTATTGACCCTCGGGGGAAGGAAGCAGAGATTGAGAACCTTGGTGAGATCTTCTACTCCTAGTCTCACATTATTGCATCAATAACTTCTCTAATGATATGAATTCTCCCCTGCACCTGAACAGGCCCTGTAAAGGTGGGTCTGGGAAACCTCAGTTACTAGGAACTGATGAAAGCCTAATAAACCGGCCACGTGCACCCAACTCACTAGTGTAGTAGATGTTACCACCTACCCAGGGATTGGCACTGCCACAGCTGGGCTTGGGCCTTCCCACATCCTCAACAAATCAGAAAACACACGCAGACTATGGCCGCTGGCCAATCTAACAGATAGAGTATTCTTCAGTTAAGGTTCATTCTACCCAAGTGTATCCAAGATTCCGACAATAATATCAGCTACCCAGCCAGCACTACTCGCACAATACAGGAGAAGTGGTGCTTCGCCGCCATCCACTGTCTTATTTCTTGATAGTCCATTGAGTGTAAAAGTGAGGGCACACAATTGAGCTGCCTGGACATGACACTCACCCACCTGTACAGAGACTCCGCTTTCAAACAGCGAAAGTATTGTGGTGGCGTAACCACGTCTGGTAGCCACGCACGTACTGCGAAGGAGAGGCTCTACCTGCGGCGCAGCCACACTGGGGTCATGCTGCAGGCCGAGTGATTCACGGTGGACTTCGCGTCTCCCCAGCTTGATGCGTCTCTGTAGACCTAAGGCCTCCTCATTCGTATAGCGTTGGGGACAAAACGTCCCAGAGTTCAATGGACATCAGTAGGACGACCCCACAAACAGCCTAACAACCTTGAAAAGACAAAAGAATAATAGCTTGGCCAAGGGGGTGCGGGCACACCTGCAGTCCCAGTCACGTGGACTGTAACTGAGGGCACGCAAAGCATCCACTGCACAAGTTTCGACACGCAGCCTGTACACAAGATAGAGATTTCTTAGGTCCAGCCAGGATACAGAGCTGGGATCCCTCGTCTCAAAAATGAGGAGAGGAGATAGGAGGAGGAGGAGGAGGAGATGAGGGGGCATGAGAAGTGAGAGGAGGAGGAAGAGAGAGAAGGTAGCTGACGTGAATGTTCGCGCAAATTATTTGACCTAAGGAGAGAGAGGGAGGGGAGGAGGGAAGGAGGAGGGAGAGAGAGGAGGGGAGGAGGGATCAGAGGAGAGGAAGGAGAGGAGGAAAGAAGGAGGAGAGAGGAAGGAAGGAGAAGAGCGAAGAGGAGGAAGATAGGAGTAACATTAAAGCTAGAGAACTGAGGTTTCTTGGTTTCAAAACTCACACAAAAAAAAGCACGTAGAGGTGGGCCTTTAACCCCATCACCTCAGGAAGTAGAGGCGGAGAAAAATCAGGAGTTCTAAACGCCTTTCCATCACAATGCTTGAGGCCAGGACTGGGAGTACATTAGAACTCTGACTCAAAAAAATAAAGTTATTGGTGGCTGGAGAGATAGAGCCTGGTCTGTTGCTCTTGCAAATTTGCCAAGTCAGTTCCCAGTCAGACCACATGGAACACTAACAACGTGTCCTTCTATAACCCAGTTCCAGGGAACATCTGACACTCTCTTCTGGTACTCCTGGCTGCATGGTGCCACTTACCTATGCATGCAGACACAAGTAACTAAACACAGGTAAGAGCCTAGAGAGAATGGTCTCATAGTGGTTAATGAGCACTTGGCTGTGCACTTATACTGCGGTAGAGAGGTATATGGAGAATCAAGCGGACCACAGGTAACTTGGCAGTGGAGCTGTGTGATTGGAAACCACCCCGATCTGATTGAACCATAAACCAGCTATCCCAGCCGGTGGGATCTGATGCCCTCGTCCCTGGACCTCCAAGGTGATCATTGCATTGACATGGGATGCACTTAACATAGCTCATACACATGAAAATAATAAAAAATAAATGCATAGCGGGGTGTTGGTGTTTCACAAGGCACCTTTAATCCAGCACTCAGGAGAGGCTGAGGCAGGGGATGGCTCTCGGTGAGTTCTCAAGGCCATCCTGGTGTGTCAACACAGTGAGCTCTGAGGATGGACAGGGTGAACTGCTACGAAAGGGAACCCATGTCAAATAGAACTAAATGAATGATCAATATTTCAGAATATATAGTACTTAAAACTCATGCTGAGCCGGGCATGGCGGTGCGCACCTTAATCCTAGCACTTGGGGAGCGCGAAGGCAGAGTGGGTATCTGTTTAGGGCGTCACAGGACCAGCCGGACTCGTGCAGACCAGAGGGGGGGGGTGAATTCGAGGATAGCTGGGGCTACAGAGGGAGACCCTGCTCATAAAAGACCAAAAATAAAAAAAAAAAAAACCCATCTCATCTGCATTGTGGACTGGTATAATTTGGGGTATATGCTGCTTGGAACAATTGGTTTACATGAGGATCTTGTATTCAGCCATGGGTACTTTTATGTATATTAAAAGAAAGAAAGAAAGAAAAGGGCACTCATCGCTTTAATAAAATAAAATTTTGTTTAGAACAGAGGGCCACGGGCTTCCGTAACAGCAAGCTTCGGTGGGAGTCTAGCAATGGCCCCTGAGCAAAAAGCAGTGTGGTGGTTCGCTCAAACATTTAAACCTAGTATCAAACCCTATGACTCAGCATTTCCCGTTTGAGGTCTCCAAAGGTTCCGTTTGAAACTGGGCCCTTTCCTGGGGTGTCTGACTACCCTACATTTCCAGCGGTGGTGATTCCCCCGTGGAAACCCCAGTTCTCCAACTTGGTAAACTGCAAATTAAAAGAGCATGACCTACACGTTAGTGCTCAGCCTGCACGTGGCAGTAACATGGACCAAACTGCCAGCAGGAAAGTGGCTTGGAGCTCAGCGGTGACCTAGTGGGGTCGGGCTCACATTGGGGGTAGGGGGGGGGGGGGGGGGGGGGGGGGTGGGGGGGGGGAGGAGGGGCGGGTGGGGGGGGGTGCTCGCGGACTGAACTCCGCAGGAGGCAGGAGGGTTTTCTCAGCAAACGGAATTACTGTTTAAGGAGGACTGGTAGTTTCCATTTCGCAAGGTCTAAAGGAATCTCGGTCAGGTGCTTATTGCGGGGTGCACAACAACAGAGTAGTGTGATTTGAGGCAAGCTGAGTTACAGACACGCCCCTGAAAAATAAAAATAAATCCTGGAGATGGAGATCCTGGTGAAGGCCCAACCCTTAAGTCTTTAAATGCAGACTTTCACTGATGGGGGAACTTGATCTGTGATAGCTCACTTAGTAAGATGGGGCGTAGCCTCGGGTTCAGTCCCCCAGCAAGGGACAAAAGGGCATGTGGTCCCACACCTGAAATCTCCTCGCACGTTCAGCAATGGACAGCAAGAGGACCAGAAGGTTCAATTGTCAACCTTCAGCCTACATTAGGGGCTCAAAGCCAGCTGAATGCTACAGGAGACCCTGTTCTAACTAAATAAATAAATGCTTAGTCCGGTGCATCATGGTGCAGCCCTAGTTCAATCTTAGCACTCAGGGTGGCAGAGGCAGGCGGGGATCTTTGTGAGTTCAAGGCCGAGCCTGGGCTCATCTCTTTACATTAAAGTGTAGTTTCCGGACAGCTGGGGCTACAGGGCAGCCGTCCTTCTCAAAAAAGACACAAAAGATAGCACACCTTTTAATCCTACATATTCGAGTGACGGATGTGGAAGTAGGATAGGGCTGGAAGCATGAGTTCAAAGTGCAGTCTGTAAGTAGGCCACGCCTGGTCTGAGAATTCCTAGGACAGTGGCGGCGACAAGGAGACCCTGTCCGAAAAGACCAAAAAAAAAAAAAGTAAAAATAAAAAGAGCCTAAGTAAAGATATAAGATAAAAATAGGTTGAGATGGTGTAAGTTTTCTTAGGTATATAGTCACCTACTTTTCTGATGGCTGTAATAGCACACACCTATGACACAACGGAACTTACATAAAAGAAAGGGGTTTTTGAGTTTACATGTTTGACTGTTCCCAGTGGAATTCGGCAGTCCATTCATGGAAGGGAAGCATTGTGGCAGGCTCAGTAGTCCCAAGCAGAAAGCAAGGTTTCAATGCTTCAAGCATGGCACAGGATGCAAGAGAGAGCACTGGAGATTGGCAAGCTTTTTGAACTCTCTAAGCCCATTCCGCGGTGATGCGCTTCCTCCGTATGAGCCGAATGCCCTTTTTAAAATTATCATTTTTAATAAGGTTTATTGAATGTTTTTAAATCAATATAAATTTTTGGGGCTGTGAGAGAGTAGCTCATGTGTTAGAGCGCCAGTATCTGCTCTGTGGCAGAGGACTCAGCCAGGGTATTAAGTACGTCCCAGCACCCATGGATCAGCTGACAGAACTGTTCTATATTACACTATTCAGTGGGACTCCAACGCCCTCTTACTGATCCTCTGCTGTTGGCAATAGATCACGAGGTGCTACCCAACCTACAACATGCAACCAGTAACACTCATACATCATAAAAAGAATGATATCCGACGCATTTGCGTAGGTTGGCATGTGCTTATCACATCCTGACGCATCAGTGTGAGTAGTAGGGGTGAGATCTCTGTGAGTTCAAAGCCAGCGACTGGTCTACAGAGCGCGAGTTCCAGGACGCAATTGGTACGAAACGGGAGACCACTGCCTCAAAAGATACCAAATAAAGGAAAAAACATAAGTATGTAAAAAAAGTATATTAAATAAACATATAAAACTATATACACGTAGTGTACATTTAGCTAGTTATTGATTTCTAATAGTTCCTTAAACATTAAATAAATACTTTATATTGTTGCTTTTTTTTATTATGTGTATAATACTTCCTGCATTAGGTTGGTGCCCCGTTAGTCGTTGCTAACTGCATGGAGGCTCAGAGAGAGGGCGTCTGATTCCCCTGAATGGAGTTAAAGACGGTTCTCAGCTACCATGTGGGTGCTGGAGGATTGAACCCGCTCCTTACAAGAGCAGTCAGTGCTGCATGAACGCCACAGTAGGGCCATCTCTCCATGCCCCTGACTATTGTTTCTATAAAGAATTACAACTGATATCCAGAGGCGGTGGTGCACATGACCTATTAATCCTGTGTACACTTGGGACTGGCACAGGCCAGGTGATCTTTGTTGAGTTCAAGACCACGCCTGGTACGAATACAATAAATAAATTAAAATAAATTGAATAACAGCTTGTGTACATAGCAGTAAGCTGGGTGCTCCATTCGGACAGCTGGGCTACGTGGTGACCCTCTCTGGCAAAGACCAAAAAATAAAAAAAAAAAAAAAAAAAAGATCTACACAGGAAGCCTGAGATCTGGTCACAAATCTTATTCAATCACCTCAGGTACACTTGTTACCATCTTTCTTTCTTTTGGATAATAACACTTAAAACTCAACCCCTCTTAAAATCGATTCTAGCATACACTACAACAAATTGTGTTCATTATGCTTGTTACGCATGTTGTAGTGATTAGATCTCAGGGTGTTAGCTCAATCTTTTGTGTAACTAAAACTTTTGAGCTTTTTATCTAGACCTCCTTCAAACACCGCACCATCCGCTCGAGACTAAAAATGTCTGCATCGTGGAGCTCTATGGGGTTACAGTCTCTCAACCAACACCCTAGGCCAGGCCCTTTAATGTCTAGTAACTCAGGAGGTCTAGAGGCAGGTGGACTATCTATGAGAGATGGCTAAGCTGAGTGATTATTCATAGAGACTAGGCACAGCTAGGGCTATCAGAGGATCCCTCCACCCCTGTCCCACCCCCCAAAACCATAACAATCCAAAAACCACAGTTTTGTGTGTGTCTTATTCATCAAAATCATTGCTGCTGTTTAACTCAACAATTCCACAGGTGTGTCGACTGTACCCTAGCTCGCCATTCGAACTTGACTAGTCAAGGATGACCTGGAACTTCCCTATCTTCATTTTTTTTTTTTTTTTGTTTTTTTTTGTTTTTTTTTTGTTTTTTTTTTTTTTTTTTTTTTTTTTTTTTTTTTTTTTTTTGCTTCCATCTCTTAGCTATTAGGATGACCCCAGGTGTGCACAACTGTGCTGGATAGCTTACTGTCAACTTGAACACACCTGGTTTAGGGAGCCTCATTGGGGAATTGGCTCCATGGATTGGCCTGTGGCCACATCGGTGGAGTATTGTCTTGAAGGCCGAGCAGTGTGGGAGGGCCAAGCCAACTGCTGTGGGTGGTGACACCCCTAGGCAGGTTGTTGTGTACTGTATAAGAAGGCGGCTGGGCATGAGCCACAGGAGCAAGCCAGTGAACAGCATTCCTCCATGGCCCTTGCTTCAGCCCTGCCTCCAGGTTCCTGCCTGAGTTCCTGCTTTGGCTCCCGGAGTGATGAAACCGTGACACCTCAGGAGAGTAACGAATAAACCCTTCCTCCAGCAAGTTGGTGTTTGGTCAGAGTGTTTTGTCAGAAAAAAAAAAAAAAAGAAAAAAGAAAAAAAAAAAAAAAAAAAAAAAAAAGAAAAGAGAAAAAAAAAAAAAAAAAAAAAAAAAAAAAAAAAAAGGGAAAAAAAAAAAAAAAAAAGAGAAAAAAAAAAAAAAAAAAAAAAAAAAAAAAAAAAAAAAAAAAAAAAAAAAATAGAAAAGGAAGCAATGGAAGACAACTAGAACAAAACCATGCCCAGTTTTATCCTGGGGATGGACCTCAAGGCCTGGCGCATACTAGGACAGCATTCTGCCCACTGAACCTCAGCCCCAGCCCAATTTCTCCCCAACTCAAAATCCAGAGGGAAGCAGAAGAAATGGCAGGTGTTTTCACGGGAGCAGCCCCAGATCCGGCTCCCAGTAGTGACACAGCAGAGGCCCCACCCTGCCTGGAACAGAGACATTCCAGGGCAGCTAGCCTGATAAATGTGGGTGCCGCCCTCAGGAGCATGTGTCACCAGCCTGTAGCCAGGCCAGCGTTGCTAGGCTCCCGGACGCAGCTGTCTTCTGCTGCTGTGGCTCCCAGGGTTCCCTTCCCCAGTCTCCGTGGCCATGACTGCAGGACAGTTGTTTGGTTTTCAGATCTTTTTTCAAATTTAGGATGGGGTACCCCAGGAGGAGACCACGGCCACTCTCACATTCTGTGATTACTTTTCTCTGGGAAAATATGGAACAGCTCTCCCCAGGGACCAGGGGAGAGAACATGTAGCCCGTTCCCTCCTTCCTTCCATCCTTTTTCTTGCCTTCGTTCCTAGCTTCCGTTTTGAGACAGGGTCCTCAGTAGCCCAGGCTGGCCTTGAACCCAATACGTAGCCAAGGATAATCGTGAACTGCTGAACCTCCTGCTTCCTCAGTTCAGGGATGTCAGGTGAGGCCACTATACTGTTTAAGGTCTTTCTCTGATAGAACCAACATCTGGTTCTTTCTTATTTACTTTTTATTATTGTTCATTATGGGGGAGCACATCACAGCAAGTGTGTGGAAGTTGGAGGACAAGTCGCAGGAGTCCGTTCGCTCCTTCCACTACGTAGGTCCTGGGGAGTGAACTCTGGTGGTCAGGGTTGGTGGCAAAGCACCTTTACCTGCCTGAGCCATGTCACTGGCCCAGACCCATCTGGTCTTCAAATAGGAGATTTAACCTTGGCATCGCCTTCTCTTCCCCCTGAAGTCCATATTCTGATTGCAGTGATTATCACAATGGTACCGGAAGCCCTATTCTTTTCAGTGTATCTACGTCTATGTCAGTGTATCGATGTCTAGTCAGTGTATCGATGTCTATGTCAGTGTATCTATGTCTACGTGTCTCCTATTTCTCTGTTGCTGTGATGAAACACTGATCAAAGTCAACCTTGGCTTGCAGGTCACAGTCCATCATCAAGCAGCCAGGACAGGAACTCGGCAGGAGCCTGGAGGCAGGAACCAAAATACAGACCACAGAGGAAGGGTGCTTCCTGACTTGCTCTGGCCTGTGCTCAGCCTGCTTCATCATATAATCCAGGACCACCTCCCCAGGGGGGCACCGCCCACAGTGGGCTGGGCCCTCCCACATCACTCACTATCAAGAAAAATGCCTCTCGGGCGGGTAAAAAAAAAAAAAAAAAAGAAAGAAAATGCCTCTCAGACATGCCCACAGGCCAGTCCGGCTTGGTTTCCTCAGTTGAGGTTCCTCTTCCAAGGTGAAATGAGTTTTTGTCTCAAGTGCAAAAACCACCAGGCGTAATGTGTGTACGCACACAGGACGCAGCAGGAAATCAGGGCAAAGCTTGTATGAGTCCATTCTCTCCTTCCACGATGAGTTCTTGGAAGTGAACTTGGAATTGTGCAACAAGTGTCTTTACCTGCTAAGCCACCTCCCCAGCCTTGGAAACCCGACTTCCACTGGTGACTGCCCACTTGGTGGAGGCGCTCTAAGGAACGAGAAGAAAAGCCCTACTCCAGAAATGGTCTGAACCCCACACTTGACACAGCTCACTGTCTGAAGTCAGGGCAAAGCACTCCACAGGCTGATTTCACTCTAGGGGGACGTTTGTGATCCTCACAAACAAGATGGGAACTTGCCAATGATGTCCAAGACATACGCTGAGGCCAGTGACACCATAAACAGTCTGGAGAGCACAGGGTGANAAGCGCACTGACCGCTCTTGCAGAAGGACCTGGGTTTGATCCCAGCACCCACATGGTGGCTAAGAAACAGTCTTTAACACTCCAGTTCCAGGGGAATTCCAACATCCTCCTCTGACCTCCTGCAGCATTGCATGACACAGGTGCACCTTCTTAGGTGCACTCCCTATCTACATCAGACAGTACACTCACACACAAAAAAAAAAAAAAAAAAAAAATTGGCAGGGCATGGTGGCGCAAGCCTTTAATCCTAGCCCACTTGTGAGGCAGAGGCAAGGCGGAATCTTTGTGAGTTCAAGGCCCCGCCTGGTCTACAGAGCAAACTGCAGTTCCGGGCAGTCTGGGGCTACAGGGAGACCGTTTGTCTCGAAAAGACGAAAAAAAACAATTATCATTGTAAAGCCGGGCATGGTGGCACATTGCCTTTAATCCCAGCAAATTGAGAGGCAGAAGCAGGTTGGATCTCTGTGAATCAAGGCCAGCTGTCTACATAAGCCCAGTTCTAGCCAGCTGGGGCTACAGGGAGAACCCTGCTCAAAAAGTCAAAACAAAAACAAATTGTAAAACACATGTCGTTTTAAAAGTTCGAGTGTGGGGGCTGGCGAGATAGCCTAGCGGTAGAGCACCGACGCTCTTGCAGAGGACCCGGGTTCGCTCCCCAGCACCCACATGGCGGCTAAGAACCGTCTGAAACTCATTCCAGGAGAACTCCGTTCCAGGGGGACCCGAGACCCTCTTCTGACTCCGCGGGCATTGCACGACACGGGTGCACAGACCTGCATTGCCAGACGGTACATTCATACACATACAAAAGAACAATAAATAAAAAAAAAAAATTAAAAAAAAAAATAAAATAAAAGTGGGTGTGAATGGGCTGGCGAGATAGCTAGTGTTAAGAGCACCAAAAACATGCTCTTACAGAGGCCCGGGTTTGATCCCCCAGCACCCACAGGCGGCTGAGTGAGACCCGTCTGAACTCCAATTCAGGAGACTCCAGTTCCAGGGGAATCAACACCCTCTTTTGACCTCTGCCACAGGATTGCAGTATTGATGACAGGGTTGCACAAACCTAAATGCAGACAATTACATTCATACAATAACTAAATAAAACAAATAAAATAAACATAAACAAATAAATAAAAAATAAAAAAGTAGGGTGTGGAAAAAATAAAAAAAATAAAAGTAGGGTGTGATGGTACATGTCTGCAGTGATAATACTCAGAAGTCTGACGCATAAAGACTGTGAGTTCTGGTTTGAGACTAGGCTCGGCTATGTGAGATCCCACCTCAAAAAATAAAAAAGTAGAGAAAAGACATAGGAGGGCTGGGGAGATGAGCCAGCTATGCAATCGTGAGGACCCAGGTTCAGATCCCAGCACTCATGCAAGAAGCTGGGTGTGGAGGTGCATGCCTGTGACCTTAGTGCTGGGGAGGTGGGGACAGATGGATCCTGGGGGCTCACTGGCCAGCCAGTCTAGCTGAATCAGAACGCTCCAGGATCAGTGAGACCCTGCCTCAAAAAATAAGGTGGGGGCTGGAGGGATGGCCTAGCGGTTAAGAGCGCCGACCGCTCTTGCAGAGGACCCGGGTTCGATCCCCAGCACCCACATGGCGGCTGAGAACCGTCTGCGACTCCGGTTCCAGGAGAACTCCAGTTCCAGGGGAATCCGAGACCCTCTTCTGACCTCCGCGGCATCGCACGACATGGGTGCGCAGACCTGCATGCAGACAATACATTCATACATATAAAAATAAAAAAAAAAATAAGGTGGAGCCAGGCATGATGGTGCATGCCTTTCATGCCAGCACTCAGGAAGCAAAGGGGAGCAGACCTCTGAGCTCAAGTCCAGTCTGGTCTACACAGTGGATTCTAAGCCAGCCGGGGCTACAATGAGACCCTATCTCAAAAAGCAAATAATAATAATAATAATAATAATAATAATAATAAAAAGAGAGAGCCATTGAGGATACACACCTAATTTCTCTCTCTCGTACGCAGAGTTCCAGGTCAGCCTGTCTATATAGCAGGACAAATTCTTTGACTCTTCTTTTGCTTGAAAGAGCGGAACGCAGTGGAAGCTGTCACTGCTCTCACGGGCCGATCTCACGGTCTTATAAAGCACTGTGCTTCCTCCTTGCTGGCTCTCAAGTTGCCTTCTCTGGGGACAACAGTTTCTATGTCATCAAGACACACTGGCAGCACAGCCCAGGGAGAGGCCCCGTGTGAGGGGAGAGGCCATAGCCTTCAGGGGCAGCAGCTCTGTGGTCTGGCCCTCCAGACCTGGCTCTGAGCATAGAAGCTGCATTGCCCACTGTGGAACATGCAAGGCAGGACAGGAATGTATCCTGGGCTTCCAAGAAGGCAGGACCAAAAGAACAATGGATGGCTCATGAGCTGGCCCTTGGGAGGCTGAAGCAGGAGGACTGCCCTGAGCTCAACACAAACCTGGGCAACTGTGAGACCCTGTCTCATGGACTGGCAACTGTGAGACCCTGTCTCAAAAAACAAAACTGATCAATGGAACAAAATCTAATGACTATCCTTGATACCCAGCTCAAGAACAGTTTCAATATATTGTTGATAAAACTGACTATCAGAATATAAGTTGTTTTTTTTTTTAAACTTTAAACAGTGTGGTTATTGGGGGGCTGGAGGGGAGATGGCTCATTGGTAAAGAGCACTGGCTGTTTTTGCAGAAGACTCAGGTTTGGTTCCTAGCACCTACCTGGTGGCTTAACAACCATTTGTAACTGGTTCCAGGGGATCTGATGCCCTCTTCTGGCCTCCATGGGGATTGTATGACATGGATACACTTACATACATGCAGACAAAACACTCATATATATAAAAATAAGATATTTTAAAAATGTGGCTACTAAGAAATGTGGATTTTTTTCTTAGTCATATTAATTATGCATAGCAAGCTTCATTGAGTATTTGTTACACATGCACATAATGCACATAATGTATTTTTAATTGTTTTCTCCTGTTATCGTCTCTTGTCCTCTCCTACCATCCCCCTTCTGTTCCCAACTGACCTGTCTAACTTTCTTTTTTTTTTTCTTTCTGAGACAGGGTCTCCCTGCAGCCCCAGCTGTCCTGGAACTTACTTTGTAGACCAGGCTGGCCTTGAACTTCCAGAGATCCACCTGCCTGTGCTTCCCAAATGCTGGAATTAAAGGCGTGCGCCACCACACCCGGCCTTGATCTGTCTACGGATCGGATCTGTCTACTTTCGTGTGTGTGTGTGTGTGTGTGTGTGTGTGTGTGTGTGTANTTCATATAGAACATCTCAATCAATCTTAATCACCTTTATACCCCCTTCTGAATTGGCACCCTCCCCCAACCCTCCACTAGAATTCATACACTCTGTCATTTGTGTTAAGAACTATTGTGTCAAGTTATTGTCTATAGTTTCTTTTTTGTATCTTTGCCTGCTTTTGGTATTAGAGTAATGATGGCTTCATAGAAGGAATTTGGGAGTTCCCCCTCTCCTTCTATCTTTGTGAATAATTTAAGTAGTATTGGTTGTAGAATCTCTGTAAATGTCTGGTAGAATTCTGTAGTTTATAGAATAAATCTGGGCCTGGTTTTTTTTTTTCAGTTTGGAAATTTTGTATCAGTGTTTCAATTTCTTTATAAGTTGTGAGTCTGTTAGAGCTGCTGATCTCCTCTTGGTTTAGCTTTGGTGAGTCCCATGATTTTAGATATACATCCATTTCTTTTAGGTTTTCCAATTTATTAGAGTATAGTTTTTTTTTGTTGTTGTTGTTGTTGTTGTTCTTTTCAAGACAGGGTCTCTCTGTAGCCCCAGCTGTCCTGGAACTCACTCTGTAGACCAGGCTGGCTTTGAACTCACAAAGATCCACCTGCCTCTGCCTCCCAAGTGCTAGGATTAGAGTATAGGTTTTTAAAGTATTCCTGTATAATATTCTGTATCTTTTTGTTATCTGTTGTGATGTTTCCACTTTCATCTCTAATTTTGTTTACTTGGAGTTGCTCTTTCTTTCTTTTGGTTAACTGGGCTAAGGGTCTATCATGTTTATCTTTCAAAGAACCAGCTCTTAGGCTCATTGATTCTTTGTATTGTTTTCTTCATTTCTATTTCATTAATTTCTGCTCTGAGTTTTGTTATTTCTTCCATATGCTGGGTTTGGGTTTCATTTGTTGTTGCCTTTCATGAGTATTGAGTTACAATGTTAAGTCATTTATTTGTGCTCTTTCTGATTGTTTAATGTAGGCACTTAGAGCTACAAACATCTCCCTCAGAACTGGTTTTAAAGGGTACCTGAAGTTTTGTTGTGTTGCATTGTTCTTTTAATTTAATTCCAGGAACACTTTTATTTCTTTTTAATTTCTCCCTTGACTCATTCATTATTCAGGAGAGTGGTGTTTTATCTCTGTGAGATCATGTAGTTATGAGGGCTTCTTCCAGTCTTGATTTTAAGACTTATTGCATTGTGATTTGATAGAACGCATGGACTTATTTCGTGTTTTGTATTTGTTGAGGTTTGTTTTGTGCCCCTGTATGTCTTTTTGAGACAGGGTCTTCCTGTAGCTCCAGCTGGCCTTGAACTCCCAGAGATCCACCTGCCTCTGCCTGGTGGGGCTAAAGGGGCTTGCCACCACGCCTGGCTCCACCACCTTCTTTGACTCTGAGGTCACTGCAAGACATTTACACGCATGCAGGCAATACAGTCATACACATAAAATAAATACTAAATAATTTTTAAAAAGCTTTAAAAAGGGGGGATGGATGGGTCCTGGGCTCTGTCTTCAGTACCAAAAACCTGAAGCCAGCATGGGGCGGTTGGGAATTGGGCAGGCTGGTGCAGGAAGAGGGCTCAGTACAGAACCGTTTTGCAGGATACAAGCTCCTGGGGTCGGTGAGGCTGAGTAGAGCAGGCCAGCCCCTGGAGAGCACCCTTGGGGTCCCTGATTTAGTCGTTAAGATGTCAGGTACCACACAGGGCGGTCACAGGCTGCCCCGCCCCCTGGCGGACCTTTTGCACACTGCACCAAGTACCCACTCAGCAGCCGCCAGCCCGTGGGGCTAATGTGTGTTTTCCTGGGTGGGGCCCTCAAATCAACTCAGCACCTGCCCATCTCACTGGAAGCATTTGGAGTAGGTGAGGACACAGATCTTGGGCTGATCTTGAGCGACTGCACAGAAGAGGGCGGGAGCAATTTGCCTTTGGTAAGTAGGGAGTCCGCCAACAGCTCTAGAGACAGGAAGGAAGGTATCAGAGGTGGGAACGGCACCTGTGGAGGGACAGGTGGGCTTTCCTATCCGGCCTGTGATTTGTATGTGAGGGGTTCTCAGCAGGCTGGGGACTGACCTTAGGCCTAACCCCATGAACAGTTCATGGAAGTGGCTGCGAGGTGGTGGGACCCACGTTGGAAAAAGTGGGTGGCTGAGGATGGCCTTTGAAGAGAACAGCTTTTCTTGAAGCCTTTCCCTTCTCTCTGCCTCGCTTCCCTAGAAGCCAGGAGCCAGGCCTTTCCTCTGCCATGCCTACCCGTCCAGCATGACACTTCAGCCTCACCCCAAGGCCCACAGCGAGAGAGTTGCTGCCTATGGACTGAAACTCGGAATTTTGTTTTTAAATCTTATATTTTTTGAGATTTTTTTTTTGCTTTTTATTTTTTATATATATTTTGTACAAGATTATCAAATCTAGACCCGTGTCCCCCACCCTACCTCCCCACTCCACCAGAGCTCATGCATTCTGCCAAACATGCTTTTCATCTCTTTCTTAGTCTTTCTCAAAATTCTCCATGTAGAAGTTGACTGTTTTGAGCAGAAGTTCACTGTTTCAGTCAGTTCTTTGATGCAGTCCTTTCTGTCGTTTTTGTTGTTTCCAAAATGCATCACTCCCGGGGCTGGAGAGATGGCTTAGTGGTTAAGAGCACTGACTGCTCTTGCAGAGGAGCCGGGTTTGATCCCCAGCACCCACATGGCGGCGGCTGAGAACCGTCTTTAACTCCAGTTCAAGGGGAATCTGACACCCTCTTCTGACCTCCGCGGCATTGCACGACACAGGTGCACAAACCTGCATGCAGACAGCACATTCATACACATAAAAAAATGCTATAAATAAATAAATAAATAAAAAAAGAAAAAAATAAATTGAACCAAAATATAAAAAAAAAATGCATCACTCCCAATTACTTGGACAAAAGCTCAAGGGGCCGTGCACAAGAAATACTTACAACGAGGTAATTGGTGTTAGCATCCACAGATGAGGGATACCATTCGTCATTTGTTTTTCTGGGACTGTGTTACTTCACTCAGCATGATATCTTCTAGCTCCAGCCATTTTCCTGCAAAGTTCATGATGTCATCTTTCTTTACTGCTGCATAGAACTCCATTGTGTAGATGTACCACATTTTCTCTATCCACTCGTCAGTTGAGGGGCATTTGGGTTGCTTCCAGCTCCTTGCTATTGTGAAGAGAGCTGAAATAAACATGGCTGTGCATGTATCTCTGCGGTGGGGTGAGTCTTGTGGGTATATGCCTAGGAGTGGTATGGCTGGGTCAGGTGAAACTCAGAATTTTTAAGCCAACATATACATTCTTTTTTATTTATTTATTTATTTATTTATTTATTTATTTATTTATTTATTTATTATTTATTTATTCATTTGAGACATAGTCTCACTAGGTAGCCATGACTGACCTGGAACTTGCTATGTAGACCAGGCTGGCCTTGAACTCACAGAGATCCACCTGCCTCTGCCTCCCAAGTGCTAGGATTAAAGGCGTGTACCACCACACCTGTCTCCTATTTTATTTTATGTGTATGAGTGTATCGACTACATGTATGTAGTAAGTGCATTCATGTCCTGCAGTAACCATGGAGGACAGAGGAGGGTGTGGGATGCACTGGAACTGGAGTTGGTGATGATTATTGGGTGCTGGGAATGGAACCCAGGTCCTTTGCAAGGGCAGCCAATGCTTCTAACTGATGAACCATATCTCCAGCCCTCTACTTTTTTTTTTTCATCTCCCTGTAGCCCCAGCTGTCCTGGAACTCACTATGTAGACCATGCTAGCCTTGAATCCACAGAGATCCATCTGCCTCTGCCTCCTGAGTGCTGGGATTAAAGGCAAACCCAGGAGCCTCTAGTGGCATGCTCTCTGCAGGAAGCCAGCCGCCATGTCAGAAGCATGTGCTAGGGAGGCCACAGGGACAGGCCACAGGGAGAGCCATTGGGGGAATCCACAGGGGAGGCCACAGGGAGAGGTCACAGGGGAGGCCACAGGGAGAAGCCATAGGGAGAGCCATCGGGGGGAGGCCACAGGGGAGGCCACAGGGAGAAGCCACAAGGGAGGCCACAGGGAGAAGCCAACAGGGAGAGCCATGGGGGAGGCCAGGAGGGAGGCCACGGGGACAGATGGTTTGGAGAGACACAGGGGAAGCTGGGAGGACAGGCCATGTGGGAAGGACAGCAATGTGGACCACATGCAAAGGCCACATGGACAGATCACATGTGGAGAAATCAGGTACCCGAGGGACAACCAGGGAAGATGACTGCCCTGGTCACAGACCCGGCACCACACCAGCCATCAGCCATGTGGGCCGCACCAGCTGAAGGATGCATTCAGGGACCAAAAATCCACCTCAAAGATGTCCACACAGGCAGCCAGCCCACCCTGCCCACACATGCCACCCACAGGAACTTTAGAAAGTAGAAGACAGGTTGTTTTATTTTATTTTGAGACAGGTTCTCACCACACAGCCCTGGCTGTTCTAGAACTTGCTATGTGGACCAGGCTGGCCTTGAACTCAAAGAGCTCCACCTGCTTCTGTTTCTGGAATGCTGGGATTAAAGGTGGGCATCACCACACCCAGTATGTTTTTATTTCCAGCCTGGAACTCACACTATAGCCTGAGCTCGTCTCAAACTCACTATGTAGCTTGAGCTAGCCCCCTTTTGCTTCAGTCTCCTGAGTGCTGGGCTTAGAGGCATAAGCCAGGCTAAAATGGAGGTTCTTTTTTTAAATTTATATATATATATATTATCAAATCTTAGACCCGTGTCCCCCACCCTATAAAATGGAGGTTCTTAAGCCACTAGATTTGGGCTTCCATACAATACAATGTCTAGAGCTGCCTGGCCCTAGGATACGGTCCCTGGTGGCTTATTCTTCTTTTACAAATTTCTTTTTTGGGGGACTGGAGAGATGGCTCAGCAGTGAAAAGCACTGACTGCTCTTGCAGAGGACCCAGGTTCGATTCCCAGCACCCACATGGCGGCTAAGAACCATCTTTAATGACAGACGCCTTTAATCCCAGCACTCAGAGGCAGAGGCAGGCAGATCTCTGTGAGTTCAAGGCCAGCCTGGTCTACAGAGTGAGCTGCAGTCCAGTTGGGACTAAAGGGAAACCCTGTCTCAAACACACACACACACACACACACACACAAACACACAATTTAATTTTATATGTATGAGCATTTGCCTGCATGTAAGGCCAAAAGAGGGCGTTAGATCCCCTGGAACTGGAGTTACAGTTGTTAGCTGCCATGTGGGTGCGGGGCACTGAACTTGGATTCTCTGCAAGAGTAGCCAGAGCTCTCAGCCACTGAACCCAGTTTTCTGGCTTCTGCTGTCCCTCCCTTCCAGCAGGAGCCCCCATCCTCCAAGTGCACAGCAGATTCACATACCACACGACACACTAGGCTTTTTACAACTAACAACAGCTGTTAGAGAGAGATCCTTCTATATGTGTGTTGTTCAGTACAGTGGTCACCAGCCACAGGAGAGGACTTAAATGCCATTAGAATTTACCAGCAAGGTGGTGCACACCTTCAACCCCATCTCTCTGGAGGCAGAGACAGGTAGATCTCTGTGAGTTTAAGGACAGCCTGGTCTACATAGTGAGTTCCGGCCAGTTGGGGCTACAGGGAGACCCTCTCTCAAAGAGACCGAACAACCAACCAACCAACCAACCAACCAACCAACCAACCAACCAACCAACCAACCAATTTATTCGCCAGCACCAGGCAGGTCTCAGAAGCCACACGCAGCTGGTGTGGCTCAGGAAGAGGGTATTCCCATGCCAGAAAGTTCTGTGGGGCTGACCTGCAGGTTTCTGTGTACTCCTCACTTGTACAGGGCTTTCCCAGACTACTGCAACCTATCGAATTCAAATCCTTTGACACCCCTACCCCCTTTCCTCTGCAAGGCTCCCCTCTCCTGCTTACCAGGATTGGACAGTGTAGACTCGACCCATGGATCCTGGTTTTCATCAGGAGGACTGCAACTCCCAAAGGAATTGTACTTTCCCAGTCATGAATGTGTTTCTTTTTTTTAAATGTTTTTTATTTTTAAATTTTATTTATTTCTGTATGTGTATGAATGTACTGTCTGCATGCAGGTCTGTGTACCCGTGTCGTGCAATGCCGTGGAGGTCAGAAGAGGGTGTCGGATTCCCCTGGAACTGGAGTTTCAGACGGTTCTCAGCCGCCATGTGGGTGCTGGGGATCGAACCCGGGTCCTCTGTAAGAGCGGTCGGTGCTTTTAACCGCTAGGTCATCTCTCCAGCCCCAAAATGTTTTATTTTTTTATGTGTATGAATATACTGTCTGCATGTAGGTTTGTGCACCCGTGTTGTGCAGTGCTGTAGAGGTCAGAAGAGGGTGTGGAATTCCCCTGGAACTGGAGTTAAAGATGGTTCTTAGCTACCATGTGGGTGCTGGGAATCAAACCCCGGTCCTCTGCAAGAGCAGTTGGCACTCTTAACCGCGAGGCCATCTCTCCAGCCCCATGAATGTGTTTCTAAGAGTCTGAACGAAGCTAAAAATTGTTTGATGAATGACTACACAAAGGTCGAATGTCCTTTACCATGTCTCCTGGACATTAAAAAATTTTTATTTATTATTTATTAATTTATTATTATTATTATTATTATTATTATTATTTGGTCTTTTCGAGACAGGGTCTCCCTGTAGCCCCAGCTGACTTGGTACTCACTCTGTAGACCAGGCTGGCCTTGAACTCACAAAGATCCGCCTGCCTTTGCCTCCCGAGTACTAGGATTAAAGGCATGCGCCACCATGCCCGGCTTATTATTTTTTATGTGTATGAGTGTACTGTCTGCATGTAGGTTTGTGCACCTGGGTCATGCAATGCCGAGGAGGTCAGAAGAGGGCGTCGGATTCCCCTGGAACTGGAATTAAAGACGGCTCTCAGCTACCACGTGGGTGCTGGGAATCAAACCTGGGTCCTCTGCAATAGGAGTCAGTGCTCTTAACAGCTGAGCCATCTCTCCAGCCCCCAGAATGGAACTTTTAAAAATTTATTTATTTATTTATTTATTTATTTATTTATTTATTTATTTATTTATTTATTTATTTTTGCGGTTCTTAGCCTCAGCCTTTAACGGCCGCGCCGTGGCCCCTCCAGCCCTCTCCTGGACATTTTTATCTCTCTTAGTGGCCTGCTCACACCCTCATCCAGACCTGGGGTTGGTTTTCTACCTTCACTTCTGCAGTCTCCGACTCTGCCACGTGGGGGCAGCATATATCCAGGCAAGTTTCCCCAGCGGCCATTCCCACGGTAGACTCCAAACCTCGGACTGCAGACCGACCCATCCACAGTGATCTGGCACGTGGGGAAACTGAGACATCAGAGAGGAAGCAGGAGGTGGTTTTCTTCTTTGTTGATTTTGAATCCAGAACTTTGTCACTGTGACTACGGTGAGGGGGGGATGTCCTGAGTTACTGTAGTCTCAGTTTCCCCATTGGTTGTCACGTGGGGCTGTAGGGAGGTGAGTCACATGTCAGGAGAAGATATCGGGGGAGGCAGAAGTGGGGTCCATATCCCATGCCATATACAGGACTGCGGCTGGAGGGGCCACAGCAAGGAGGGTCCCCACAGGACCAGAAGCTGCCCTGCCCTCCTCGCCAGCCCGTGTTGGACCACCTGTGCCTGTCAAAGCAACAGCCCACAGGTCTGGGTCATGGTCTCAGCCTTGGCTTCCTCTTCTGCAAGGTCAGTTAAGGTTGGGCTGCTGAGCCCTCCCCACTCTGTGCCTGGGCGTAGCAGAGGGCATTTATGTCAGAAATACCTGTTACCCCAGCAAGCACTGAGGCGGACCCATCATCCACTGTCACTGTGTGCGGCCAGAACGGAAGCTGGAAGTCTCTGATTTTTTTTTTTTTTTGTCTTTTTGAGACAGGGTCTACCTGTAGCCCCAGCTGTCCTGGAACTGGGTTTGTAGACCAGGTTAGCTTTGAACTCAGAGATCCACCTGCCTCTGCCTCCTGAGTGCTGGGACTAAAGTCGTGTGCCATCATGCCTGGCTTGAAGTTTCCGATTTTTATATGTTAGTAATGAATTCACTTAAAGCAACAGCTAGGCCTCGTGGGGCAGGCCTATCTTCCTAGCTACTCTGGAGGTTGAGGTAAGGGGATCACAACTTTGAGGCCAGCCTGGGCTACACAGTGAGTTCAAGGTCAGCGTGGGCAACTTATCAGGCCCTGTCTCAAAATAAAAAGTAAAGCCAGGGCTGTGGACATAGCTCGGGAGCCATCTTTGCCAAGCATGTTCAGGGCCCTAGTTTCCAATTCCAGCACTGTGAAAATGAAATATAAAATGAAGTGAGCCTAAACCAAGCACACCATGATGGTGTCACGCTAACCAATCTGTGTGTTGATCTGGCCATAGCCTGCTAGATTGGGACCTACCCATTGGGAGTCGGCCCTGGATGGACAAGGCCTGCTGGGGCCTCAGGGCCTGGGGAAGGGCTGGCAAGGTAGCAGGCAGGGGCTGTTAAATGAAGAATCTAGAAGAATCAGGGTGCCTGCCTCTTGGCAGAGCACCAGGGTGAGCCCTGGGTGGGTGAGTCCCAGCAGAGAGCCCAGCCCAATCTGATTCCCAGGGCCCCCAGTCCCACTTTGAGTCCATGTACCATACTGAGTCTACTTCTCTAGACCTGAAATTTCCAGCCAGAGAGTAGGGCTCACACTGTTAGAATTTCTTACAACCCCAATGGGAAGACTTTATCTTCTGCCCTCTCTCTCTTTTCTGTGATCTTGAGCTGACACACTTAGTTGTGCTGAGCCTCAGTTGCCTCTCCTGTAAAGTACAGATAACAGAGATAACAGGACCTTCTACAAATTACCAAGAGGATGAAGAGAACATAAAATGTGGTTCAGAGAGAACAGAGGACTGGCAAGGGGCACACAGCAGATGCTCTCATTATGTGCCGCCCTGGCCTGGTGGCAACTCCCCAGAACCCTGAAACGCTGGGAAAGGTTCAGAGGGGTGAGCCAATTTACCCCAGTCCACACCACTCAGCTTGAACAGTCAGCAAAAGAAAGAGAAGCTGGACCTGTGAGATGGCTCAACAGATAAGGGAACTTGCCTGAGAACATGAGTTCAAGTCCCAGGACCGACATAATGGAAGAAAAGAACTGACTCCTGGCCAATAAATAACCATATAAAACAAACAAAAACAAAAACAATGGAAGAAAAAGTCCCTGCCTGAAGGGGCTGACTTAAGGAAGGGCAGCAGGAACAGCCAGCCGGCCGGCCAGGTGAGACAGGTCTGCCAGTCAAGAGAATGAAGTGGTGAAGTGGGATAAGAGTGTCTGGGGACTGGGGGTTAATAGGAAGTCCTGGAGGGCTTCCTGGAGGGGGTGAGCTGGGCTGAGATCTGAGGAGCAGCCTGGAGCAGGGCTGAAGGGCACTGTTCCCATCCAGGGAGAACAGGAAGTGTGTTCATCCACTGGCCAGTGGGGAAGCCACTGGGTCCAGACTTCCACTCTGTCGGGCCCCTCCTGGAGCCCACAGTCTGAGGGAAACTGAGGGAGAGAAGACCATCAGGCTGATCTGGCTGAGAGGCAGGAAGCAGTTCAGGAGCAGTGGTGGATAGGGAGGACTTCCAGCTGAGCCCCAGTGTCCCACTAGACAGTCAGGCCTGGCTGGGTGGCCCTGGGGATGTCACCACACCTCTCTGGGCCAAGATCCGTTCCTGGCCCAAAGGCTGCTGGGAAGGCCAGAAAGCCGCAGGCAGGCAGGGCAAGGCAAGCTAGAGTCTCCCCCATCCCTCCCTGCCCCCCCCACCCCCCAAGGGCACCGGGAGATGTCATTTCTACAGCTCTTGGGGGCGGAGGTCACCCCAGCTTAGCAGATAACATGAAGGTTGAGCAACGCCCCGCCAGCCTGCTGAGGCCAGGGTTTGGGGTCAGTGGGTCCGGGGTCAGTTCCAGGCATCTTGGGAGCTCCTGCCTGGGTGGGAGGGAAAAAGGGTGGGCCCCAGGAGCTGCCCCAAGGCCTCTGAGGGACCCATGGGGCCTGCCCAGTGGGGCCTACAGGATGCCGTTGACAGGCTTGGACCCAGGTCCACCGTAAGGCTGGAGTAGGGTCTGATGGCTCAGCGGTTAAGAGCACGGACTGCTCTCGAAGAGGACCTGGGTTTGATTCCCAGCACCCACGTGGCGGCTAAGAACCGTCTTTAACTCCAGTTCCAGGGGAATCCAACGCCCTCTTCTGTCCTCCGCAGCATTGCAAGACACGGGTGCACCAACCTACACGCAGACAGTACACTTATACACATAAACAAAAAAACCCATCGGTCCCCCTGGGGTCTGGCTTGATCCCACCCCAACCACCTGTGTAACTGCATGCAGCCTCTTGGGCCAAGGCTAGAGACAGTGCTCAGGGGGCTGCAGGCCACACATTCCCATCTGCAGGGTCTCCATCTTCAAGGTCCCCCTCTACTGGGTTCTCCCTCTTCAGGGTCCCTGTCTGCAGGGTTCCCGTCTTCAAGGTCCTCGTCTGGAGGGTCCCCTGTCTGCAGGGGCCCCCTCTTCTGGGTCCCTGTCTGCTGGGTCCTCCTCTTCTGGGTCCCCGTCTCCTGGGTCCCCCTCTTCAGGGTCCCTGTATGCAGGGTCCCCCTCCACTGGTACTTCCTCCGGGGATCCGTGTCTCTCTGACACTGGCCTGGGGTCTGTCTGTTCTGGGGACATGCATACCAGTACTAACAGTACCGACACCCTCCGCGGAGGAAGCTCAGAGAAGCATATGAGTCACCCACGGCCACACAGCGTGGCAGAGCACCCCACCCTCCTGCACCGTCCCGGGCGCACAGGGGCTGGCGGAGTGGCCGGGGACTTGGGGCAGTTGCGGCGGGTGGGCGGCCGAGCCCGGGGAGGTGCGACCCTGGCCGGGTGGCCTTCAGGACACTGGGTCCCCTCCCGCGGAGCGCCCTTCTCGTCCTGAGCCGCTCCGGGAGCCTCCGCGGCCTCCGGCAGGGGGCGGGCGGCCGCCGCGCTGGTCCGCGGCCCCGAGGGGCGGGAAGGGGGCGGGCCAGCGCTGGCCGCGATCACCGGGCGGCGGGGCGCGGGGCCGGCCGGGGCGGGCAGCCGCGCGGGCGCCCCGGCGACGGACCCCCTCGACCGCCGCCCACGCGCCCCGCCGTCCCGCCGTCCCGCGCCCCGCGCCCCGTCGCGCCCTCTCGGCCTCCCCCGGTCTGCCTGCCGCAGGCTGGGCGCTGGGCGGGGAGGGGCCGGGGCGGCTCTGCGGTGACGCACCGTTGCCAGGCGCCGCCTTATAAATCTCCGGGCCCGGGAGCCGCTCCAGCGAGTCCGAGCCGCGCACGGGACCGGGACGGGGCCCGCGGCCCGCAGCTGCACCGCCCGAGCCCCGCGCGTGCCCGCCGCGCCGCCCGGAGCCCGCCGGGGCCCGCGTTCATGCACCGCCTGGTGGCCTGGGACGCAGCATGCCTCCCGCCGCCGCCCGCCGCTTTTAAACCCATGGAAGTGGCCAACTTCTACTACGAGCCCGACTGCCTGGCCGCCTACGGGGCCAAGGCGGCCCGCGCCGCGCCGCGCGCGCCCCACGCCGAGCCGGGCTCCATCGGCGAGCACGAGCGCGCCATCGACTTCAGCCCCTACCTGGAGCCGCCGCCGCCCGACGCCTTCGCCGCCGCCGCCGCCGCCGCCGCGCCCGCGCCCGCCGCGCACCACGACTTCCTCTCCGACCTCTTCTCCGACGACTACGGCGCCAAGGCCGGCAAGAAGGCGGCGGCCGACTACGGCTACGTGAGCCTCGGCCGCCCCGGCGCCGCCAAGGCCGCGCCGCCCCCCGCCTGCTTCCCGCCGCCGCCGCCGCCACCGCCGCCGCCCGCGGAGCTCAAGGCCGAGCCGGGCTTCGAACCCGGGGACTGCAAGCGCAAGGACGACGCGCCCGCCATGGCGGCCGGCTTCCCGTTCGCGCTGCGCGCCTACCTGGGCTACCAGGCGGCGCCCAGCGGCAGCAGCGGCAGCCTGTCCACGTCGTCGTCGTCCAGCCCGCCCGGCACCCCGAGCCCAGCTGACGCCAAGCCGCCGCCCGCCGCCTGCTTCCCGGGGCCCGCGGCCGCCGCGCCCGCCAAGCCCAAGGCCAAGAAGGCGGTGGACAAGCACAGCGACGAGTACAAGATCCGGCGGGAGCGCAACAACATCGCCGTGCGCAAGAGCCGCGACAAGGCCAAGATGCGCAACCTGGAGACGCAGCACAAGGTGCTGGAGCTGACGGCCGAGAACGAGCGGCTGCAGAAGAAGGTGGAGCAGCTGTCGCGCGAGCTCAGCACGCTGCGGAACTTGTTCAAGCAGCTGCCCGAGCCGCTGCTGGCCTCGGCCGGACACTGCTAGCGCGGGGCGCCGCGGGGGGGATGCACCCGGGCGGTCTGCACCGGGCGGTCTGCACCGGGCGGTGCGCCCTGCACCGGGCTGCGCCCCCGAACCCCTGGCACCGGGATGCATCCTTTGCACCAGGACGTCTGCACCGGGATGCGTCCCTGACCTGGCACCGGGACGCACCCCTCGCACCGGGACGTCTGCACCGGGATGCACCCCTGAACCCCCTGCACGGGCCCCCGCTGCCGGGTTGATGCAACGCAGGCCTGCGTGGACGCGGGGACTGACGCAACACGCGTGCAACCGAACTGTCAGCCGGGCCAACGAGTCACCGCTTCGAGATGTTGATGTTTTGGTTTTTTTTTTTTTTTT
>VZQC01012844.1:1266534-1367656 GCA_009823505.1 Rhizomys pruinosus | reverse complement strand
TTGTTTTTGCTTTTTTTTTTTTTTTTCTTCTTCCCTCCTGACTGGATTGCTGAGAGATTTTGGTTTTTTTTGTGTGTGTCTCTCTGGTGTGTAGGGGGCCTGCTGTTATTTTGGGGTTGTGTGTGGTGGTGGGTGGGGGTGTCGCAGCTGGGATTGCTCTCCCCTGCCTCTCTCGTGGCAGATGGGGTGTGAGTCCCCCCACCCCCAGGAGCAGAGTGCTGGGTCAGGCTTTCGGGGTGACTCAGCACCCATGGGTGCTTGGGATGGGCTAGAAGCCCTGTTCGGGACGGCCTGTCCCTCGGGGTTGGTCCCAAGTGTCAGACTTGTCGGAGGGGCCGGAAGTCCATGTTTGGGGACCAGGCCGGCTGTGATTTTGTAGGAGGGGCTGTGAGTCTTGGACCTGCCAGCCCCAGTCAGGATAGATTCTTTTGGTAAGTGCCTTGTAGAAAGTACTTTGTGTTCAGTCTACAGAGGGGAGCCTGCGTGGGTGTGTGGGCGAGTCTGTGTGTCCTGGTGTAGTTGGAAGATAGAGGTAGAGGGTGGAGGGTGGTGGGGAAGGGTCCTACTTCCTCTCAAGCCCCTGCCCTCTCTGCCCCAGTGGAACTCCGAGGCCCAGCCTCACCAGCTGGCTTGTGGTAGCTGTGCTGGGACTTGAACTCAGAACCACCACACCAATTTCCCTGGGCAGCACTCACTGCATCCCACACAGTGGGACAGTGTTAGTGAAAGTCGAGGGTGCCCACAGAGTACTGGATACACCGTGTCCCTTGGTGCCTGGCATGCCAGAGTTGTTATATAAAGTGCTTATTCTTGTTATTATTTTTGATGGGAGGCTCCTGGCATTTGGCTGTGTGTGTGGAGTGCCTGCCTGGGGCTAGCGTCTGGCAAGCACTGGGCCTGCTGTGTCTCCTTCAAGCCTCATGGATGGTGGGCGCTGCTGTGATGTTGCTGTGGGCTTTGTTGCTGTGGGCAGCTTGTGGCTGTTAGGTTCCATGGTCACCCTCCCCTGAGGAATTCTGGGTAGTGAGTAGCATGGAGTGGCTTGTCAAGGGCCTCTGGGAGCCTGGGATGTTGGGGGGCAGCTGCTAGCACTGTGACCTGAGAGGAGGGTTGCTTGCTCTCCTTTTCCCTGTGGGAACCTGGTGTGTAGGGTAGAGATGGTGATCTGCGACAGCTTCCCACTTTCAAAGGACTGAGGACTGGGGCTTGCTCCACCTTCCTAATGCTAAGGTGGCAGGTGGCCCATGCAGACTCTCAGACCTCTGTCCTCAGGTCAGGGCTCCTCAAGGCCTGAGCAGATGGACAGACACCTGGCCAGGTAGGTCCTGCAGTCTAGGTCAGCCCAGCCCAGCCCGGTGTCTTGGTTTCCTCACTGGACACCAATGACAGCAGGTCAGCTCTTCTGTCAGTACCAACCACTCAGAAGCCAAGCCTGGGCAGGACCTGGGCAGGGAGGTGGGGGAGGCCACATATTTCTAGGGCTGGCCAGTCTCAGTGTACCTGTGCAGGTGGGCTGGCCTTGTACCCATTTTTCAGCATAAGTAACTGGGGCCATTGCTACTCAAGGCGGAGTGGGGCTCTACCTGCTTTCTGAGCCTTCCAGGGCTTTGCGGCTCTGATGTTGGTTTGCAGTCCCTGCCCACTTCCCAAATCCTTAGCTCCTCACAGAGGGCTCCTATCCTGGGTAAAGTGACTCACACGATTTGGACCCAGGCCTGCCTGATGAGTCTGGAGCTGGGAAAGGCAGTGCGTGAGTGGAAGACTGTGACTGTGTGGCCCAACATGGGATGGAGAATCGGGTGGGTGTCATTGATGGTGACACCCACCCCAGATTTGATCAATCTGCGGGCTGTGAGGGCTCAGGGCTGGCAGGGAGGAGGGAGCTGGCACACCAAAGCCTGGGGACAGGGAAGGGAGCTGGGGACCCTCTCTCCAGGCCCCAGGCACCAGTGGGCTGCTAGATACCCCTCCCTGCCGGGGAAGGTCAGCCATGTTGCCCACAGCCCCACTCTGTGGATTTGACCATCGCGGCTCCCTGGGAGTGGGGGGCCAGAGCTCACCCATGCTTCCTCAAACGAGAGAGTTGACAAAACGCACTCCCCTCTCATTGTCTAATACAGCTGCTACCCAGGACCTGCTGACTTTCCCTAGGAGAAAAGGAGTCAGCAGAGGGTTGGAGGCCGTGGGCGCTGGGTCTGCGTGGAGAATATTCTATGCTGTCATCTGATCCCCAGCCTACTGAAGGCGGCAGCTTCTGTTACTGGAATTTTTCTGCCTAGCAAAGAAGCTCGGAAGGAAGTGACTTGTCCAGGATCACACAGCTAGAGAGGGCAGGAGTTGGCAGAGGAATGGGAGGGAGGGGGAGTGCTCCTTCCAGCACTAAGGGGACCCCCCCGACACACACACCCAGTTCAGACTTGTTTGGTCTTTATCTCTTTCATGTTTATTTGCCCAGGTATTTTTCGTTTGTATGACAAGCATTCATTGAGCAGTGCACCGGCTCTTTTACTGGTAGTATTGGTTTACAGGGGAGAGGTGGACACTTAAATATTCAGCCACTGGAACAGGGTAACGACAGGTGGGGGCAAGGACTCTGAAAGAAGAAAAGTGGGGGAGGGAGGCCGGGGAGGTGTCTGAGGGCTGAACGAGGAGCCGGGGACACTAGCCTCTGAGCTGTGGCTTCTGCAGACCCCAGTGAACCTGGCTTTGTCACTTCCCATGGGTACAGCAAGGGCAGGTCAGGGTCTTGATCTGCCAAGTATCTAAGGAAAGATTTGACTTCTGGCCTTGGTGGGACCCTAAAAGCTCTTCACCTGCATCCTGGGACCCCACCCCACCTTTCCTGGGTGCTAATCCCCCATCCCATTCTGGACCTCTTCAGGCCTGCTGACCCGGAAGGACCCCAGTGGTGTCCTGCTGGCCACCTGTCCTGTGGGCACATTCTGTGTGGTGGAGACCCCTAGGCTGGGCAAAGCAGTAAGGCCAGGTGGGCTGGAGCTGGTGGTGAAGCCCTTGCTGAGTCCTCTGAGCCGGCACGCGGGAGCCAGCTCTGACAATGTGCAGTGATGCAAGGCTCTCAAAGAGCCGTATGCTTTTACATTAAAAAAAAAATTAAGATAATGGGCATATTTTAAAGGTGCAGGGTTTGAACAGGATGGAGACCAAGCTGAAAGTGGTGGTAAATAGAGGGAGCCCCACTGAGGATGTGGATGGAAAGTGTGTGCTAGTCAGGGGTACCTGCAAGCGCCCAGACCAGCATATTAGTGTTGATGGGGCTGGGTTTGAGTCTAGGTCCTGGTGCCTATGTTCAGCTGCCCCCCAACTCCTGGTGGCCTGGCTTCGCTGTGGGTGATCACATCTCTAGACCCTCTGTGCTGAGGGCTGGCTACATCTCAGGTGACTCTGAACTTTGTCCTTTGCTGGCCGGAGACCTCTGTAGAAGCTTAGGCCTCGCTGGGCCTGGCCTCTTGTGAACAGAGTCCATCTGCACAACTAACATCAAGCTGGCACCACCGGGCTCAAGATAGATTTGACAGAATACCTGGTAAAGTCTGCGTTGGTAATCCTTGCCTACATAGTGAGCTCCAGGCTAGCCTGAGGTACACAAGACCCTGCCCTACCTCCCCTTCACCTCCCACTGCCCCCAGCAGCAGCAGTTTGTTACACTCAGAAGGCTATAGAAGCCTGGTGAAAGTAAAGGGACATAGCCAAAGGTGCTTGGGGACGGCCTGGCAGGGGTGTCTCAAGCACAAAGATCAGCATGTGCAAAGGCCCTGAGGCAGGCTGGAGGGAGGCAGCGGGGGCTGGACCTGGCAGAGGTAGACAGAGGGTGATGGGTCTCTGCAGGGCCTCTGAGGCCAGGGTGAGGCCAACAGAGGTTGTTTTGAGGATGATTGAGAGGCTGTCCCTGCCAGGGCCTGGCATCCAGAAAGTCCTTGATAAGTCTGTTGACGAATGAAACAGGCCCCTTGGCTGTGGGGATGAGGCAAAGTGCAGTGGGTGAAAGAGATCAGAGGCTGCTTGCCCTGTGGAGGCAGGCTGAGGGATTCGAGCTTGTGACCCAGGGCCTGGAGCCATGCGAGCCGTGTGCCAGGCAGGAAGAGGGACCGGGCAGGTCAGCAGGGGCTGGAGGAGCAGAGGCCAGGTGCCAAAGAGAGTCAGAGTTCTCTGGGGAGCCATGAGTGCAGGACAGAGGGCAGCCACCTTGTGGGGAGACGGGCAAGGCTGTAGGGGGAGGCCAGGGTCCCTGTGACCTCAGGATTGGGGGACAGGTAGGAGACTGGCCCTCCAAGGGGTATTTCCTTTTTATTTGATGTCCAGACTGTGGAATATCAATAAAATCAAAAGCAACCGATTATAACACCCAGAAACAAACCTGTTAGTTCTTGCTGTGTGGCTTAGGAGAATTTCACCTCTGTGGTTCCCATTCCTTGTTTAAATGGGTGAATCCGGGTACTGGCCTTTTAAGGATGTAATGAGTTAGCTCCACACATGTATCTAGAATATTCTGTCTTGGCACAAGGCATGTGTTAGCCCCTGTCTTCAGCAGCTATTCGGTGGGTTCAGCCTCCCTCTGACCGTCCACTGAGGCTGAACTCACCATTTCCTGGCCATGTGATTTGAGCAAGCAAATACAACTCTTTCCCTGCCTCCCTTTCCCTGGCTGTAACCAGAAGATAGCATTCCTTAGAGTGTTCTGTGAAGACTTGACAGGTTAGTTCATGCAGACCTCTGGATGTGGCGTTTCTTAGCTTCGAGAATTTTCTTCCATGGATACCCCCCCGACCCTCATATGGCTAATATCGCCAATTATATTCACACCCCCTTTCTCTTTTAGGAAAGAGTGCTCTCTGTTGTTGGGGACCCCTGCCTTACAAAGATACATGCACACATCCCTATGACCCCCACCTCTACCTGCTACCCGCATCTCTTGCAGCTAGTACTGACCAGTGAGCTATAAATGGAAGCTATAGGAAGGGCTGTAGGAAAATCCTTTGCAGGAGTTGACTCAGCTGTGGGGAGATTCTCTTGCTTTCCTTTTCTGCGGCACCAAAGCTGCCAGTTCTTCCTACATTCTGCCTGGAACTCAGTCTTCATGGCCAGAGCTGCAGCAGCCATGTTGAACCCAGAGGTAACTATGGAAATGTAGAAGCCACATGCTTCATGCATGGTGTGAACCCAGAAGACAAAAGGCATTTGAGTCCTGATCACAGTGTGGCAGCCACGCAGGCCCTTCCTGGCCTTACTGTCACTTGTTTACATGGAGAAGAAATTTCTGTTCATTGAGATCTTTGTTATTTGGTTTCCTGTTACCGGCGGCTGAATTTATTTCTAATGCATTTGCCAAAATGGAATCCAGATGACTGTGCCTCTTTGTCACCTGCATTTCTTAGTGGCAGCCCAGGACTTCTTTGTCAGGATGTTCAACTGACACTATAGCTCTGTACAGGAAGATGAATATCTGTTAGATGGAGTGGAAGGGTTTTGCTAATTTGTTTTGATTATAGAAATCATGTGCAAAGTCATCTGGCCGTGAAACACTGTGCCTGCCTTCTGGAGTGTCCAGGTGCCTGGAATCTCAGTGTGCTTCAGGTCAGGCTTGATCCAGATCCTTAGAGTAGATAGAAACTTCTCATGTGGCTGTGTTGCGCTCCAAAGCCTGTCCCCCCACCCACCCCCACCCCTGACTCTAGTCCAGGAAAGGCTCCTGAGTGTCAAAAAGAGAGGCCCAGGCCCTGATGTGGTATGGAGCTGTGTGGGGACCAGACTCTACCCTGAATGACCTCTCTGCCCCACGCCCCAGCCGCCAGCACCTGCTCCCTGGAGACGCCAGCCTGCCAGGGCTGGAAGGTACTCTCGCCAGCAGCTAGGGCCAGTCCTGCTGAGATGGCTGTGAGGTGAGTTGGGAGGCCGGGAGCTGGCCAAGTAAGCTTTTATTTTTATAGCTGTCACCAGATCCCTGGCCCAGCCCTGCAGCTCTGGCAGGGACAGAGGTGGCCTGGGTGAAGGAAGAGGAAGAGGCCTGGTGGCCAGAGCAGGGCTTGTGGAGGAGAGAGCCCTGGGACAGGTCAGGGCTGCCTGAGCCCCAACAGCTCCTGCCCCAGGGGGATGGATGATTGATGGATGGGACCAGCATTTCCTGCCTTCTTCCCTGAACCCAGGGCCATGCTACCTTGTTATCATCCAGCTTCCTAAGAACTGCCGCATGTCTGGCTTCGGTCACCTTATTCTTTCTCTGAGGCCATCTTGTCTGGACCATGTGACCATCCCCTGCTCTGTGGCTCCCTTCTTTAGTATAAGACCTATACCTGTGAAGGCCCACACCTAGATTTCCCATTCCCCAGCTCCCAAGGACCAGGTCAAAACTTCTGACATCTAAGAGCCCATCTATACCTAGGCTATCAGTGCCTGGACTTGTTGAGACATGTTCCATGGGCCGCAGGGTAGCCTTGAACTTTTGATCCTCCCACCTCTACCTCCTGAGTGCTGGGATTACAGGTGGCCCTATGTGGGATGTATGCTGCGCTTGGGATCAATCCCAGGCTTTCGTGCATGCCAGGTGAGCACTCTAGCCACTCGGCTGCATCCCCAGCCTCGCACCCTGACTCGCCCTGGCTCATCTGTTTCTGTGGATGGTATTAATGGATCTCACAGGGTAGGCCTGTGCCCCATTCTTTGCTATGTTCCTCAGTTGGTGCTGTGGCTTGCTTGTTCTTTTTATTTTTCTGGTAGGGATAGGCTCACTCATTGGGGATATGTGAGTTCTGGTTCTTGGCTCTTTAGAAGTGTCTCAGGTGGACCCTGTATGGACAGGCCCTTCAGTGGACCAAGTGTGAATTTGGGGGATTGGAGTCTTGAAGGGAGGTCCTTGGGAACCATAGGAAATACTGGATTTACTTGAATTCCTGCTCATGGTGATGACTCTCCTGCCCCCTGGTCTTCTTGTATTGTTCTTTTCCTTCCTTCCTTCCTTCCTTCCTTCCTTCCTTCCTTCCTTCCTTCCTTCCTTCCTTCCTTCCTTCTTCCCTCCCTCCCTCCCCCTCCCTTCCTTCCTTCCATTTCTTCTTTGGTCTTTTTGAGTCAGGATATCCCTGTAGTCCCAGCTGGCCTAGAATACATTCTGTAGACCAGGCTGGCCTTGAACTCACAGAGATCCACCTGTCTCTGCCTCCCAGTGCTAGGATTAAAGGCGTGTGCCACAACGCCTGGCTATTTTATTATTATTTTTTAATTTTTTTAATTTAATTTTATTTATTTATGTATGTGTATGATTGTACTGTCTGCATGTAGGTTTGTGCACCCGTGTCCTGCAATGCCGCGGAGGTCAGAAGAGGGTGCCGGATTCCCCTGGAACTGGAGTTCTCCTGGAATTGGAGTTTCATATGGTTTTCGGCCACCATGTGGGTGGTGGGGATCGAACCCGGGTCCTCTGTAAAAGCGGTCGGCGCTCTTAACCGCTAGGCCATCTCTCCAGCCCCTATTTTATTATTTTTTTTTACTGTTTATGTTTCTTTAAGAAATAAACACTTTTGGGGGTGCTGGAGAGGTGGCTCAGCAGTTAAGAGCACTGGCTACTCTTGCAGAGGACCCAGGTTTTGTTGCCAGAACTCACATGGTAGCTAACAACTCTCTGTAACTCAGTTCCAGAGAAATCTAATACCTTCCTCTGACTTCCCAGAGCATTAGACAACACGGGTGCACTTACATGCAGCTAATACATTCATCACATAAAATAAAAATAATAAAAATAACATATTTTAAAAAATTAAAAAATAGGGGCTGGAGAGATGGCTCAGCGGTTAAGAGCACTGACTGCTCTTACAGAGGACCTGGGTTCGATTCCCAGCACCCACATGGTAGCTAAGAACCATCTTTGACTCCAGTTCCAGGGGAATCCAACGCCCTCTTCTGACCTCTGTGACGTTGCACGGCACTGGTGCACCAACCTACATGCTGACAGTATACTCATAGACACTAAAAAAAAAATTAAAAAATAAGCTTTTTATTTTGGAAAAGAGTGGCAGAAAAATGTCAAACTCCAAACTTCCTTCTGGACTGAGAATAAATCCTTTAGCTGTCCTCAACACTTGATGTTTTCCTTTTTAAAATTTTTTAAAAAATTATTATTTTTTTGATCTTTTCAAGGCAGGGTCTCCCTTTAGTCCAGCTGAACTAGAGCTCACTGTGTAGACCAGGCTGGCCTTGAACTCACAGAGATCTACCTGCTCTGCCTCCCGAGTGCTGGGATTAAAGGCGCTCGCGCCACCATGCCTGGCTTAATCTGTTTTTAAGTCAGGGTCTCACTATATAGCCATTGCTGGTGTGGAACTCACTATGTAGATCAGGGTGGCCTCAGTCTCACAGAGATCTGCTGGGACTAAAGATGTGTGCCACCACACCCTGCATTATTTTATTTTCTGAGACGGGGTCTTATAGTTGAGGCTAGCTTTGAACTCACTGTGTAGCTGAGGAGGACCTTGAACTTCTGACCCTCTCTCTGCTTCTACCTCCACCTCCACAGTAGGTTTTCTTTTTTCTTTCTTTTTTTTTTTTTGCCAGAGTCTGTCTGTGTAGCCCAGGCTGGGATCCTTGGAAATTCCACACATGCCCCTAACTCTTATGGTTCTGACATGTAATCCATGTAATTTTTTTTTTTTTTGGTCTTTTTGAGACAGGGTCTCCCTGTAGCTCCAGCTGGCCTGGAACTCCCTATGTAGACAAGCCTGGCCTTGAATTCACAGAGAGATCCTCCCGTCTCCGCCTCTCAAGTGCTGGGATTAAAGATGTGCACCACCATGCCCTGCTGACATGTAATTTCTACACAAGCCTCTGCAACTACCATTTAACCGCCAAAATGGGGCCATTTCGAGAAAATGCCACCTCCAGCTGTGGGGACCCTCCAGTCACGATCACTCTTGGAACCACCTGCTGTGGTTCTTCACTGTGTCTCTCAAGCTAAGCCAGCCAGTCTGCCTCTTCTGAATCTCTCCACCTTGGCACAAAGGAAGATTCCAGAAAGCTAGCTTATGGTATGTCTCTCCTATGTCCTGCTGCGTGACTCAGGGCCCGTGTCTTCTCACAGCTCTTCTCTCTGTCCTGTGATGTCACATGCTGGTCACCTGATCAGAGCATGCAATCAAGTCTTCACTTTCAGTTTTGGTTTGGGGTCTTTGAGACAGGTCTCACTGTGTAGCCATGGATGGCCTCAAACTGCAAGGACTCTTCTGCTTCTGTGTCCCCAGCTGTGGGATTGCAGGCAGCCACCACCTGGGCTCCCGAGACCTAGTCACATCTATGAGTGTCTTTTCCCTTTTTGTAACTAGTATTTGAGGGGAGGGACTGTGAAGCAATGTGGGTATCTTGGATAGCTTCCAGCTCTCAGTCATATACTTATTTTTTAAAAAGCAATTTATTACATTTTAGTGTGTGTGAGCGTGCACGTGTGTGTGCGCGCACATGCACATGTTAAAATACAACTTTTGGGAGCTGGTTTTCTCTTTCTACCATGTGGAGCCTTAGGACTGCACTCAGGTCATTCAACACTGAAGTCTGCCTTGGTGGCAAGTGCCTTTACCTGCTGAGCTGTCTGACTAAGACAGGGTCTCCCTATAGCTCCAGCTGTCCTGGAACTCACTCTGTAGACCAGGCTGGCCTTGAACTCGCAAAGATCCGCCTGCCTCTGCCTCCCAAATGCTAGGATTAAAGGTGTGTGCCACCAAACCCAGCCTTACTTTTTATTACTTATTTTTTTGTTGCATGTACGGGAGGTCTATGTAAGGTGTCGTCCTCAATTGCTCTCAATTTATTTTATTTTTTATTTTATTTTATTTTATTTTATTTTATTTTACTGTTTGGTATTTTTTTTGAGACAGGAACTCCCTGTAGCCCCAATTGGCTTGGAACTCGCTATGTAGATCAGGCTGGCCTTGAACTCACAGAGCTCTGCTTGCCTCTGCCTCCCAAGTGCTGGAATTAAAGGCATGTGCCACCATGCCTGGCTCTACCTTACTTTTTGAAACTCTCATTGAGGTCTCTCATTGAGGCTGGAGGTTTCCAAGTAGCTTGGAGCCCCAGGACTTCCTGCCTCTGCATCCCCAGCATTGGGATTACAGTCACACCTGGCTTTTACATGGTGCTGGGGCTTCGAACTCTGGTCTTCATGTCTGAGTGGCAAGCAGTTTACTCGCTGAGCTGTCTCTCCTGTTCCTCATTTATTTCTATCAAGGCAGAGTCCTTGTTTCTGTGTTATTGGGGGATGGGGTTACATCATCATCATCATCAATCATCATCATCTTTATTTATATGGTCTAGATCCTGGTGCCCCTGCCTGTGAGCTCCTTTCTCTCAGCTCTCCAGAGGTTGTGGCTCCTCAGACCCTCGTCAAGCCCTTCAAGGCTCAGGAAACAGCAGTCTTGGGCCCACACCTCAATCTGCATAACATGAAGGCCCTTCCTCAAATCGTAGACACTGGAGGCTAGAACTGTCTCTTTTCTCTGCGGCCAATGGGTAGAAAGCGGGAGACCCTGATGGCTGGGCCCCAGCCACTGCCAGCGATCTTGACTTGGTGTGGGTGGAGACTTCAGCACCAAAGGTGTTTGGGACAGGGTCACCTCTGTACTGGGCCATCCATCCTGTGCATCGGAGTGTGTAGCACCATCTCTGTCTCCATTTGCTGGACTCTGCTAACCTCTCTTTCCAGAGGGGTCTTGAATACACAGTGATCCTCCTGCCTCAGCCTCCTGAGTGCTGAGATTACAGGAATAGGCCACTATGCCCAGCATTTTTTTGTTTTGAGACGAGCTCTCCTCATGTATACCAGGTTAGCCTTCCTCAAGCACTCAGATGCTGGGATTAAAGGCATGCACCACCACACCAGGCTCATTGTCAAAGTTGTGACAACCAGATTGTCTCTAGATGCCGCTGCCTATTCCTTGGAGGTCAAACTGCTCCTCTCCGGTGTGGAGGGAGGTTGAGTGTGGGAAGTATCCACTTCACTGGCCTCTGTCCCTGTCACTCAGGAGGTGAGGCTGAGCCAGCCCTGGCCTGCCTGCAGCTGGGTGGAATGAGAACGCCACTCTTTTTGAATTGGTCTCACTCTCTACTGGGTGAAATTCTGGGATGCAGGCTGAGGGCCGGGTGCAGGAGGCAGGTCTGGGCTGAGGCGGCCCCACGTTGCAGGGAAAGAATATTGCAAAAGCAGGCCTCGGGCTGTCCCATTTAATCCTTGAAATGGCTCTGTGGGGTGGGATGCTTCACTGTCCTCGTTTTCCAGCCAGGGGACAAGTCACACACAGGTGCGTGCCACCTGACAGGACGCTGGAGAACACAGTGTTACTCCCGCCATAGCTGTGCAGAGGCAACAAGCTTGGCTCTGACCCCCAGGGAGTATTGGGCAAACTTAAAGTGAGGAACACTCTAGGGAACAGCTGGCCTGGCATCTGCCAATGTGCCAAGGGTACAAGAGTTGGGGACCCTGAGGAACCAACCCCAAACAAAACTGGAGGGACTTATGTCCCCCTGCAGGGACAAAGACCTGTGTCAACCTGATGTTGACTTGCCCTTGATGTTAGTACTCTGTGTGTGTGCCAGATTCAGAAGGCCACTTTGTGAGTGCTCTCATTCAAAGTTCAAGGGCAGGCGTGAGGGAGCACTAAAACTCTGGCAGTTTTTCTATCAGCAGTGGAGTTACTGCCCAGACAGGGGCACCGGGTAGCCTTCTAGACTACTGAGAAATTTCTAGTTCTTACCCAGGAAAGTGGCATAAGTGGCTGGGGACATGGCTCAGTCGGTTATGTTTGCCTGGTAGTATGATGCTGTGAGTTCTGTCCCCAGGACCACATACAAGACTGCAGGCCTGACATCCCAGCACTCAGAGAAGGAAGCAGGACAATCGGAGGTCGAAGACCATCCTCAGATACATAGTGGGTTTGGGGCAAGCCTGGGCTACATAGAGACCCTGTTTTGAAAAACAAAACAAAAAGCCAAAAAGAAAACATATGTACATGTCACCGGATGCTTGGGACCCAGTCCCTCTATGCGCTGTGCTGCATTGGGGAAACCATTAAGGTGAGAACAGGAGGTGCTGGTGGAACAGAAGAGGCTGGGTAGGGAAGCAGGAGTGGGTTAAAGGGAATAAAGAATGAAAAATAGATCTGTGTGCATAGTCAGGGCTCCGGGTAAATGTGGTTGGCCTCTAGGCCCAAGACTCAGAAAACGGAATACTATCTAGGAGTTCAGAGAGGGGGTTACACAGCTTGAGGTTACACAGCAGGGGGGTGGCAGGACTTGATTTGAACTCAGGTCTGAGGATACCAGTTTGTGTTCCCTCCCTATTGCTCTGGCCTGGCCTCAGTGGCTGGAGTGGACTCATTGCAATTCTGGGAGGTTCCCCAGGGCCCAGTGGGGGTGGCAAAAGTGGAGCTTGGCAAAGACAGTCCAGCCCAAGTTGGGGGTGGGGTCAGTGGGGCATGGGCCCCCAGCCTAGGATCCCTCTGGCCCTGGGTGGAGCTAGCCTCTACCTGCCTCCTGCTGCCTTTGCCTTCCTTCTTAGGCCTGAGCATGGGCTCTGGAGCCCCAGGGTTTGGGTTCAAATCCAGTCCCATTTGGCTGGGCAACCTGGGCCCTGGGCCTGGATTTCAGCCCCAGATCTTGATTTGTTAGCCTTGAGATGGCAGCATTAGGGAATCGGATGAAAGTGGGGCTCACTCTGGTGATTGCTACAGTGGGAAGGGGGGCTTGGACCCCAACCTGCCAGAACAGCAGGATGGAATGGAAGGTTCTGGAAAAGGGGGTCTCTTGACTGGGGTCACAGAGGACTTTTACTGGACACAGAGTTGTTCATGAAGGTTCTCAGCAAGCTGAGGGGGCCAGGATGGGCTTCCTGTGCTCTACAGGGTTCAGCTGCCCAAGATGATGGTGCAGTCCAGAATCCCAGCACTTGGGAGGCAGAGGCAGGAGGATGGAGAGTTCAGGTGAGACTGAACTATAGAATGAGACCCTTGCTCAAAACCAAAACAGGAGCTAGGTGTGGTGGCACACACCTTTAATCCCAGCAGCTGGGAGGCAGAGGCAGCGGATCTCTGTGAGATCAAGGCCATCCTGATCTATGTAGAGAGTTCCAGGTCAGCTGTGGCTACAGGGAGATCCTGTCTCAAAAAATGAGATGCAAGACATGTATGGCAGAAGGCATGAACAGGGGTGGGGTGTGGGCAGGGAGAGGGGAATGTGTCTAAATTGGACTGAAAGATAATGAATGAAATGCACAATTCATCAGTAAAAATATTAAAAAAAAAGAAAAATTCTGACTGTTTAAAGAAATAGTTTCCTCAAAGGCCTCATGCAACTTAAGGAAATCATGGATTCACAATAAAGTTGCATTAATTAAAAAAGAAAGAAACCAAACCAAAACCAAAACAAACAAAAATACAGGGCTGGGGAATAGACTCAGTAGGTAAAGGCGCTTACCACCAAAACTATTGACTTGAATCCAATCCCTGGGACCCATATGGTGGAAGGAGAGAGCCACCTCCTGAGTTATCCTCTGACACCACACAAACACATGTACACATTCACAACAAATAACTGTAACCGAGAAACAAAGCAACAACAATAAAGACAAAACACCAAAATAACAGGAGAAAGAAGAGGGGTTGGCCATGTGGATTAAGAGCCTGCTGCTGCCATATTGAAATTCTTAGTCATTCTAGCAGGAGACTCTGCTTTCCATATGGCTGGCCTGAATGGGGCTGTGTGCCTGTCAGGTCACTTGCACTTTACTTGAGCTACTTACTTCCTTTGAGGTTCGAGGACATTTTGAGGGCAGCTGTCCCTGTCACTCACCTTTGCTGACCTGTGTCCTCCTGGGCTCTGCCCTCATAGTGAGAAACTGGGGAAAAGCAAAATTGGCAAGGCTAGCTGTTGAGAGCATGGCAGGCTCTCCATGCAAACTCTAACTTCTGCCTGGCCTGCCTTAGGCACTTGCTCAACATTATTAGTGTGTGTGTGTGCTTGCATGTGTGCAGGCATGTGTGTGTGTGCATGCATGTGTGCAGGCATGTGAGGAGCCAGTGAATGACCTTGGGTGTCCCCTTTCTCAGGCACCGTCCACCTTTATTTTTTTGAGAAAGGGTCACTTACTGGCCTGGAACTTACCAAGTATGCTCAGCCGGTGGGCCAGCAGGCCCCAGGGACCTGCCTGTCCCACCTTCCCGCTGCTGGGATTATAAGTGTGTACCACCGTGCCCAGATCTTCTACATGGGTTTTGGGAATCGAATTTAGGTACTTGTGCTTACATCGTAAGCATGTTACCAACCAAGCCCTCTCCCTGGGCCCCATTACTTTTATTATTATTACTATTATTATTTGTAGTGCTGGGGGTTGAACCTAGGTACTTGGACAGTCTAGGCAAATGGTCTACTACTGAGCTGAATTCCAAGCCCATTTTTACTTACTTACTTACTACTTACTTACTTTATTTATTAGACAAGGTCTCCCTGTAGCTCCAGCTGTCCTGGAACTTGCTATGTACACTAGGCTGGCCTTGAACTCACAGAGATCTGCCCATCTCTGCCTTCTGAGTGCTGGGATTAAAAGCAAGTGCCACTAGGCCTGGCACTTTTTTTTTTTTTTTTTGAGACAGTGTCCCACTAAGTTTTAGAGGCTGGTTTTTGGCCTTCCTCTGTAGTCAAGGCAAACCCTAAACTTGCAATCCTCCTTCTCAGCCTCCTGAGCAGCTGGTATCAGAGGCCTATGACATCAAACGGAGCTTTATTTATTTATTTATTTATTTATTTAATATTTTTGTTTTCTTAACTTTAGATGGTCTCCTTCTGTTCTCCAAGTTGGCCTTGACTTATAGCAATCCTCCTGCCTCAGCCTCTTTGATTTTTCTTTTTATCACAAATGAGACTGATTTTAGCACCATACATGAATGCTCTCAAAGACATTTCCCATGAGGCCAAGGCTGAAGCTGAATGGGCTGGCATGGCTGACCCTTCCACAGGTGAGTCTATGTTCTCTGCTAGCCTTTTGATCACATGATCTCTTAGGATACAGGAACTAGGTGCATTTTCCCAGCAGATCACAGCCCTAGGTGTAGACCTTGGATCCTCTGCCCAGTATTCACAACCACTCCCTTGACTTCCAGTGGGCAGCTAGCCTGCATCGCCAGCTGGCATACCTGTTCTCATGGTGAGCATCTTTGACTGGGCAAACCTTTGGTCTTTGTTGGTGGTGCATGGGTCCTCTTTTTCTTTTCTTTCTTTTCTTCTTCTTTTTTTTTTGGTCTTTTTGAGACAAGGTCTCCCTGTAGCCCCAGCTGGCCTGGAACTCACTCTGTAGACCAGGCTGGCCTCGAACTCACAGAGATCCGCCTGCCTCTGCCTCCCAAGTGCTAGGATTAAAGGCATACGCCACCACGCCCGTGGTCCCTCATGTGAAGCCTCTGGTCCAGCCGGCTGCTGGTGGACACCGGGTTATACCCAGGGTTTGGCTGTTGGATCGCCACACCCATTTTTGAATTTGCAAGTGTCTTTCATGGGCATCAGCTCTGTCATCTGGTGGTTTGTATCTGGGCAGTTTGGCCAGGCATGGTTCTTACAGTGTTACACTCCTGTGGACGGAACTGAGGGTGCAATAGGCACAAGGGCCCCAGCACCCAGCCTGCTTGGCACAAGAGACCTTGAGTGCTCTCTCAGCTAAGTGGGTCCTTGTGACTTTTGTGTTTCCCAAGGTGCCTTCTGAATGCCTTGGTGCTCTCTGCCAGGCCTCTATAAGTCATCTGGGTCCCTCGATGTCATCCTGCCTGTGAGTGGGGTACCCCAGGATGTCACATGCAGGGTGCCAGTGAGCAGCTGGCTGATGAGTGAACTAAAGCAAGTGAAAGGGAAAATACACCCCGAACATTTATCTCCTCAAATCCCACTGAGTTCCGGGTCACTGTGGGCCCACAGAGGTGCGCTTCCAGCAGCTGGAATTAATTCTTTCTGTCCTCTCTCTCCTCACTCTGTAGCCCTGGCTGGCCAGGAACTCACTATGTAGTCAGGCTGGCCTCCAACTGGAAATCCCCCTGCTTCAGCCTCTCCAGCGCTGAGACTGCAAGAGTATACCACCTTGCTCTGTTTGGAGCTGGAGCTGGGTCGCAGGGTTTGGTGCATGCTAGGCAGGTGCTATATCAGCAGAGCCACATGCCCAGCCTCACAACTGTGTCTTCTATGTTCCCAGAACAGCAAGGAGGAGCGTGGGAGATGGCTGTCACTGATGGGAAAGAAAGGAGGTGGGTATGGTGTGTGTGTGTGTGTGTGTGTGTGTGTGTGTGTGTAGGGCGGGGTTCCACGTGGAGTGGGGTGTGCTCCTGACTGCTTTCTCTAGGGATCACAGGGTGGGCAGCGCCAGTCAGAGGGAGGGGGCCTCGAATGGGAAGATCCTGGTCCCCAGTGGACACTCTGAAGGTTACGGTCTGTGGTAGCAGGTGGAGAGACTCTCTGGATTTCCTGGTGGCCTTGGGGAGGCCTGGACTCCCTGAACGAGGGCTCTATGCCCAGGTGAGCCGGGCAGGGAGAAGCAGCTCCTGGGCTGGTGAGTGGGATGGAGCTGGCAGGGGGCCAGGGAGATGACTCCAGTGGGAGGCAGGCCCTGGCTAGCCTCCTGGACAGGGCAGTATGTAGAGCGGGGGCTCCCAGCACCCCTCGCTCAGGACCCCAGGAGATGATTGCCGGCCGGGTGGTCTCTGCTGGGGCTTCTACCCTGGTCCTTTGTCTGTTTCCCCATCTATTCTCTGGATTTGTTGCTTCTTTTGATTCCCACTTTCCTCCACTTTTCAAGAACTTCAGCACAGGAACGAGGGCAAGGGTGCTTCCAGAGACCTGTGGCACTGACCACTGCACCCCAAGGAATCCCGCCAGGTGGGGATGTAGCTCGAGACCCAGCGTGATGGTCCCCATTCTGTCCCCACAACTGTCCCTCTCCTCCCACTGGTCACTGCTGGGCTCTTCAAGTTTGGGGGCTTCTACTCTGGGGGGTCTGGAGCAGGCCCAGAAACCAGAAAGGTCACCTGTGCGTCTGAGTTGCCCCTGGTTAACACTTGACACCTCAGCTGAGGGTGGTGGCATTCACCTTTAATCTCAGCACTTGGGAGGCAGAGGCCGGCAGATCTCTGTGAGTTCAAGGCCAGCCTGGTCTACAGAGTGAGTTCCAGGCCAGGTGGGGCTACAGGGAGACTTTGTTTCAACCCCCCCAAAACAAATAAGACTTGATGCCTCTTCCCAGGACTCCTCAGTCCTATAGTTCAGCAGCTTTGGGGTGTATGGGGATGTGAATGCATGTGTGAGCATGTCTGTGCATCCTGTTTGCATGTATGTGCACATGTGCACATATGAACAGCATGTACGTGCACACATGCTTGCATACATGTGCACATATGTGCACACAGGCAGCGCATATATGTATGTGTGCATATACATGTGTGAACATGCGCACACATGTATACATGTGTTTGCATATGTGTACACACACATGTGTGTAAGGTGTGTAGGGCCATGAGGAGTCACTGACACTTTCTGCATTAGAGAAGACTCCTGGGTGTCCTGGTGAGGAGAGCTGTTGGCGGCTGGCAGGTCATTGGGCACTGGAGATGGAGGCTTCTGGGCAGACTAGCTCTCCAGGATCACGAAGAGCCTGCGCAAGCACAGAAAGAGTGGATTGTTTCTCCACCTGTGTGAAAAGCAGGCTATGCGTGGATGGTTCTGGAAGGACTCCCAGGACAGGAGACCCAGTAGCCTCTGAGGAAGGAAGCTGGGGGTTGGGGCTGGATGGGGGCCTCTCTGAAGTCCTGCCGAGGCTTGGGGTCAAGTCCTGCCTATAATTAGCTGTGTGGTCCCAAGCCAGTGGCATGCTCTCTCTGAGTTTCCCTCTCAAACTCCATGTAAATGAGGCAGCCCAGGCTGGCTGTTCCTGCTCCATCTTGGGCTCTCAGGAGGTCTGGGTCGGCCCTTCCTTTCCTTCAGTCCTGCAGGCCCAGGGTGCTGTGTCCTAGTTGGGTGGCTGGAGGACACTGCTCAGGTGCACCCTTCTCCATTGCCTGGCAGATGCTGGGTAGAGGACATCTGTCCCCACCTTGTGCCCTGGGGGCTGGCCAGAAGATGTCTACCCAGACCTAGGAGACAAGGAGCTAAAGGGACAGAGATGGAAGGACAGGCAGAAGGACAGACAGAGAGAGCTGGGGTGTAGATGGGAGCTGAGGAGACAGCATCTGGGCTGTGCGTGGTGAGGGTGGGGCGGACTGCCCAAGGTGGGTGCACGCAGCAGAAGGGTGTGGGCACCTCCCTCCCCTACCAGGAATGGAAGAAGCACCCAGGTTGGAGCTGTGCTGTCACCACAGGGCCCTACAGCACCCACCACTCCCTTCCTGGCCCTTCAGGCCTCCGTGGGACGTGGCTGCCTCCCTGGGGCCCCTCCTGAGAGGAGCCAGGAAGGCCTGAAGTGAAACTGAGCTAATTAGGGCTCGGCACTGGGATAATCACAGTCTGGAATGTTCCTTAGGAAGTCCAGGTGGGGTGGATGAGCCCATCAGGCCACTGACTCCCAGACCCTGAGCATCAGGGCAGGCCTATGGCCTTCCTATCGTCTCCCTGGCTTCCCTCGGCCGCTCACTAAGGCCCAAGCCCTTCGCCTCTGCCTGGCCCTGCCTCCCGCTGGCCTCCTGCCCTCTCTGGCCTCTCTGGGCCTTATTGCTCTTGCTTTTTTCTTTTCCAGGTTTGGGCTGGGTCTTACCTACTATGTGGCTATGTCTGGCCTTGTATTCACTCTTAGCCCCGTGGGCCTTGGATTCATGGCAATCACAGGTCTGTACCACCACACCTGACTTGGCCACTGCAGTTTTGTGAACTGTTCACACTTGGCCCAAGGCTACAGGACCTTTGCACGGGCTGTGCCCCCTCCTGAGTCCTTCCACCGCCAACCAGAGCTTCTCCTGCACATCTCCCAGCCTCAGCTCAGTCCCTCAGCAGGGACGTAGAGAGGCCCTTGCTCTTTCAGGCAGCTAGGCACTCTCTTTCCCAGAGTTCATCACTCTCTGCTCTTTGGGCCGCCATTACCAGTTGTCCCCAGCACCCCCCCCCCGCCCCCGTAGGTCTTGTATAGCCCAGGCTGGCAGTGATCTTACTATGTAGGCAAAGATGACCTTGAACTCCTGATCCCCCTGCCGCCATCTCCCACGTGCTGGAAGCAGAGGTGTGCACCACCATGCCTGGCTGCCAGCTCTTTTTTCCATTATCTTTATTTTCTCACTTTACGTTTTTATTTTTTTGAGACAGAGTCCCATATAGCCCAGATCGTGCTTGAACCTCCTCCTGGGTCAGCCTCCTGGCTAGCTGGGATTAGGATGGTCTCTTACAGCCTTGGCTACTTCCTGAGCTTTACAAATGACCAGGGGCCTACTGGGGCAGGCGTGGGGAGACCTTGGGCCTTTCTGCCTCCATTCCCTCCTGTGACTCAACCATAGCCAGAGTTTCTGGGGCTACTGTGCACCAAGCACTGCCTAAACCAGGCATGGCGGTGCATGCCTGGGATTCCAACAGCCCGTGGAGGCGGGAGAGTCAGGATTTCAGGGTCATCCTTGGTTACATATTGGGTTCTAGGCCAGCCTGGGCTACATGAGACCCTATGTAAAAAAAAGTTTCTATTTCTGATGGTCCTGCAAAGTGGAATGTTCCCCAGGCTCACAGGCAGCCGAGCTTCTGCCTCACCCAGGCTCCACCCGGTGTCTTCTGCCACAGCTCAGAGCAGGTTTGAGTGAATCACGGGATGAGTCCTCCAACCTCCAGCTGCCCTGCTGCCACCCCAGCCCTGGGTCTGTTCTCTATGTGCTCCAGAGATGAACACAAGCTAGACCATCACCCTCCGCTCCAGAGCTTTCCATGGTTTCCACAGCCTTCAGAGTGAAGAGCAACCTGACAACAGGCAGGTCACAGAGAAGGTGACCCCTCCCCTTCCCTCCTCTCCCTCTGCCCTCTCTCCTTCCCTTCCCCCTCCCCCTTTCTTCTCTCTCTCCCCTCTGTCTTGATTTTTCTAACCACCCCACTCCTGCCTGCCTCAGGGCCTTGGCATCTGCCATCTCTGCCCTCCTGTAGTGGGCCCACCCCACTGCTTTCTCTGGGCCCCCGGTTCATCTCCCAGCTTCTGCCTTGGCTGGTGGCGATGAGTCCCAGGTGGCGCCCATACTGCAGGCCTGTCTCTGTGAACAGAAGCCACCTCCTCTGGGAGGACACAGCCCAACAGCAGGGAAGTGACAGGCCAGGCACTTGTCCTCTTCCCCCCATTTGGGTCGTGCAATGCCCACGGCAGAGCGCGGAACGGTCCCCCAGCCCCAGGCCTGGGGGGCAGCCGAGGCCCTGCCCTGCACCTTCTCCCCACTTCTATCTGAAGCGGCCCCGTGAGCTGCGTCACCCCCACCCTGGCCCTGTCTCTGTTTCTGGCTGGAGAGCTGTGCGCACAGGGAGCCTCTCCTGATTCTCCCCACTTTCTGATTCCACCCTTGTGGCCTCTTTATGGCCCCTTTTCCCCACTGGCTCAGAAGATTACTGGGTGAACTTTGTCCCCCACCCCAGAATGCAAGGCAGGATCCTGTTGACTGCATTGCTGGTGCTCCCAGTGCGGATCGCAAGACTTGGCACACAGTGCATGTTCAATAAATGTTTGTTGCATGGCTGAATAAATAAACAGTTGGGTGAATTGGGAGTTGGGGGCTGGGCACCAGCAGGGCTACTGGTTCTTCTCCAGACTGTCATCTGCACCCAGCCCAGCCCCTCAGGACACCATGACAGCTGACAGAGCGCCTGCCGTCTTTTCCATATGCAGCTAAGGCCAAGGCCAAGGCAGAAGAAGTTCACACATGTCCGCTCACAAATGAAGAAACCCTTGCCCTCCTGGGTCCCCCTCGCTAGTGTCCAGTGTGCTCCATGTCCAGGCCTAACATTTCTGCAAGGTGTTGAGAGGAGCACATTTGGTATGTGCTCATTCGGTATGTCCACATTCATGCACTGAGGGACCTACCTGGCCCCATGCTGTAGACTCCTGACCAGGGTCATTCCCAGTGTCCCTAGGGCTGAGGATTCCTTGCCAGTCCTATGTCCCTGGGGAGCCCTTGGCATCGAGTGTGAGAAGGGAGGGGAGGAATGGCCGGGGTGTCAAGCAGATTCCTGGCCAGACTCCTTCACTTGGTAAATATTTAGAGAGCCAGGAATGGAGAGGAGGAGGAAGCGTGCACAGGGCCCAGAGAGACATGGGAGAGACAGAGACAGAGAGAGGTGGCTAGGCCTATGGGGAGGAAAGAAGAGAGGGAAGGAAGAGAGACCCACCCGGGCCCTCACCCTGTGCACAGACCTCTCTCCCTCTCTGGCACTTCATGGGATTGTCCTGAGGGCCTGCACACTGGAGTGACCATGGGCCCCGTGACACCTGTGACTTGTACATGACCTTGTATAGCGGGGGATGGGACGGGACTGGTACATCAGAGGATTGGAGGCCAGAGCCGGGGTCATAGCAGACCTTAGGGCACTGATCTGGCTAGGCGGTGTACCGGGTATGTGTCCCATAGTGGGTGAGGCTGGGGGTGTCTGGAGTACTGACCACAGCTTTGGGTGCCACAAGGGCCAACCTGCTCAGTGGCCATGGCTGCTGGGCTTGTGTCCTCCCCAGGTGTGGAGGACCTGGCCTCTTGGAAGAGGGTCACTTGACTTCTGTTGTCATAGAGCCAGAAACAGCCTTAGAAACCCCAGTGGTCTCCTAGGAGCAAAGCTTGGAGTGGGATGGGATGGCTGGCTCACTCACAGGCCCGGTGACTTGGGCATTCATGTCTTGTTTCCAAGTTTCTGGATTGCCTGAGTCTCTGTGTTTGTTGTTTGTTTGTTGTTTTTGAGAAGAGTCTCTCAGACTTGTGCTGTGCTGAGAGCAGAACCCAGGGCTTCGTGTACGCCCGGGTGGCAGCATTCTACCAACCCTTCACCCATCTGGGAAATGGCCTGATAACATTTACAGGGCGACACATGGATTAAACGAGACAGTATACAGCTGGAGCTCAGCACAGGGCCAGGAACGCAATGAGTGCTCCATCTTAACTGGGGCTTGGACACTGGTTTTGTTTCTCTTGAGACAAATTGTTTTTATGTAGCCCTGGCTATCCTGGAACTCACTATGTAGACCAGGCTAGCCAGGAGCTGCCTCTGCCTCCTGAGTTCTGGGACTGAAGATATGCACTGTCGCACCCAGGCCTGATACTGTTTCTGAATTTTAACTTATGTGCATTTGTGTGTGTGTGTGTGTGTGTGTGTGTGTGTGTGTGTGTGTGTGAGTTGCAGTTCGAGGCAGTTGTCAGAGCCCTCAACAGCAGTGCTGGGAACCAAGCTCAGGCCCCCTGGAAGAGCATCAAATGCTCGTGAGCACTGAGCCATCCCCCCACCCTTGGGACCTGGTCTTCTAATAATTTAAGTGACTCTGTTAATCACTCCCCTTGCCCCAGAAGGGACTGAGGGTCAGAGAGGAAGTGGCTTGGCAAAGGTCACCGGCCAAGAGCAGAGGCTGAGGTTTGAAGGCCGTAGGCCACCCTCGATGGGTCGGCCCTAGTGGGCTGCTCAGAACTGTAGTCTCCATGGTTGATCGACACCCGTGACTTGGTCTGACCCCCCTGGCCTTCTCTGAGCTATGGTCACTTACTGGGCCAGTTGCGAAACCCCTCTCCCTCCTGTTGATAAAAGGCTGTTGCAAGAGCCTGGGAGAAACCATGAAGTAGGTGTCACCCTGCTGCCAGTCCACTGCCCCTTTCCTGCCTGGGGCCTGGGTAGGGCCCCCGTTCCTTACTCTCCCTCCAGGAGGCTAGGTGGGTCTGCAGGGGGCTTTGGGGAGTGGGACGGGATGTGCCAGGTTCCTGTCCTCCACCGCCTACCACCTTTGGGGAAGGGCGGCTCCACCTTGCCAGGTGTCCAGACCAGACTCAGGTGCCCTTGACTCAACTCTAGCTTTGCATCTGCTAACTGGGTGGGAAACCCTGTCATGCTACCTTCAGATTCATCCTGAGCCCAGCCAGGCTCCCCCCCAGCCAGGCTCCCCACCAGCCAGGCTCCCCCCCAGCCAGGCTCCCCCGTTCCCTGTGGACTCAAGTCCATACCTTTTCTCCCACCCAGTGCGGTAAGCTCCTGAGGGTTGTCTCTCTACTTCATTCTGGATTTCTACACACAAAGTGTCTCTCCTCTGGGCAGAAGCTCTGGCCTCCCACCTCAGAGCACCCAAAGCCTTTTCAAGGCCCACAGGACCCTTGCCTGTTCTAACCCCCACCCTAGCCCCTTCACCATGTCTTTGATCCATACACCCTGGGTTCATGCTTCTCCAACATGCCAGGCTGGAGGAACCTCAGGGCCTTTGCACTTGCTGCTCATGTTGGGTAGAATGCTTGTCCACACAGCCGGCCTTGCTATTCTCTCGTTTCATCTCAATGTCCCCTCCTCTGGGAAGCTTGCTCTGGCTCCCTGCCCCAATGTCACCTCCACCATCACCCATCTTTCCCTCCTACATTTATTTATTTATTTATTTATTTATTTATTTATTTATTTATTTTGGTCTTTTTGAGACAGGGTCCCCCTTTAGTCCCAGCTGGCCTGGAACTCACTCTGTAAACCAGGCTGGCCTTGAACTCACAGAGATCTGCCTGCCTCTTCCTCCTGAGTGCTGGGATTAAAGGTGTGCAACTTGGGGCTGGAGAGTGCCAACTGCTCTTGCAGAGGACCCGGGTTCGATCCCCAGCACCCACATGGCAGCTGAGACCCGTCTTTAACTCCAGTTCCAGGGGAATCCAAGACCCTCTTCTGATCTCCACAGCTTTGCACGACACGGGTGCACAGACCTACTTGCAGACAGTACATTCATACACATAAAAAATAAATAAAATAAAAAAGGTGTGTGCCACCAAGCCCAGCTCCCTCCTATTTTATAATACCATCATTTTTATATATTTAGTGTCTGTCTCCCTACTGGAAATGTCACTGTTTTGTCTATAGTGCTCCACAGCTTTATACAGGCATTGGGTGGATCGGAGACAGTGGGGGCAGGGTGGTGGGGTGGGGTAGGGAGGCTGTTGGCCACCGACCACACCTCAGACACACTTCAACTTCTCCCATGGCTTGAGTGGGGTCCAGGACAGACATCACCCTCTTCGGGGTTCAGCCGGTCACTTCACAAGCCTCCCTGTGGTACCCTCACCTGGACTGTCTCTCTCCTCACGTCCCCTACCTTAGTTCCATTCATTTCTGTATTATTTTTGGCCTCCCCTTTCCCCAGACCCTGAGCCAAGGACCAGCCTGGGATACCTGGGTCCAGTACAGGGCCTGATACTTTGTGTGTGGGGTCAGTGAGAGCTGACAAGCCTACATGGTCATGCCAGGAGCAGGCAGGTCCCTGTGAAGTGGCAGTGCCCCTGCAAAGTTAGGGTCGGGGAGGGGGAAGGAAGGAGGCTGTGCAGCCATCACCCCTAATGACAAGGTGTGATAATGGCCTCACAAAGCGCCCCAATCTGATATTCCGCGTGTGCTTTTTACAATAGATACAATCAGAACCGCAGTTAGCTAAGTCACTCTCCACCTATCCGCACACTCCGCCAAGATCATTATCAGCTTCCTTAATTAAGCGCCCAGTGAAGGGCGGCCCACAGCCCAGCTCCAGAGAGTCCTGCCTGGCCAGCCCTCCCTAAGCCAGGATAATAGCTACCCCCACAGCACTGGTGGGTGAGGCCAGGTACCCGCCTCATCCCAGCCTATCCCAGGCTCCGAGGCCTGCAGAGTAAAGCACGCCACCCGCCCAGGACTTCAACAGGCAGCCCTGGGCCAGTCCGGTTTGGAGATGTGTTGGGTCTGGGGTGTGTGGCTTTTGCTCAGAGTTTACACGCCTTGACCACGCTGAAAGTCATGCCAGAGTCTGGCTTCTCAGGAGGAGTGGGAGGATGAGGACTGGCAGATGAGGGTCACAGTCACCTGGTTGACCTTGTCTGGCTGGAGCCTGTAGGTACTGAGTTCATAGTAGTAGGCCCTGCTCTGGGGGCTAGAGTTCAGGGATGCATTCGCAAGACCAACCATGAGGAGGCAAGTGACTTAACTGACGCTGCATAGGGAGCTGAGGACTCAAGTCACCGTCATCGCACTTGTCTCTATCTCACAGCCCTACACAGGTGCTGGGGGCAGAGGGATAGAGCAGGCACAAGGTCAGACTGGCACCTGCACAGCTGTGTGACAGTATTTGTAGTGACAGGTCCTTTCTGATCCATCGAGGTAGCACAAGCAAGTTCCCATAGCTGCAGGGCCACCCAGGGGTGGAGAGGGGGTTCGAAAAAGTCAAGAGATTGGAAGCTACCATCTTGGGAGGAAGCTCACGGACCACATGGCAAGGAAGGCCTCAATGTTCAACCTCAGTCTGGAAAGGAAGAAAGTGGTGGGTAGTAGATAGAGGTGGGCAGGGGCAGAGGCCAGTGGAGAAGCTCAGTGGCATATGCCACACAGTAGGACATCCAGTGAGGTTCCTCTTGTACCTTCCAAAGATAGGACGACGTGGAAAAGCCCAAGTACCTTCTTGTTAGTCAAGGAGGAAGGCTTTACTCAGCCAACTGGGAGTAGAGGCTCCGGCTCTGACCTCCCCATTCCACAGCGCCTCCCCTGGCTTGGAGAAGGAATTGCAGCCTAGAGTCTCCTGCAGGCCCTCAGCCATGGACCCTGTGTGGGGTCACCCTGACCCCAGCTGGCCAGTATGGACCAGCTAGCCTTCTGGGAGCCACATCTGAAGAGCATCCAGCTCCCCACCGAGCATGAATAACAGTCTCAGCCATCATGTGCTTTTGCTAAAAATAAACTTGACATACTTTTACATTGGGAAACAATGTGAATTCCAAACATTCTCAAAGGGCAGAGAAGGGGAAAAAGAAAGAATGGAAATCAAGTTTTTGAGCTTAGTAATTAATTAGCGCCTGTAAACAAATGATTCATGTTTTTTTCCTGGCTGTTTTTCTTTCCGTTTTGCGTGGACTTTCGTAGGGACTGGCGGACGGAGGCCAAGACAGCAAAGCTGGGAGGTGGGGCAGGGCTGAGACAGGACAGTGTTAGGAAGCCTTGGCCAGTTGTAGGGGGACGGGACAGGACAGCCCTCAGGCAGAATTGACACTGCACAGTCTGGTTATGTCCAAAGGACAGCAAGAGACCTGGGTAGCTGGAGGAAAGGGACAGGGGATGAGGTGAGATGGATCGCCAAGACACACCCCAACAAGAGCTGTGGTGGTTGTGCCATATCACACTTAATCCTGGGGACAGGGGAGTCAGGGTAAAGGTTTGAGCTAGGGGGAATATCGCCTGACCACACAATGATGCCATTTGAAAGCAGAGGGTCAGAATGCTCTGGAAGTTCTTGCTGGCAGCTGTTTGTTGAGGTTCTGAGGAGAATGAACCCTAGAGCCACGTTTCCTGGCACTTCTTATTATTTATTTATTTATTTATTTATTTATTTATTTATTTATGTGTATGAATGTACTGTCTGCATGCATAATGTCTGGCTTTCCTCTTCAGAACACCAGCTTCCTGACGGACCTTGGACCTGTCGGTCTTGTTTTCTTCTATGTTTCCAGGGCTTAGGCCACACAGTAGTAGCATAGTAGGAGCTTAACATCTATTTGTTACCTTGCTGGAGGCCAGTAGCTTTGTTTTGTTTAAAGCAGAGGGTCTCCATAGGCCGGGCATGAGGTGGTCCCCTGGAGAGACAGCTTTTATTAAGTTCAAACCAAGGGAAGTTTTCTGATTAGAAAAAATCCATTCCATGGGGCTGGAGAGATGGCCTAGCGGTTAAGAGCGCCAACTGCTCTTGCAGAGGACCTGGGTTCGATCCCCAGCACCCACATGGTGGCTGAGAACTGTCTTTAACTCCAGTTCCAGGGGAACCGGACGCCCTCTTCTGACCTCCACAGCATTGCACGACACAGGTGCACAAACCTACATGCAGACAGTACATTCATACACATAAAAAAATAAATAAAATTGAAAAAAAAGAAAAAAAAGAAAAATCTATTCCATAAAGGGGTGAGTTCCTCATCAATGGGGGCATCTAAGCAGAGCCCATGCTAGTAACCCACCATAGCACCCTCTGATTAAGATGGTCTTTGTGCTGGCTTGCAGATCCCACCCAGCAATGACCTGTATGTCTGGAATGTTGTTAGGTCCATTGCTCAGAGAAATGAGGCCCAGGGAGCAGTGACATAGTAAAGGCCACTTGGTTATAGGTGTGGGGGGGGCAGGACTAGAATCCAGGTCTCAGTCTAATGTCTGCTTTTTTTTTTTTTTTTTGTCTTTTCGAGACAGGGTCTTCCCTGTAACCCCAGCTGTCCTGGAACTCCTGTAGACCAGGCTGGCCTTGAACTCACAAAGATCCACCTGCCTTTGCCTCCTAAGTGCTAGGATTAAAGGCGTGCACCACCATGGCTAATGTCTGCTTTTAACACCTTCTTTGAGGCACAGTTTGGTTCTGATGCAGGCGTGGCCATGCAGGTGCTGTGTGACCTGGAAGAAGTTGCTCTGCCTTTCTGAGCCCCAGTGTTGTGCTCCTTTAAGTGCATATGAGTACACTTGCTCCCACAGCTGGTGGATGGAGTCAGGGGAGTCTGAGTTGGCACGGGGGCTCCAAATTCATAGTTTCCCCTTCTCCGTCTAGGCCCTGTTCAGGTGCTCTGCCATCAGCCCCCTCCTGGTTGGTCATCTCTTTGGTCAGTACTCTTTGGAATTCCTTAGAGCCCACCCTCCAGGCCTCCCACCCTGTCCCGACTCCTTGTCGATTCAGTCAGGCTACAAGCCTCTTTGGCCTGTGTTTTCTTCCTCCTTTTTCTTGGTAAAACCGCTGCCTTCCCCGATTGCCAAAGGTCCCTGTCAGGGAGCAGCAGCTGGCCAGGGGTGGGTACCCCCTGTCATCTCACAGAACCGTCTCCCCAGCTTCCCCATCCGCCTACCCTCCTCATGAGGGTTGAGGTCACCAGGCATGAGCCCAGGTCTGGGGACACGAGGGCTGACTGTATCACCATGGGGGAGTCAGGCTCTGCCCAGGCTTCTGTTGTGGACTTGGGCAGGCTGCTCTGTGGGCCAGGACAAGGCAGAGGAAGACTTCTGGGAAAGCTACCACTCACAGAACAAGGCAAACAAAAATGCAGTCCGGCCCACCTGGAAGCTGAGGGGATGCTCAGGAGGGGATGCGGCTGGGGAATGCGGATCAGGGGTGCACGGCACACTATTGTACTGCAGTAGGAGAGCCGCCCTGTGGAAAGGCTGTGTATGGGCACTCCCAGGGAGGCATGCTAGGAGAGAGGCACACTGAGCTCATACATCAATAAGCCATGCAAGTGAACACATGGCAGGGTCATGCACCAAGCAGACATTACGCTAAGGCTACGGCAGAAGCACTGTGTACCTGGAAGGCTTGGTAGAGGGCATGAGCCTGGGGCCGGGTGTGCAGAAGGGAAAGAAGCCTGGATTCTGGGTCTGCCCCTGTGGCTTCCTCTCAGGCCTGCTACTTTCCGCCTTGTGAACTGGGTCAGATTCCCTTTCTGAGCCTCAGTTTCTCCTGTGGAAGGCTGAACTGGTGCTATGTTGCTTTCCCCAGCATACTCATGGCTCAGTGAGGAGATAAGGAGCTGTGCTGAGCACACAGCTAGTGATCCGAGCTCAGGATGGATGGTGCATGCTGGAGCCTCAGTTTTGTTTGCATGCAGGTGCAAATCCAATTTTCTGAGCTTCGGTCTGCCTACAAAGAGCTCCCTTGGAGCTGATTTTCTGAGGTAAGCTGTGGAGAGGAAGCCCCTGAATGAGTCCATTCATCAAGGACACCGTAAAAGCCTAGTGGTTAAGAGCAGGGCCTGGGTGCTTGACACACAGGCATGAGGTTCTGAGTTCAAATCCCCAGAGCCCAGTAAAGACACTGGGCGTGTCTTGTGACCTCCACATGTGACTGTGGCCCATGCACGTGGCACACACATGTGACATTCACACACACAGATGCACAGAGTCTGTGCCTCTGAGAACAGCCTTGGTTTGTGAGCTTCAGGGAAGACAAGGATGTGGGGCTGGGCATGGCTGATGGGGCACCTGTTGCACAGGGAGGGGTGGTCAGCACTCGTGTACCTGGGGTCTTTGTGTCCCCAAGGACCCAAATGAGGCCACTTCGTGTCTATGACGATGTCCATGGGGAGGAAAAGGAGGCTGAGAGCGGTGATGTCACCAGCCCAAGGAGGTCACTGGCACTGCTTGTCTCTTGGGGCTGTCTTCCTGAGATGGGGATCTTGGGGCACATGACCTGAGCACAGGGTCCCCCAGATCCCCTGGTAGAGAGAGCTGGGGGCACAAGCCAGGAACAGACTGCGGGTGGTCGAGGGTCCGGACTCAGCAGTGTGTTCAGGGCTGTGCTGCAGATGGGGACCGAATAGCTGCATCTGTGGCTGGGGGTCTAGAGAGCCTAGAGCCGGCTTTTCTCTCTCTGCACTAACAGCCCTGGCGCCCTGGGTGAGCACCCTGCTGCTGTCACCATGGGAACACAGGCATCTTTCCCACACTAAATCTCCTTTCTGTGTGCAGAAGATTCTTCATTCTACATGGCAGAATGGAATTGGCCTCCCTTGCAGCTAGAGTATGCATGTGTGACTTGGCTTGAGCAATCAGATGCGTCCGTTTGGCTCCATCTGAGGCCTCTGTCCATGCAGGCGGGCCATGGGACTCCTCAGCACAGAATCCTCTATGGTTGCCTGTTGCCCTTCGGCAAAGCCCAGACCCCACCACAGGGGCTCGGCTGACCTGCCCTCCTCTTCCCCCTTGGTCCTCTGGTCTTTCCAGTTGCCCTTTGCTAAACTCTGCACTACAGCGCATGCCTGCTTCCAGGTTGTGTGGTGGTCTTTTCTGTCGTCTCCATGTCCCAGGTGAGGGTGTGGAACCCAGGCAGGGGGACTGCAGAGTGGGGTCATAGAGGATATGCAGCGTGTCCCAGACTCCAGCCGGTCATGGGATGACTAAGGAAGAGTTGTCTAAAGATCCTGTGGCCAGAAGAAAAGGAAGATTGAGTTATTTATTTATTATTTATTTATTTATTATTTTTTATGTGTATGAATGTACTGTCTGCCTGTAGGTTGGTGCACCCGTGTTGTGCAATGCTGTGGAGGTCAGAAGAGGGCATCGGATTTCCCTGGAACTGGAGTCAAAGACGGCTCTTAGCCGCCATGTGGGTGCTGGGGATGGAACCTGGGTCCTCTGTAAGAGCAGTCAGTGCTCTTAACCGCTGAGCCATCTCTCCAGTCCCAGAAGGCTGAGTTTTGTTTTATTTATGTGCCACTGGATTTGGAACGCAGGGCCTCATCATGCTAAGTCCTCTGCACTGAGCCCCAGCCCAGGCCTCGGCTCCTCCTACAATGATTTCACTTGATCCAGTTTGACTCAGCTTAAAACTTACTTTATCTGGGCTCAACGGAGAACTAAAATCATAGGTCCTCAGGAGGCCAAGCCAGGAAAATCACAAGTTCAAGGCCAATTGGACTATAGAGTGAGTTAAAGGCTAGCCCGAACTACTTAACATAACCTGTGTCAAAATGAAAGAAAAAAAAGCCTGCAGAGGTAGCTCAGTGGGATCGGGCTCGCCTGGCACGCGTGAGGCCCTGGGTTTGATTCCTAGTGCCAGAACAAAGAAGCAAACCGAACCCCCCAAACAAAACCCTACTTTAATTTGGTTTGATTTAACTCAGCTCAGCTCAACAAAACTCAGCAAATAAGGCCACAGTCTAATCCAAGACCATTTCCAGATCTCTGGGCTTCTGGGCAGTGTGGGGTAGCCTTGATGCCTCGCTCCACAGGCAGACCCCTTACCCCTCACTCATTCCCTGTAGCCGAGTGCTGCCCCAATCCTCTCCTCTGCTGGCTTCAGCTCAGCTCTGGTTGCTCAGGCTACTCACCTCATCCAGGGTCAACTCACCAGCCCCAATCACTGGGTTCACCCTGTTGGCTTGGGCTGGCCCAGCTCCTCACATCTGCTCAGCCCGGCTCATCTGAGCCTATCCTGACTGGTTCACCTGAGCCCGGCCTAACTTCTAGCAGCTCTGTTCACCCACCCCATCCACTCACCCACTGCCACCTGCCTGCCCAGACACTTACCGGGCCTTGCAGAAAAGTAGGGTGTCCTGGGCTGAAGGCTTAGCTTACTGTGCAAGGCCCTGAGTTCAATCTGTAAAAGTCGCATAAAAAAGCCTCGGGGGGGGGGGGCGGCACTAGTTTGCAGTTTCAGCCTGTGGAGCTGGAGGTCCCTGGGGTTCTCTAGCCTGTTAGTCCAGCTCTAGGCCAATGAGAGACCCTGATCCTAAAACCACAGTGGACAGCTCCTAAGAAAAGATACCTGAGGTTGACCTCTATCCACCGCTTGTACCCACATATCTGCATACACCCCCATGAACATGTATGCACACACACACACATGCACATGATGTGTCCACACTTACCCACACATGTTTTGTCTTTTTTGCTTTTATTTTTAAGACAGGGCCTCCTTATAGTCCCAGATGGCCTGGAACTCAGTATGTAGACCAGGCTGGCCTTGGACTCACAGAGATCCACTTGCCTTTAATCCCAAGTGCTGGGATTAAAACCATGTACCACCATGCCTGGCCCAAGACAGTTCTTTTTTTTTTTTTTTAATTAATTTTATTTATTTATGTATGTGTATGAATGTACTGTCTGCATGCAGGTTTCTGCACCCGTGTCATGCAATGCCGCAGAGGTCAGAAGAGGGTCTCGGATTCCCCTGGAACTGGAGTTCTCCTGGAATTGGAGCCTCAGACGGCTCTTGGCCGCCATGTGGGTGCTGGGGATCGAACCCGGGACCTCTGCAAGAGCGGTCGGCGCTCTTAACCGCTAGGCCATCTCTCCAGCCCCCACGACAGTTCTTAACCTCCATGTGGGTGCTGGGAATTGAACCTGGGTCCTCTGTAAGAGCAGTCAGTGCTCTCCTGCATTGCTCTTAAATTTATTTATTTACTTTAATTTATGTGTATGAGTGTTTTGCTTGCATGTATGTAAGTGCACCCATGCCATGCAAAGCCCCCAGAGGCCAGAAGAGGGTGTCGGATTCCCTGGAACTGGAGTTATGGATGGTTGTTAGTAGGCATGTGGGTAGTGAGAATCCAGCTGGGATCCTCTGGGGGAGCAGCCAGTGCTCTTAACTGCTGAGCCATCTCTCTAAGCCCACATTTTTTTTTTTTAAAGAGGGGCTTCTGGGCTGGTGAGGTGGTTCAAGGTACTTATCGTCAAGCCTGATGACCTGAGTTCTATCCCCAGGAGCCACATGGGGGAGGAGAGAACCAACTCCCACAAGTTGTCCTCTGACACGTACATGCTGTGGCATTGATGCTCAAGGGCATTTGCACATGCGCACCATACATGTACTAAATAACAGGGGTTAAAAAGATTGGGGCTTTCCACCAGGTGTGGTGGCACATGCCTTTAATTCTAGCACTTGGGAGGCAGAGGCAGGCAGATCTTTCTGAGTTCAAGGCCAGCCTGGTCTACAGAGTGAGTTCTAGGACAGCTGGGGCTACAGGGAGACCCTGTCTTGAAAAAAACCAAAAAAAAAAAGATAGTGGCTTTCCATCTGATTTTGGGGTTCCTCTGTAGTTGGGATGTGGGAATCACGTGGTGCAGGTGAGCAGAGTTCAGCAACCTTGGGGAGCCCCAGATGGGCTCCCACAGAAGGAAGGGCCAGTGCAGGTGGAGTGTGGGAGGAGTGGTGTTTCCAGCAGAGGGAACCGTATGTGCAGAGGCTGGAGGCAGCCTGGTGGAGCTCAGAAGCCAGGATCCACCTCAGGCTGGAGACAGACTAGGTGGGAGGTGCTTGGGGTGGCAAGGATGGTGGCTGGAGGACATGCTCAGACCCTTGTGAAGTTGGCAGCCTGGGACAGTGCTGAGGAGGAATGTGGTTGAAAATACCCTCCCTAGGAAAGACAGAAGCGAGCCTAGGAAATCATCACTGGAAATAACCAAGGCTGGGCTCTCATGGCAGATGGGCCTTGTTTACTGGCCCGACACTCAGTGACTAATTTAACCTTCATACTCGCCTTAGGAGGTAAGGGGTTATTACTGACCCTTATTTTGTAAAGGAGGAAACGCAGGCCCAGAGAGGCAAAGATATTTGCCAAGGCCCATAGCTCTGGAGGAGTAGAGCTGGGCTCTGAACCCAGGCACACACACTGGGTGCTTTGGGGCCGGGGGTACCTTTGAAGTTCTCTGGCAGGTACCTCCCGTCCCCGACACCACCCCCTTGCATGCCCCAGGAGACTTTTCCTCGGGGGTTCTAAGGGACTGAGCCAGGGCTGTTTCCTCATCGGTGGCAGAATCTTCTACCACTGGCTTTCCACAGAAGGTGGAAGCCTGAAGCCATGCCAGGGTGGGGATTTGAACCTCTAGGAAGAGAGTGTTGCAGAGGCAGGTGGCCCTCTTAGGCTCCTCAGTCATGCTTGATAGAGCTGTGCCCCACTCAGCCACAGGAATTGGAATTCAGTAAGTGCCGGCTGGGAGTGAGTCCCACCTCTGTCCCTCCCTTGCACAGGATTCTCCCAGGATGCCCTAGGTCCAGCAAACGCAATCCAGGTTCCTTATTGCAGCACAAAGGCCCTGTCTGACTTGTTCCTCCACCACCACTTCCACCTCACTGCACTCACCTCCCACAATACCCTTCCTCTCCCCTAGGTTTTAGTCTCCTTTAACCTACAATTTCCCACCCCAGGCCCTTTGCACACATAGTTCTCTCTGCCTGCAAGGCTCTTACCATCTCACCCTTCAGTTTCCAGATTTAATGCCTCCTCCTCTTCAGGTGGTCCTCGCTGAGCCCCTGAACTAAAGCCCGCCAATTCTCCCTGTCGTATAGCCTGTTTTTGTTTTGCCGCATTCTGTGTGCTGGCTGGATTTCCCCGAGGGGAGGGGGCTCCTGTGAGCCAGGCTCTTGTCTGTCTTGTTCTTTGCTCTGTCTCATGATTAGACATACAGCAGGTGCTCCATGTACATTTGTGAAATGGATGAATTACTGAGAAAAGGAATGGATGGGGACAATTTAATCATTGAGGTGAGAGGAGAAGAGACAGAAGGCTCAGGTTCAGGCGGGTCCCAGGCCTCCTCTCCCCAGGAGGGGCACCTGCTGGGCAGGAGGGCAGCCAGCAGGGTTGGGTGAGAGCTCCTGTCTGTGTTTTGATCCCCTCTGTAGCATAACAGCTGGGCGGGTTATCAGCAACATCTCTGCCATCCGCTCACAAACAGTCATTAATCTCGCCTTACTGCTACCCTGCCCTCTTCCCTCCCTCACGGTGGAAACTGAGGCACCAAGGTGAGGCCCCTTTCCAGAGCCGCATGGCCAGTGTGGGAAGGTAGGCTGTTTGGCTCTGAGCCTTCTGGTGTGGGCTGGGGGTGAGGTAGAGTCTTTTGTGTGACCAAGGGGCCCTACCCCCAATTTTGGGCCCCCAGCCCTCCTCAAGCCTCTCATTCACTGCGGGTTAATTAAGAAGTTAGACAGTTCCACAGGGTCCCTGTAGACCTGCTCTGGAGGGGACGTGGCCTGGCTGTTCTCACCATGGGGCCCTAGCAGAACCCGGCCTATGCAGGTCTCTGGATGATCATCTGGGGACCCCAGAGTCCCTGGGTGGGTGCGGGGCGGTGGGGGTAGGCAGGCTGCTGCTTTGGGTGCTCCCCACCTTGGGTGCAGTGTGGGCGGCTGTGGTTGGGCTAATGAGGCTCCGTACTGCCAAAGGGAGCTGGAGGAGTTGAGACAGGTTCTGGGTGAGGTGAGTTTTGTGGGCCGGGCGGAGTTGTGGCCCTGTGCCATGTGTGCTCCCTGGGGTACTTGGGGGGCTGCTAGAACCCAAGCCTGCCCCATGCCCAGTTTCCTGCCCTATGGATGAGCCTGAGAAAGAATGCTGGGAGGGACAGGGGCCAACAGAGGACATGGTGAGGAGAGGAGGCTCACCTCCTACCATTCATGCCTACCCCCAGCATGGGAGCCACACCTTGGACCACAGTGCTGAGCCTGGGTGCTGGGTGGGTTGTACTCTGTACCTAGACACATGAGTGGGCCTCAGTCATCCCATCTGAGGAATGGGGACAGCTGCATGAGCTAGTCTTAGCCTTGAAGCTTTAGTTTCTGAGCAGCCTGGCCCAACTTCCCTTGTTCTTCTGGGCTCCTGTAGTTCTGCATAGGACGCACAGTGGGTGGGAACCCAGGAATGGTGAACAGCGTCTTTGGACCCTGTCCCCGCAGAGTCTGTGAATGCTGGTAAGCCCCACACCTGCTTCCTGGCCCAACAAGGGGGCCATTCAGGCTGCCCTTCTGGCCCTGGGGAGATTTGAGGCCTGGGACTCAGGCCAGGGAGGCTGTGGAAGAGGCGTCCAGGGCCAGCTGTATGTCCCAGGGTCTAGAGGTCAGGGGTGGCTGAACCTGAGGACAGGCAGGGGCAAAGCTGGCTGGCTCAGTGTGGCCTTGTGTCTCCAGAGCCACCTGCCTGTTCTTTGTTCAACGTTTTATTTCAAGCTCATTCTGGTGGTTTTCAGCCAACATACCTATGTTTAGTGTGCAGTTCTGTGACGCTTGACACACTTACAGTTGTGTAACCACCACTGAGGCCAAGAGCAAGACTCTTTCCATCATCCCAGAAAGTGCCCCTGGCACATGCCTTTCTCCATCCCTTCCACTTTCCATTTTCTGCCTTTCATTTTGAGAAGGTTCAAACTTGCAGAAAAGGGAGAATTTAACCTCAGACCAGAGACATTCCTTCACTAAGGGGTCGTATGTGCCTACCTGCATGCAGACTCTGTGTGTGTGTGTGTGTGTGTGTGTGTGTCTGTCTGTCTGTCTGTCTGTCTATCTGAACCACTTGCAGACATTTTTATGCTCTGCACAGAGACACCTGAATCTGCTTCACAGTGTGGCTCAATGTGGTTCACTGTCAGTCCGAACTCAAACATCTTTAAAAACTGCTCTTTGTGGGGGCTGGAGAGATGGCTCAGCGGTTAAGAGCGCCGACTTGCAGAGGACCTGGGTTCAATTCCCAGCACCTGTCTTAGGCCAGGTGTAGTTGGCACACGCCTTTAATCCCAGCACTCGAGAGGCAGAAGTAGGTGGATCTCTGTGAGTTCAAGGCCAGCCTGGTCTACATAGCAACTAAAGGGGGAGCCTGTCTCAAAAAAATTGCTTTTTGATATTATTATGATTATGATTATTATTGATTCCTTTTTTTGGAGGTCTTTTTGAATCAGTGTCTTCCTGTAGCCCCAGGTGGCCTGGAACTCACTATGTAGAACAGGTTGGCTCTAAACTCACAGAGCTCTGCCTGCCTCTGCCTGTTGAGTGCTGGAAATTTCTTTCTTTGTTTTTCTTTTTGAGACAGGATCTCTCTATAGTCCCAGCTGTCCTGGAACTCACTATGTAGATCAGGCTGGCCTTAAAATCACCGAGATTCATTTGCCTCTGCCTCTCAAGTGCTGGGATTATAAGTGTGTGCTACCATACCTGGTGATTTCTTTCTTTTTCTTTTTCTTTTTCTTTTTTAATTTATTATTTTTTTAAATGTGTATGAATGTACTGTCTGCATGTAGTTTTGTGCACCCGTGTCTTGCAGTGCTGCGGAGGTCAGAAGAGGGTGTGGGATTCCCCTGGAACTGGAGCTAAAGATGGTTCTCGGCCATCATGTGGGTGCTGGGGAACGAACCCAGGTCCTCTGCAAGAGCAGTCGGCGCTCTTAACCGCTAGGCCATCTCTCCAGCCTGATTTCTTTCTTTAAAAAAAAAATTTTTTTTTTTTTTTTTTCTTTTCGAGACAGGGTCTCCCTGTAGCCCCAGTTGTCCTGGAACTCACAAAGATCAGCCTGCCTCTGCCTCCTGAGTGCTAGGATTAAAGGTGTGTGCCACCACGCCCGGCAAAAAAAACAACAAACTTTTACGTGTATGTATTGTCTGCATGGGTGTAGTTGCACCAGTATTATGCAATACCTGAGGAGGACAGAAGAGAACGTTGGATATGGATGGGTGTTAGCCACCATGTGTGTGCTGGGAATTGAACCTGGGCTGTCTGCAAGAGCAGCCAGTGCTCCTAACCACTGAGCCATCCTCGTTCACTATTATTGTTGTTGTTGTTGTTATTATTATTAAACTTCTGGTTCTGAGTGCTATCTGAGTCAGGTCCTGCACTGGGTGCCCGAAGCGTCCCTTGATGTCCTTTATTTTTGAACATTCTGTTTTGCTGGACTACAGAAAGCACTATTTTTAAAACCACACTCATGGTTTCCTCAATCAGGGGCAGCAAGGGGACCCCAGGAGGATGAGGGTGCCAGGGAAGAGGACTCTGGATGGGGTCAAGGTGTACCCCAAAGAGTTGTGTTGAAAACTGTTGTCTAAAAGGAAAGGGGGCAGAGCAGAGGGAGGTGTGCAGGGAGAGAGAGAGAGAGAGAAGACCTGGCTTCAATAGAGCTGAGAGCCTCAAAGCATGATGTAGAATTCACCCAGCTGAGACCCCAAGGGTAGGCTCGGATGCCGGCTTGCACCCATTGGTGAGACCTAGGGAAGGGGACTTCACCTGCAAGGCCTCAGTTTCCTGTCTGTAAAATGGAGGTGATGTTAATTGCTGCACCTGCCTGCTGCTGTGATGGAAGGTCAGTGGCCACTTCGGTCCTTCACAGTGACAGCCACTGCAGACTCTGTCACCCTTTGCCTGCATGGGTAGACATATTCCCAGGAGACAGTTCATAAACAGAGCAGCCTTCTCTTTCCACAGTACATCGCCATTTCCCCACACCCACAAATGCGCCACCCAACCACCCAAGAGTTTTGGCTTCAGCAGCTGGTGGAGTCTGTCCCTTTGCGTGTCCCGTGCCCCGAGCCTCTCTGGAACTGTGTCCTGTGCTACCTTCTAGGAGCACTCTGGCTACAGGCATCTTCCTTCTTTTGGATCTCTGGTGCTGTCAGAAGACTGAGTGTGGTTTGCACCCAGCCGCAGACCCAGGGTGCTCCCACAGCTTCTCCTCCTGTCTGGGACAGTGTGGTGTCCAGTTCCGTCTTGCATCACAGCCGTGTGCCCTATGCCCTTAGCACATCATACCTCGTTCCTAGAAACCGCCTCACTGGGTCAAATGTCAAATGTGTCTTGGCCTTTGGGAGCCACTGCCTGGACCCCATTTCCAGTTCCTATGGTGGACAATCTGGTGGCTCCCGCTCGTCTTTCCTGTAAACAGTATTACAATGGACATCTTTGTGTTTGCTGTCTTTGGACTGAGAGTCAGCTCATGGGGAATTCCCAGCATCCCCAGGAAGCAGTGAGGAGAAGCTGCACTGGGGGGGGGGGGCGCCATGGCTGCAAGGTGGTGGGAATGCAGTGGTCTCTGCTACTTAGACAGTCATTGGCCCCCAGAGTAGCAGACACCTTTTGACCCTCCCTGCATGGGGTATCGCTCTGCAGCCCCATAGATTCAGGGCCTGTGTTATATTTGATTTTACTTTAAAAAATAACTTATTTCTTTATGCACATCTGAACCATAGCATGCTTGTGCAGGTCAGAGGACAACTTTTGGGACTTGGTTTTCTCCTCCCACTACGTGGGTTCTCCAGGGATCTAGTCATCAGACCTGGTGGGAAGCGCCTTTACCCACGGAGCCGTCTCAGCAGCCTAGGACTCACATGTTAGACGGTCTTCAGAAATGTGAGCCCACCCCACCTTCCCCTCACCTTACTGGATAAGTTTACCCTTGAGTTCGAACCCACCTTGCTGGCTGCTGGCCGTTGGTTCTGTGCCGAAGATGAGAAGTGCCGTTACTCTCGGGGGACCGTGAAGATCAAGTGTGAGTGTGTAGAGATCATTCAGTGACCATCGTCATGGTTTATGAGGCACTCGCTGGGTGTAGATCTGTTGTCAATCCCTCTGTCCCTCCTCACCCCCCTCTGTCACTCCATGTCCACCTGTTTCCTTCTGCTCTGTCCCAGAATCCTCTGTGTTGATCTTTCCCCTTAGCTCAGTGACTTGCTCTGACTTGTTCTGTGTTTTTTTTAAATATATGTATTTATTTATTTATTTATTTTTGGTCTTTTTGAGACAGGGTCTCCCTGTCACTCTGGCTGGCCTGGAACTCACTCTGTAGACCAGGCTGGCCTTGAACTCACAAAGATCCGCCCGCCTCTGCCTCCCGAGTGCTAGGATTAAAGGTGTGTGCCACCAAGCCCGGCTAAAATATTTTTATTATTATTATTTTATTTTATGTTCATGAGTGTTTCACTTGCATGTGTGTAAGTGCACCTGTGTCATGCGATGCCCATGAAGGTCAGAAGAGGGCGTTGGATCACGTGGAACTGGAGTTATGGATGGTTGTTAGCCACCATGTGGGTGCTGGGAATTGAACCTGGGTCCTCTACAAGAACAGCCAATGCTCTTAACCTCTGGGCCATCTCTCCAGCCCAAGACTTGTTCTGTTTTCATTTCCATGCTGTGGGCCCGTAGGAGCTTTCCGAAGGGTCAATAGCTGAGCCTAGAAACTTGGTCCTAAATATGAAGACTGAGCAACTTGCCAAAGAGGAACCATAGTCCTGGGAGAACAGCCCCGCCGTAAACTCCAAGACGCTAACTGTAAAACGCTGCTGTTTCTAGGATGCACTGGGTGGGAGGTGGCGAGGCTGTGTAGTTCTCCTCAGTGTCATTTCTGTTTCCCATGCTTGAGCCTAGCGCAGCCTCAGACCTGACCAGAGCAGAACGAGTCAGCAAAGACCTGCCCTGGTGTCCTAGGCTCCTTGTCAACGATAACCCTGCTGCCCAGGCCAGCGAGGCATCCTCAACATCTGTGTTCTTCTGTCTAGCTGGCCAGAGAAGGAACAGAATACCTACCTGTGCGGGTACACAGCAGAAGCCGACCAGGAGCCATGCTGAACAGTGAACGAAGATCTGTCAGTAGACTAAGATGTGGGTCTGTAGTAGACAGAGATGGTGGCTCCTTGAGCCTCGGGGTAGAGGTGGGTGATACTCTGAGGGGATACTCTGACCTGAATTCAGAAACCAGAGTGATAGGAAGGAACTGGGCCCAAGAGTACCTGGGAGAACAGGTAACGGGGACTAGCAAGCGCAAAGCCTTGGGGAAGAGAAGAGCGGGAGGCAGCTCTGATAGGAAGGTGTCAGAGACGGTGCATCTTGGGAGCTGTACAGTCAGTCCATGCTGGGTGTCTCTCATCCGTCGATTGCCTTCTCTGAGCCTTGATTCTCCCATCCACGTAAAAGAGGAAAGATACAGACTATTTCTAGGTGATGCATGGAGGTTAAGGTCCAGGGATGTCTAGGCTGAAGGGGCCTGTTGTGTGGACAGGACACAGCTGGGGTGTGGAATCCTGGGCACAGCCACAGTGCTCTTAGGGGTTGGTGGTGGCTTCGTGGTGGAGAGCAATGTCGTTGTTTCCCTGTGGTGAACCCCTGGTTGCAGGAGTTAACAGCCTGCAGCGCTGGGCAGAACGCCTGGCTTGGAGGAGGACAGGAACGAGGACAGGAACGAGAGGGAGGGAGGGCATCCAGGTGGGAGGGAAGGTGTGGACGCGGGAATGTTCCAGGCGTGTTCGGGAAGAGAGAGGAGACCAGCCTGACTGGTGGGGAGGGGTGAGAGGAGCAGCAGGACAGACAGGTTGAGGGCAGGGATGAGGCCTGAGGGCTGGAGGAGGCGGGCCTTCTGGGGATGTAGGGAGTCATCCTGCTCCCTGGAAGCAGAGGCCCTGCAAATGGCTCCTGTTTCTGGTTTGATTTTTGATTAAATGTTTTAGGCATTCCCAAAAGTTTGAGGGGTTATAAAATAAGTTTTCAAGAGCCATCACTCAACTTAAACACCCCAAGACAGGTGACCCCCACCTTCTATATTATACCCTTGCCCAACGGTGGCTCTTGTAAGTTCCTGGGTTGGTGTTTCTAAATCCTACACTCATCATCCATTTGTGATGGAGGGGTTCTTTGCACTGGAAAATGGACAGATCTTAATTATATAATTTGGTGTCTGAAGAACCCTTAACAGCTAGGGACACAGGACATTAGCCTCCAGAGGTGGCCCGCCAAGTGACACCTAAGATGTGTTCTTTTGTAGCTAATATGACTGTTTAACATTATCCTGTTAGGCCCACTCATGAGTCTTGTCTCTTTTCACTGCTGTGTAGTATTCCACTGACTAAGTAGACCACAGTGTGTTGAGTCACTCTCCTGCCCATGGGGTTTCTACTTTTCTGACCAGTGCTTCTAGAATATTCTATCACACATCTCCTGGCAGACTCAGGAAGACTTTTCTCTCAGTATACAACAAAGAGTGGCATTGTGAGGTGTGTGTGTGTGGGGTGCTTGCTTGGTTTTTGTAGTTCCTGAGGTACCTGGACCCCATCTTTATCTTTTTAGACACAGGCACACAGGTGCACCATGAGGGGTGGGGTACTGCCTTATTTGGGTGCTGGGCTGTACACTTGGAATTTTGGGGGTCTGATAGTGGGCCACTTACTCCGTTTAAGGTCATAACAACCTTCTACCCACCCAGCTTCCTCCAGAGCCTCTCCTGAGCACCTGGTGGGAGCTGGCTGGGTTAGTTGGGACAGGGTGAGGTTGGGGGGAGCCGTGTGTCTGCTTGGGTGATGGGGATGTGTGGGTGCAGAAACTTGTCCATGGTTAAGTGAGGAAGAGGAAGGAAACTGATGGATCTGAAGCCAGACGCTCAGATTTGAATTCTGCTTCCAGAACCCCACTGTGTGGCCCAGGCTGAGTGGCCCAGGCTGCGTGGCCCAGGCTGTGTGACCCAGGCTGTGTGGCTCAGGCTGTGTGGCCCAGCCTGTGTGGCCCGGCTATGTGACCCAGGCTGTGTGGCCCAGGCTGTGTGGCCCAGGCTGAGTGGCCCAGGCTGCACGGCTCAGGCTGTGTGGCCCAGGCTGCATGGCTCAGGCTGTGTGGCCCAGGCTGTGTGGCCCAGGCTGTGTAGCTCAGGCTGTGTGGCCCAGCCTGTGTGGCCTGGCTATGTGGCCCAGGCTGTGTGGCCTGGCTGCGTGGCCCAGGCTGTGTGGCCCGGCTGTGAGGCCCGGGCTGTGTGGCCCGGGCTGTGTGGCCCGGGCTGTGTGCCCCAGCTGTGTGGCCCAGGCTGTGTAGCCCAGCCTCTGTGGCTCAGGCTGTGTGGCCCGGCTGTGTGGCCCAGGCTGTGTGGCCCAGGCTGTGTGGCTCAGGCTGTGTGGCTCAGGCTGTGTGGCCCGGCTGTGTGGCCCAGCCTGTGTGGCCCAGCTGTGTGGCCCAGGCTGTGTGGCCCAGCCTCTGTGGCTCAGGCTGTGTGGCCCGGCTGTGTGGCCCAGGCTGTGTGGCCCAGGCTGTGTGGCTCAGGCTGTGTGGCCCAGGCTGTGTGGCCCGGCTGTGTGGCCCAGCCTGTGTGGCCCAGCTGTGTGGCTCAGGCTGTGTGGCCCAGGCTGTGTGGCCTGGCTGTGTGGCCCAGGCTGTGTGGTCCAGCCTTTGTGGCCCAGTCTGTGTGGCCCAGGCTGTGTGGCCCGGCTGTGTGGCTCAGGCTGTGTGCCCTGGCTGTGTGGCCCAGGTTGTGTGGCCCAGGCTGTGTGGCCCAGGTTGTGTGGCCCAGGCTGTGTGGCCCAGCCTTTGTGGCCCAGCCTGTGTGGCCCAGGCTGTGTGGCCCAGCTGTGTGGCTCAGGCTGTGTGCCCTGGCTGTGTGGCCCAGGTTGTGTGGCCCAGGCTGTGTGGCTCAGCTGTGTGGCCCAGCTGTGTGTCTCTGTTGCCCATGCCTCAGTTTTCCCATCTCTGTGTGGAGAAGGCACAGAAAGGCTCCTGTGTCTTTCCCTGTCACCCTCTCTGGCATTCACACAGGTCAGAGTTGGGACATCATACATCTTTGGAGTCTAGACACAGGACCATGTCACAGCCAATGGGGGACCCTGGGGTAGCAGCCCTGCTCCTAGGAACCTCTGCTTCCTCCAGGACCAAATGGTAGGGGCTAGGTCTCCCTTCTAGGTGGACTCCCCAGAAAGACACAGGACTCGGGAGGGGGGAGAATGCTTTGGGGTGGGTCTGCTGGGGCCCTGTATGGGACAACATGTAATGAGTAAGGACGCTATTCTGCGGAAGGGCCTCTCACAGGTGGGGGCTTTTGGATGAGCCCCCTGAAAAGGGATTGTGGGTTCAGAAGACAGAATATTCTAGCTTTGCTGAAGTCTTGGCATATTTCAGCTATAGGGGTGCCAGGGACATTCAGCCTTAACGTAGAGGGAGCCTGGCACCCCAGGTTATCAACTTATTCCTGATAGCCATGTGCTGTGTGGCTTGGGTGTTGACAGAACCCTCTCTGTGCTTAGGCATCCTCTGTGTAAGAGGCTCAGGGAGGCTGGATCCCTGTTTGCTGGCTGTCCTGGCCCCCAGGCCCCCCCAACCCTTGTGCCCAGGAGGAGGCTGAGGCTGGGGCTCAGGGCCAGGGCCTTACACCTTGACAACACACCCATAAAGGGCACAAAGGCCCATTGTTTGGGCCCACGTTGGCGGAGAAGCGGGTAGGGAGCAGCCAGCCACCTTTCACCCAACCCACTTGTGGTCGGTGGCAGGACTGAGGAGCGATTCACAGAGCCCCCACCCCCTGCCCAGGCATCAGGCCAGGCCGCCTCCCAGGCAGGTACCCTTGCCAAGATGGGCCAGGCCCCACTCTGGCCCAGGCCTCAGTTTTCCCTGGCTGAGAAAAGGGCAGGAGAGCACCTGGGGCAGGGAGGGTGCAGCTTCCTGTTGGCGTGGGTCCTGGATCCCAGTACAGACAAGCCACCCAACAGGCTTAGGAAGCCCTGGGATGGCTTTGGGCACCACAGGCCTTGTCTGAGGCCCTGTTTGAGTGCTCTGAGAGTCTTTTTTACCCACAAACCTCAGTTTCCCCATGACCCTCAGGGTAAAATGAGAGGATGGACCCCACAGGGTGGCAACCATCCATCTTTCCATCCATCACCCCACCATCCATCCATCCTCCCATCCATCCACCTATCATCCATCCACCCATCAGTCCTCCCACCTACACATCCATCCATCATCCATCCATCCATCTATCTACCATTCACTCACCCATCCATCCATTCATCCATTCTCTCATCCACTCATCCATCCACCCATCTACCCACCATCCACCCACCATCCATCCATCCTCCCATCTACCTACTATCCATCCATCCACCTATCTATCCACCCATCCATCCATCCATCATCCATCCACCCACCCACCCACCATCCATCCATCCACCCATCCATACATCCATCCATCTGTCAACTCATCCATCCATCCATCCATTATCCATCCATCCATCCATACATCCAGCCATCTATCAACTCATCCATCCATCCATCCATTATCTATCCATCTGTCCATCATCCATCCATCCTCCCATCCACCTACAATCCATCCATCCACCCATCTATCCTCCCATTCTCTATCAATCCATCCATCCATCCATCCATCCATCCATCATCACACACTAGGTATTTACTCTACAAGAACAGCTACAGAACTTCCAGGACCCTATACAAAGTGAAACATGAAGCTCATGGTTCAGAACAGAGCTGTAAGATGGTGCCAGTATTAAGCAGGTAGTTCCAGCTCTGACTGGATCATGTGAGATAGCCTGTGCCATAGGACCTAACTGTGTGCTATCCTGTACAATTGAGGGACCAGATGCAAGGATACTCTGATGAAACAAAGCCCCAGCAGGTATGTGGAGTCTTTCTAGTGGCAGGAGCTGAGGCCCCTGGGCTTCCCGTTGAGGCTTTTGGAGCCATGATTCTCCAGCCTGACTGAGCATCCGTGCTTTGATCAGCAGCCATTATGGAGTACACTCCATGCCAGGTCCTAGACAGGTGCCTCACCGAGGTGAACTCCTTCATATCCACCCTGTGTGTGTGTGTGGGGCAAGCTGGCTATGGCTTGGTACTGATGGGGAAACTGAGGCTCCAGTTCTCTGGCTTATAAGCCATTGAATGGCAGAGGCAGGATTTGAACCCAGGCCAACTCACACCAGAACCTAAATCTCTAAACATGTCTGCTGGGATGGCCACAGAGGCCCTGCTGGGGTTTGAATCTGGGGAGGGCGTAGGTGTGCTGGTGGCCTGCCAGCTGCCACCTGGGCTTGCTCTTCTGCATGTCCCTGAGTCACAGCTCTGGGTCCTGGGAAGCTGGCTCTGCCCCCAACACCCATGGGACCTGTGCCATAGGCACACCCTGTCACCATACCTACCTGCCATCCTGGTCCAGGCTACTCAGGCCACTTAGGAGCCTGACTCTACTGTCAAGAGTGAGAGGACTGTGTGTGTCCCTAAAAGCACCTGTCTATGTCATGTCATTGAGCCCAAACCTGTCCTCCTAGCAAGGATTAACTGTCTAGTAAAGCCAGGAACTCCCCATCACTGGGACACTGAATGTAGATAGCCCCCTAGAGAGAGTTTGAAGGGGTCTCATGCATCTAGTAGGTCCTAGAGCCTGGAGTATCTTAGACCTTAGATACACTGGCTTCTTCTTCTTCTTCTTCTTCTTCTTCTTCTTCTTCATTCCCTTTTTAAAAAATTTTTTTTATTAATTTATTTTGTATGTGTATGAATGTATTGTCTTGCATGCAGGTCATGTGCACCCGTGTCGTGCAATGCCGCGGAGGTCAGAAGAGGTCTCGGATCCCCTGGAAAACTGGAGTTCCGGTAATTGGAGTTACAGACGTTCTTAGCCGCCATGTGGGTTGCTGGGGATCGAACGGGTCCTCTGCAAGAGCGTCGGTGCTCTTAACCGCTAAGGCTATCTCTCCAGCCTCTCCCTCCTCCTCTTCTTCTTCTTCTTCTTGCTTCTTCTTCTTCTTCTTCTTTTCTTCTTCTTCTTCTTCTTCTCCTTCCTTCCTTACTTCTTCTTAGAGAGTCTGTGGTAGCCCGGGCTGTCCTGGAACTTGCTATATAGCTGCAGCTGGCCTTGAACTCCTTATTTGTCTGCCTCTACCTCCAGAGGACTGAGGGAACACCACCACAATGGACTTCCCCGGCTTATTTTAATTATTTTATTTTTTTTGGTCTTTTCGAAGACAGAGGTCTCACCTGTAGTCAGCTGTTCTGGAACTCACTCTGTAGACCAGGCCTGCCTTGAACTCACAAAGGATCCACTGCCTCTGCTCCAGTGTGCTAGATTAAAGGCGTGCGCCACACGCATGGGCTTTTTTATTATTTTTTTATGTGTATGAGTGTTTGTCTGCTTGTAGGTTGGTGTACCATGTCATGCAATGCTGCGGAGGTCAGAAAAGTGTCTGGATTCCCCTGGAACTGGAGTTAAAGACAGTTCCTAGCCACCATGTGGGTGCTGGGAATTGAACCAGATCTCTGCAAGACAATGTGCACTCAACGCTGAGCCAATTCTCTCCAGTCCCAGGCTTATTTTAAAGAGCTCCTGTGAGGCAGGCTATACATTCCACAAGTAGAAAAAGCAGGAAGCGAGTCTCCACCTTGCTGGTCTTGGCTTCCAATCCCAAACTCCAGCTGCTGTGGAGCCCAGAGGTCCTGAGCAGGCACAGGAGCTGTCCCGATCTCCCTCCTGAATGGCTGCTTCCCTCCCAGGGACATAAACACAGCTACTGCTGGGGGTTGGGGGGGGCGGCAGAGGGGCCCTGGCTACCTCATTCACAGTTTCTAGATGTCTTGCTTCAGCTTCCCAGTCAGCATCCATAAGCTGCACCCCCCCCCCCGCACCCGCCAACCCGCTGCCCCAACAAGCCTGGAACTCAATTTGTAGACCAGGCTGGGCTTGAACTCACAGAGATCCACCTGCCTCTGCCTCCTGAGTACTGGGATTAAAGGCCTGCACCATCACACCTGGCCCCAACAAGCCCTTTTTTTTTTTTTTTTTTTTTTTTTTTTTGTCTTTTTGAGATAGGGTCTCCCTGTAGCATCTTGGAACTCACTATGTAGACCAGGGTGGCCTTGAACTCACAGAGATCTGCATGCCTGTCAGCCTCCCAAGTGCTGGGATCTAAAGGTATGTGCCAAAAAAAAAAAAAAAAAAAAAAAAAAAAAAAAAATCTTTTTTTTAATTTTTATTTATTTCTGTATGTGTATGAATGTACTGTCTGCATGCAAGTTTGTGCACCCGTGTCGTGCAATGCCGCGGAGGTCAGAAGAGGGTGTCGGATTCCCCTGGAACTGGAGTTCTCCTGGAATTAGAGTTTTAGATGGTTCTTGGCCACCATGTGGGTGCTGGGGATCGAACCCGGGTCCTCTGTAAGAGTGGTCGGCGCTCTTAACCGCTAGGCCATCTCTCCAGTCCCCCAACAAGTCCTTTTAAAAACAGTTGTCACGTGTTTCACTGAAGGGTCAGTCAGCCCCAAGCTCAGCTCTCTGGGATCTACGCTGTCCTTTGCTCTAATAGTGGCCTGAAAACATTTTCAAAATCCACGTTGTGTGGGAATTTCTGGTTTTGGTTAAAATTAAAAGATGAGAATGAAAGAGAGAAAGAAGATGTATGTTCACCCCCAGTATATACTCAACTACCTGAAGCATTACCAGGCTACAAGAGGGGGTGACCATGTATGCTACCAGGGAGGCCAGAAGGGAATGGGTGAGGATGATTCCTTAGAGGGAATATTTGAGGGAAGCTTGAAGGGATGCATAGGAGTTCATCTGGGAAATCGTATGCTGAATGGCAGAAGCAGAAGAGCAAAACTATCTGGTAGGTGTGCAAACTATCAGTGACATGCATTTACTGAGTATCTGCTGTATGCCAAGCACTGATCTAACTGCTTTACAAGTTATTGCTGCATTTAATAGTACTTGTGGCTATTGTCTCCTGCCCCTATTTTATTTATTTTATTTTTTTATTATTTTGGTCTTTTTGAGACAGGGTCTCCCTGTAGTCCCGGCTGTTCTGGAACTCACTCTGTAGACCAGGCTGGCCTTGAACTCACAAAGATCTGCCTGCCTCTGCCTCCCGAGAGCTAGGATTAAAGGCATGTGCCATCACGCCCAGCTCATACTCCTATTTTATAGGTAGGTAAACCAAGGTGCAGAGGGAGACACAGTAACTCACACATGGCCTTGTAGCACCAAGCTCCGGAGCTTGGATCTGGCCCCAGGCAGCTGAGGCTTGGTAGTCTAATATCCCACAGGGTAAGAAGATGACGAGGAGCTCCTCAGCACTAGAACTTGATCTCTTGACCTTCCCAATGTGGAGGGCTCTGCTGCCTTTGCTCAGAGGCCTCGGTGGTCCATGGGGTCCGAGGGTTCTGGCCAGACAGGGAGCACAGGCAGCCCCCAACCTTCTTGGATCTAGTAAGCAGTCTGGGTGCACATGGCCCCCCAGCTTCTAGGGAACCACAGAGAGTGCTCACAGGACCAAGGAGTAAGTGGTAGGCAGGTCCTGGCTGTGCCTGTGGCTGGTTTGGGGATGGCTCTCTGGTGTGGCTCTCTGGCTAGCACCCAGATCCAGTCCACTGGGCTCCTGGGGGCGGGGGGAAGAATATCAGTAGCTTTGGCCCCAGAAAATTGTTCCCCAATGTCACTCTGCCGAACTCCAGTCTGAAATTTTAAATCCTACTGACTTCAAGTCATAATTCTACCCGGCAGATAGGAAAGCGGAAGTCAGAGAGGCAAGGTAACTTGTGGAAAGCCACACAGCAAGTGAGAAGCAAATCCAGACCCTGAGTTTGGCTCATAACCACCCTATAGTCCTGCTCTGATTCAAGAAGTTTCTCTCTCTGTCTGTCTCTGTCTCTGTCTCTTTCTTCTCTCCTGGGTATCAGGAAAGGGGTAAAGAGCCTTTTGCCTAAGCTGGGGATGGAAAGGGAAACTGTGGGCCCCCTGTGATTTTTCCTAGACATAGGCCATGTTCCCGCCTTGCCTCCCAAGGGAGAGAATAATAAAATAATAGTTGGTTCAAGTGTCAGGCCTCTCCGCACCTTGGGGAGACTGGTTGAGCAGGTCTGGGGGAGGGAAAGCTCTGAGGGAGGAAATTCTTATTAATTGCTCATGCCCAGGTCTTGAGCCTAGCCTTCTTTGGAAGGCTGGGGGCTGCTCATCCTAAGGACCCGGCCCAGGGTGTGTCAGACTGGGGACCAGCTGCAGCTTCCCAAAGGTCTGTGTGGGTGGGGGAGGCGATGGGGTACAGTTCTGGAGCTGAGACACACCCGGGTTCCCACCAACGCCAACTCAGGGAGGAGGAAGCAAAGGGCCTTTGTCCCACTCAGTCCTCCAGAGCCACATCAGGCTAGCACTGCTCTGCCTCCAGTTGGAGAAACTGAGGCAGAGGGGTTGGGCTGAGGTTTGGACCCACAGGATCTGAAAGTGCCTGGACAGTCCTTTCTCCCCCTAGGGGTTATGTGCCATCCTGCCCTGGGTCCTGCTTTGTTGGGAGCTCCTGGGACCCCTGTACTGGAACAGCTTGCCTCTCTGCTGGCTGAACACAAGCCTGCCAGCAGCCAGGGCTCATATGCTCTAAACTTATGTCCTCATCCGCAGAACGGGGGCAGAGTTCCTTCCTTCAGGGCCAGAGGTGGTAAGAAGTGCTTGCTGGAGCAGCTCCACCTCACTTCTAGAACTTTCTGTGGCTAGTTCTAGCACCAATATCTATCTCTGCTTCCACTGCCAGGTCTGAAGAATAGCCCCACCCAGGCGAGCTGCACTGGCCTTGAGGGGCCCTGGGGTACCCTAGCTGGGGAAGTTCATGAAAAAGAAGCTAAGAGAGATGAAAAATGGCGGGATCTGTTTGGGTGGAAAGTAAGGGTCTAAGGGGGCCCAAAGTCCACCTGGAGCTGACAGCATCTGTTCTGAGGTCTGTCCCCATTTCATGCCAGGGAGGCCAGGAGCAGTGGTGGCCCAGTACATCCGGGCGCCCTCCTCCCTACCTGCTGATGATGGTCTGATAAGACCCCGCCTGGGAGGAGGCGGCTCCCATAATTACAGGTCTCCATGTGGCGGGCAGGCAGGTCATGAGGTGGGGGTGACTCACTAGATTGCTCCATAGGCAGGGCGGGGGTGGGGGCTCTGGGTCTGCCCCTCACCCGCTGGCCAGAGATGGGCCTGGGCACCCCGGGAACAGCCAGCCGCGGTGTCACTCTGGAGCACTGTGCCCCTAGGGCTTTGCCGCTCGACACCTGTCTCGGGCTTGGCGTTGATGGGAACCGGAGCCCGGCAGGGTTTTCCCCCTCCTCAGTCCCAGCCCTTGGCTGCTGGGAAGGAGGACTCAGAGGTCTGGCTGGTAGAGGGCAGTGCCTGCATCTGGAGAGCCACAGACACTGGCTTTGAAGGTTTGCTGGACATAGCGCTGGGATCCCCAGATTCTAAAAGCTAGATCCTAAAAGTCAGGGACCCCAGAGGCAGAGGCCTTGGGTGTCTTATACCAGATCTGCTCCAGCTCAAAGGCTCAGGGATGTACAAATGTGTGAGTTACAGAGCCCACCTCATGGGACTTAGTGGGTAAAGCGCCGGCTGTGCTGGCCTGAGGATTTGGAGTCCAAATCCCTAGAACCCACACAAAGGCTGAATATGTAGCGTGTCTGTGACCACAGTGTCCTACAGGCAGATGGGAGGTGGTGATAGTGGAATCCCAGAAGACTTTGGGTCTGCTAGCCTGGGTTACGGTGGCATCAGCAAGGGACCCTGCCTCCAAAAGGGTAGATATTGGGGACTCATACCCTTTGATCACAGACACTAGTTCCGGAGAACTCTAAATCCATCGAGTCAGATTTAAAAACATAAATCATAGCAGCTGGAGTTTCAGGGACAAATGTCCATGGTGGTTTTCACTTGCTCCTACATGGATCAGAAATAAAAGAAAAATTGAAGCCTCATGACTCGTCTTCCTCCAGCCCAGTGAGAGAAAGCGCACAGGCTGGGCAGTTAGCTCTCCAACCCAGGTGCCTTGTGCTTTCTATTGACTTCCTATGGGTTTAAAATTTATCAGGACATAATGTTGGGAAAAAGCAAAACGGCACCACGGAGACATCAACAGGGCTGGCGTCTTGTGCAACCCACTGCTCGGCGTGTTTGGCTCACAGAGATCCGGGTCCACATTGCCCTTCTTCATTGTTTCCTATTTATACGCCTGGCGCCACGAGCCAGCCAGCTGATTCTGGGGCCACACAAATATTAACTCTGGGTTCTTGCAGCAGTGCTGGGTTGCGGATGCTGCTTTGTGGTACTTTTCACAGATGGGGAAACTGAGGCACGAAGAGGCAGAATTATGCTCAGGGTGTTTGGAGCCTCTGGCTGGGTGCCAGGTCCCATGCTGGGTTCTGGGGACACAGAACAGGGTGGACATTGTTTGTGGCCCCCAGGGGCTTGGCAGCAGAAGTAAATTTAATGAACAGGCCAGGAGGCTTGTCACACATGCTGGATGGAGGAAGTGGATGCTGGGATGGGAGGCAGAGGAAGGTCTGAAGTGAGCAAGTGTGTTTCTGCCCTGAGACTTGAGGACACTGCAGACACGCCAATAACTCCCCCAGGCTGTACCCTCTACCCCTGTCCCTCTTCTTGTGTCTCATTGCCAGACTCCCACTCCACCCCAGTCCATGCCTGGTTGGACAGCCCCTCCTCTGTGGGTGGGCAGTAGGACTGGGGCTTCCTTGGCCCCCGATGGACAGACATGGTCTTCCTCCTGTCTTCTTTCTCCTTCAGACTTCCAGAGATGACCTCAAATATGGGAGGTGTCCACTTGACTTGGCCACATTGTCAGGTGCCAGGCACTAGGTTGGATTCTCAACAATCCTGAGTGGGAGGTGCAGTAACCTCCCTGGAGAGAGACGAGGGCCCAGAGAGGTTGAGAGACTTGCCTGGGGACACAGTGACTATCTTGCTCAGGACTTACTGGTTTAGCTGCCTAGCACCCCAGCTCATGGGGTGTGTGGGGGGGGGCGCTGCAGAAGGCAGGTCCTGGTACTTAGAGAAGCTGTGGAGTGAGGTTAGTGCTGGGTCGGGGCCCCCAGGACTAGCTTCATCCCAAAGGAATGGAGTGTCCAAGCTCAGGGTCCCCAGTGGGCGCCTGTGCCTGCTCCTGCCTGCTGTGTCTCTGGCCTGGGCTAGTGTTTCTTGCTTATCACCGGGGCTGCTGGGAGAATTGAGGGGCCTGGCTCCCGTCCTCCGCAGACACAGAGGCTGCCCCTGGGCCACAGAGCAGGTGGGAAAACTGATCAGGAAACCTGACGTGGGGGAGGGGACAAGAGCGTTCTGTGCTAAGGAACACAGGCTCAGAGGCAGCCAGCACATGGCTCTGAGTCTTCATGGGCAGGGCCTGGGTGCCCACAGGAGCCCGCCCACACGGACAAACTGTGGAGAGCGTTACCTATGTGCCTTTCTGGGTCAGACTCACCTTCCGTCTCTCAGCCTCATAGATACCTGGGTCAAGGTGTTCAGACCTGGAAAGTGGGGTGATGCTGGCCAGGTGAAGCCGGGTGCAGCTTCTATGGCTGCCCTTCTGAGAGGACCCTGGGGCCAACCCTGGAGGATTGAAGAGGGGGTTCAGCCTGCTGGGGTACCGGGAACTCATATGGGACACGGGGGCCACCTTACATCCTTCTGGACCCGTCTGGGCTCTGACATTGTCTCCTGTTCCCAACTGGCACAAGGCCAAGCCACCCTGCGGCAGCTCCCATGCCAGCCCTGGGTTCATCCAGATGCACAGGAGCCCGCATCTCCCCACGGGGTAGGAGACACCCACACTGGAGTCCCGGGCTGGCTCCAGGAACTAGCTCTGGAGAACCTTCATGCAAAATGGAGATGAAGAGCCAGGCATGGACTGACTTTCAGAGAGGAGCCGACAGCCAGGAGTGGCAAGAGAATGTGCTGGTATCCTCCAGGCCTGTTGGAGAGGCTCCGATTCTAGGCTGTGCAGGATTCTATCATTGACTGACCTTTCCCATGGCTCAGATTTTAGAATCACATCTCTCTCTTTCACACACACAGACACAGACACAGACACACACACACACACACAGACACAGACATACACAGACACACACACAGATACCCACAGACATACACGGATACACACACATGGACAGACACAGACAGACAGATACACACACAGACACACACACAGACACACAGACACACACACAGATACACACACAGACACACACACAGACACACAGACACACACCAACACACACACAGATACCCACAGACACACACAGAGACACACACGGATACACACACGGATACACACACATGGACAGACAGACAGACACACACACACCCACCCACACACACAGAGGAGACCCCTGCTGGCATTCAGCTTGGGGTGTGCTGTGAGAGACAGTACCAGGACACAAGCAGCAGGGCTGAGAGAGGGCAGTGAAAGGCGGAGGGAACAGCAGGAACAATGGTCCTGGGGCAGGAACGAGGAGCTGGAGCTGCAAGGACCCATGGGGGCTGCAAGGAGCCAGCAGGGTGCAGGGACGTCCTGCAGAATCCTAGGAGTGGGGAGGGATCTGAATCCCATATACAGACTAAAGTTATGAATGGCCACAGTGAGTTAAAGCCCGGGACTCAGCACCCAGTCTCAACCTGGTGGTCCCAACTCCAGGGCTGTAAGAGTGAAGTGGGCTGGGCAGGGGCCCAGAACAGGTGAAGTCGGCAGTCACGGGGAGGTCATGGCCCTGACTTTGGGGGAGCTGAGATGCAGGGATGAGGGAACGTGCTCTGCCAAAGGTGACACTGAACCATGGCGAGTGGGACTGGAACCCAAGGCCCCGGGGTCCTGACCCAGCTTTCTGGGAAATGGGCGAGTCCCTGCACGCTTCCCCTTGGCTCCTCCCACATTGTGTAGGCTGTCCTGGGACCAGTCGGGGAGGTGTGGGGTGCGCGGCCTGCTGCTCAAAGCCTCACTGCTGGTGTGTAGAGCCACCTGGGTGGACCAGAAATGAAAAAACTGAAAACATAGTATTTTAAAAATTTGTTTTGATTTATTTTATTTTATTTTATTTTATTTTATTTTATTTTATTTTATTTTATTTTATTTTATTTTATTTTATTTTATGTGTATTGTCTGCACATAAGTGCACCTGTGTTGTGCAATGCCTATGGAGGACAGAAGGGGCTGTCGGATCCCCTGGAACTGGAGTTACAGTTGTTAGCTGCCATGTGGGCACTGGGATTAGAACCTGGGTGTTCTGCAAGAGCAGCCAGCTCTCTTAACTGCTGAGCCATCTCTTCGGCCCTGCTCCTGCCGACCCCCACCTGAGCATCGCATCTGACACTGGCTTCTACCCACTGTGGACCTCCTGACACTGATGAGTCTACATACTGAAGTCCATAGCTGACTCAGGCTTCCGTAGTTTTATGTAATGGCCTACGGCAGTCCAGAGCCCATCTGACACACGCAGTCAGTCCCCACGTCCCTTCTGACACCCAGTCAGTCCCCACATCCCTTCAGCCTCTTGGTGTGTGTGGCACTTTGAAAACTTTGTTTTCAACGACCTTGATGGTTTCGAAGGGTCCAGTAACTCTTTTGTGGGGCTTTTGAGATCTCTTGGATGTCTCTGCAGGGTTTGTGTTTGGGAGGAAACCTCAAAGAGTCTCAGGGTCGGAGTTCATCTGTTAATAGGAGTGGCAGCCATGAGGCTGAGTTCAGTGTCTGGCCCCAGCCCAACTGTGGACCTTATGGATGTAACAGCACATTGTGGCCCTCAGTGCCTCCTCCTGGAGAACCGAGAGGCTTATCTACACTTACCTATGATCATTAATTTGTATATCATCTGTCTATCATTTACCAATCATCTATGTATCAAATATCATCTATTTATTATCTATCTATTTATCTTCTATCTATATCTATCTATTTATCATTAATCAATCAGTCTATCATCCATTATCTATCAATTTATGTCATCTATCAATTTATCTGTCATCTATCTATCTACTTATTTACCTACCTGCCTACCCACCATCTATCTATGTATCATATATCTTTTATCTACCTACCTATCTCTCTATCTATCTATCTATCATCTATCTATCTACACACTATCTACTATCTATCTATCTACTATCATCTATCATCACCTATCTATCATTAATCAATCAGCCTATCTATGTATCTATCATCCATTATCTATCAATTTATCTATCATCTAGCAACTTATCTATCATATATCTGCCTATGATCTACCTATCTTTCATGAAGCATCTATAATCTATCATCGTTTACCATCTACCTATCTATCATCTACCTCTCTATCATCTATCTATCCATCCACCATCAATCTATCAATCTATCTCTCTATCTATCATGTCTATCATCTTTCTATCTATTATCTATCATCTATCTATCTATCTATCTATCATTTACCTATAATCATTTTTTATGGAAAGAGCAACACAATGGTTAGTCTTTATTGGAGAGCAGAAACTTTATGTCACATTCTGAGACGTTAATGCAGGGCTCAGTGGGCCAGCTGGCGGGCACCAGCTTGTAATGGGCTCCACAGTTTGGGCATTGTTGAATCTCGCCTTTGTGCAGCCAGAACCAGAAGACAGTACAGGTGTCCTCCTCACAGCTGCAGCCCACTGTTCGCTTGTTGGTGATGGATGGGACTAAATGTGGGTCTTCCTTGGTGCCTGAAGCTGCTTTGGGGCTAGAATATTGTATGGGTCCAGTCCTTCTGTGCGGCAATCCTGATCTCCCTCTCCAGCCCTGTAGCCTGCTCCTCATCAGTAGGAATACCACGCCAGAAGCCACGGAACACACTGTGGCCATGCCAGGGGGCCCACAGGCCACAGGGCCTGCATCACCAGAACTCCCACTCCAGTAATCTTGAAACCATCAACCTTGTGACAAGCAGATGCACTTCTGGGAACAGGCACTGCAAGATGGGCCCAAAGCTACTTTGCCATCTTCTTTGACTTTGTGGTACTGTCTGGAACCCGGAGCTTGGTCCTGCTGGACAATGCCTCTGCCCAGAGTAGTCCCCAGCCCCATTACCAGCACATCTTTGTTGTCATTGTTGTTTTTGAGACAGTGTCTCACTTTCTACCCTGGCTGGCCTTGAACTCACTGAGATCCACCCGTCTTTGGTTCTACCCCTGGCTGGCCTTGAACTCACTGAGATCCACCCGTCTTTGGTTCTACCCCTGGCTGGCCTTGAACTCACTGAGATCCACCTGTCTTTGCTTCCCAAGGGCTGGGATTAAAAGCATGTGCCCCCATGCCCAGTGTCCACCTCACTTTAAAAATATTTTATTTTATTATTTAAAAACTTTTGGATTTGTTTTTTATTTTATGTGTATGAGTGTTTTATCTACATGTATGTAAGTGCACTAGGTGTATGCAATGTCCACAGAGTCCAGAAGAGGGCATCAGATCCCCTGGAACGGAAGTTACATTTGGTTGTTAGCTGCCATGTGGGGGCTGAGAACTAAACTCAGGTCCTCTGGGAGTGCAGTGCACATTCTTAACTGCTGAGCCATCTCTCCAGCCCCACCTCACTTATTTTGTGACTGATGTGGTCTCTGTTCAGTCCTTGTGAGCTCTGTTGTTGGCTTCCGGAACCTGTGACGTGTGCTGTTGATGTGGCCCCTTGAAGCTGTCCTTTGTTTTTAGGCCTCTGGGCTTACGTAGGTCCCTGGTACAACTTTCTGAAGTCCAGGCATTGCTGCTGTGAGCCTGGGTCCATCTAATGAGAGTGTAATGAATCAAAGTCCCTCTAGAGAGTAGGGTTAGCCTGGGTCCCTCTAGAGAGTGGGGTTAGCCTGGGTCCCTCTAGAGAGTGGGGTTAGCCTGGGTCCCTCTAGAGAGTGGGGTTAGCCTGGGTCCCTCTAGAGAGTGGGGTTAGACTCTGGGCCTGGGTACTAGGGTGAACCTTGCTGCTTGGCCAAAATTCTTTTATTTTTTTTTTTTCCATTGGACAGTGAAGAGATGCAGGCGTGCACACTGACATGCATGATGCAAGTCTTATCCCCAACTCTGCAAGTGGCCAAGAACATTTGCACTCTGATGTTCAATCTCCCTCAAGCCTTCCAAAGTGGATGGAAACCATAGTATGAATCTCTCTTCTCCCTACCTCCCTCTTTCCTTCTCTCCCTCCCACCTTCCCTCCCTTACATTTTGGTTTAAGATATCTATATCTATATCTATATCTATCTATCTATCTATCTATCTATCTATCTATCTATCTATCTATCTTCCTGAGTGCTGGAATTAAAGGCCTGTACCAGCATGCCCAACTTAAAAAAATATTTTATGGGCTGGAGAGAATGGCTCAGTGGTTAAGAGCACTGGCTGCTTTTACACAGGACCCAGGTTCAATTTCCAACACCTACAAGGCAGCTAACAACTGTCTATAACTCCAGTTCCAGTGGATCCGATGCTTTCTTCTGACCTCCGTGGGCATTGTATAACATGGGTGTGCTTACATAAAGCAGGCAATACACTCATACACATAAACTTTTATTTTTTTTAATTTTAATTTTTATTTATTTCTGTATGTGTATGAATGTACTGTCTGCATGCAAGTTTGTGCACCCGTGTCGTGCAGTGCCGCGGAGGTCAGAAGAGGGTGTCGGATTCCCCTGGAACTGGAGTTCTCCTGGAATTGGAGTTTCAGACGGTTCTCAGCCGCCATGTGGGTGCTGGGAATCGAACCCAGGTCCTCTGTAAGAGCGGTTGGCGTTCTTAACCGCTAGGCCATCTCTCCAGTCCCACACATAAACTTTTTTAAAAATTAAAAAAAATCATTAAAATATTTTATTTATTAATTTGTGTATGAATGTATTGCCTGCATGTATGTACCTGTGTTGAGCAGGGCCCGCAGAGGTCAGAAGAAAGCATTAGACTGTCAAGGAACTGGAGTTACAGACAGTTGTTAGCTACCATGTAGATGCTGGAAGTCGAACCCAGGTCCTTTGGAAGATCAGCCAGTGCTCTCAACCTCTGAACCATCTCTCCAGCCCCCATTTTGACTGTTTTTAGAGAGTCTCATGTAGCCCAGGGTGCCCCAACTCACAGTGTAGCCAAGGGTAGCCGTGAATTCCTGACCTTCTACCTTCAAAGTTGTAAGATGGTAGGTGTGGGCCACATGTTATTTATTTATTTATTTATTTATTTATTTATTTATTTATTTATTTATTTATTTTTATTATTTGACACAGAGTCTTCCTATAGCTCAGACTGGCCTGGAGCTCTTCATCCTCCTGCCTTTGCCACCAGGACGCTGGAATGACAGGCGCATGCCATTACCTGAGCATCTTCGCGGCCTCACCCTGTGCTGGCTCTGAACCACCTGTTTTCTCGGCCACCCTCAGTGCTCCTGGATCCATTGCACAGGCAGAGAGAGGGAGGCAAAGGGTTCAGGCTTCTGAGGTGTTTGCCTCAGAGCCAAGGCGAACCCACACTCAGTCTTGTCTGCCATCACTGTGTTTCCCTGTGTCACACAGAGTTTGTGCACAGCACTGTCTCCTGCAGTGGGCTGGTTAGTACTGGATACTCACTGTCTCTCTCTACTGTCATGGTGTCCCTTGTGGCCACAGCATTTGGATCCTGATTCTCAGCCTTGTACAGCTCGGGGCCATGTTGGACACTGGGAGGGACAGAAGAGGGGAAAACAGCCAGCCTCATGATTGTAGAGGGCCCAGATGAGGGGAGGGAGGTGCAACCTGAGTGCTCAGACCCCAGTGGCTCCTGGGGGAATCTGGTCTGACCTGCTAAGCCTCTTTTTCTTGGACTGAGTCTTCTGTGTCCCCCGGCATGGCCCAAGGGCCATCAAATTCACAGCACGTTCTATTCATCCTCTTCCCAGCCCCAGCCTCTTCTTCCAGGAAGCCTTCCCTCTCACCCATCCCTACGTGACCCCCCACATTGCCAGGTCTGAGCTTTGGGGGGCCAGCTGGAGGATATGTTTCCAATGGCCTGCAGTACTTTCTAGAATCTTTGTTTGATTGCCAGCTCTGACTAGCAGGAGGTTCCATGTGAAAATGTACAAACCCCACTTCCTTCCCTCACCAGACCCAAGAGCTTGGTGACCCTGGTGTCCAGGGCTGGAGAAATGAACTTAGACCTGAAGGCACCCTGCTGGGAGGACAAGAGGGGGCTGCCCACGGTGGGCTGGGGACAGGAGGGGGCTGCCATGGTGGGCTGGGACAGGAGGGGGCTGCCACGGTGGGCTGGGGACAGGAGGGGGCTGCCACGGTGGGCTGGGGACAGGAGGGGGCTGCCCACGGTGGGCTGGGGACAGGAGGGGGCTGCCCACGGTGGGCTGGGGACAGGAGGCCCTCAAGAGCTGTCTAGTGACCTTGCCTGTCTTTTCTTTGTTTTCATTTTTGTTTGAGGCAGAATATCATTTAGTCCAGGCTAGTCCAGGCTGGCCTGGGACTCACTATGAAGCAAAGGATGGTCCTGAACTCCTAATCCTCCTGTTTCTCTCCCCCCAAGCACTGGGATTGTAGGCATGAGCCACTGTGGCTGGTTTATTTTTAAAAATATTTATTATTTTTATTTTATGTGTGTGAGTGTATTGCCTGCATATATGTAAGTGCACCCGTGTGATCCAATGCCCAAGGAGCTCAGAAGAGGATGTTGAATCCCCCGGAACTGGAGCTCTGGATGGTTGATAGCCACCATGTGGGTTCTGGGAACTGAATCCAGGTCCTTGGCAAGAGCAACCAGTGCTCTTAACCTCTGAGCCATCTCTCCAGCTCCTATTAAAAGTTTAAAAAATTATTAGATTTATTTAAAAATTATTAGATTGATTTATTCAGCGTGTGTATGCATGTGCGCATACTATGGCTAGCGTGTGGACGGAGGACAACTCTCAGTTCTGGTAGATGGCTCTCTCCTTCTATCGTGGGTCCTGGGGATGAAACTCAAGGTGCCAGGCTCAGCAGTAAGTGTTTCTACCTGTGGAGCCATCTTGCCGACCCTATTTTAAAAACTATTTTATTTATTATTTTTATTTTATAAGTGTATTGCCTGCAAGTATATAAGTACCCTTGGAGGTCAGAAGAGGGTGTCTGATCCCTTTGAACTGGAGTTATGGACGGTTATCAGTGGCCATCTGGGTGCTGGGACTCAGTCTTGGATCCTCACAGAACAGTCAGTGCTCTTAGCTGCTGTGCCATCTCTCCAGACCTATAACCCTGCTTTTTAGAAAAGATTTTATTTTCAATTATGTGTGTGTCTATGTGTAGGAAAGCGCACGTGAGTGTGGCGCGCATGGAAGCCAGGGGTGTCGGATCCCCTGGAGCTCGAGTTACAGACGGTTGTCAGCCACTTAATGTGGGTCCTCTACAGGAGCAGTTTGCACTCTTAACCACTGAGCCATCTCTCTAGCTTTTGTGGTGTGTGTGCATGTGTGTGTGTGTGCGTGCGTGCTTGCGTGCATGCGTGCGTGTGTGTGTGTGTGTGTGTGTGTGTGTGTGTATGTGTGTTTTAGACTGGATCTCATTCTGTATCCTAGGCTGGCCTTGAGACCTCATGGTAATCCTCCTGCCTCAGTCCTCCTGCCTCAGCTTCCCAACTATTGCAATTATAGATGCCCGCCCCTGCCCCTGGCCTCCTTTTCTCTCTTTTTTTTTCCATCCCTTTATTTCTTTATTTCCCGGTGGCCGCATCCTTCTGTGCACTGTCTGTATGTCCATCCATCCGTCAATTTCACAAATCCTTAGCGTGTGGCAGATGCCTGGTTCTCTGGGCCACTGAGGAGAGAGGCATCTCATTGAGTCACTTGCTTCACATGGACTTTTGCCAAGCACCTACTGTAGGTGAGGGACGGCCAGGTGGTCAGAGGAGGCGGAGGATGGAGTTCCACATCACCTTGAGACACTCCATCAGGAGCTGATGGACTAAGTCACTGGAGAAGTTGCAGGTGAGGCTCCAGAGCCTGCTGCTTGGGGGGTAGGGAGGGGCAGGAACAGTCCAGGAGGAACAGCAGTGCAGAAGCCCTGAGGCTCAGAGGCTGCGGTATCTGGGGTGAGCAGCTGGTGACCTGAGGGGGTGAGTTACATTTCCGTAATGTTAGAATTCTTCTCCTCCCCTTTTTTCTCCTGTTCATTTCTTTCTTTTTTCCCCTCTCTCTTGTTCTTTTTTTTTCCCAATGAATTTCTTAATTCTGTAACCCAAATATACAATGACAATTCCTAAAAACAAGTAGCTGTCGACGCTGGAACCCAGGGCCATGTTTCCTGTCCCTGATGTCCCCCCTCTTGCTCCTGGTGGAGTGAATCACCGTGTCTAATGTTTCCAAAAGAGGTAATGGGCCCTTTTCTCAGGAGGTGCCTCCCTCTGCCTGGCATTCTGGGAGTTTCTGGAAGGTGAGTGTGTGGGTGGGAACCATTCCTCCTCCTCCCTCTCCCTCCTCCGGCTGCCTCCTCTTGATTTCCATTTGCAAACCCTTCATGGTGGAGTTCTTCCTTGAAAGCTGAAGACTGGGCTCTAGAGTGAGCAGGATTCACTGTGCCAGGAATCGGGGCCTGCGGAGGGGTTGTGAGAGGCAGTTTAGAAACAGGGCCTCATTGCCAGATTCCGCACCTCACCTTGGGCCTGCACCATCCTTCACCCTCCCACAGAGGGCCCTCATGATGCCTGGGCCCCAGAAATCCAGCCCCCTCCCCCAGCCACAGAGTCCTCTAGAAGCCACACTTGCCCTTCCTGTCTGCCCTCGGAGCCCCGGAGGTCTACTCGGTCTCAGCAGAGTCAGGCCCCCTCCAGCCCGCTGTAGCCTCCTTGTGGAGGTTCAGAGGCCTGGTTTGGGTTTAGCTTTGCCACTGTTTCTCCTGGTCTGGCCTTCAAGCCAGATCTCCCTACACAACGGGAGCAGCACTCGCTGGATCACTGTCTCTGCCTCTCAGAGCACAGCCTACTTCAGGAGCATGGGCCCCAGTGCTTAGAAAAACATTGGTATTCAGTATGCAGTAGGCACACAATACGTGCTTGCCGATGAAAGCATGGGACCTCTCTGAGGTTGCCAGAGTCTGAGTAGGAGGGGTGGAGACAGGCAGGGTGACCCTCCCTCCTGCCTGGCAGACCCTGGGTGTTCTTTTTTCCTCCTTGTGGTCTCCATTTTGAATCTTCATTCCTCTGTCCTCCATCTCTCACCCCTGCGAATCCCTTCTCTTTGCCCCAAGAGCTCTTTTCTACCTCTCCAGCCTCCGTGGTTCCATCCATAGATGGCTCAGCCAACTGTGACAAATCCCAGCCTCGAAGCTCCCAAGGAGCAGGGAGCCAGCCAGAACAAAGCTTTCCAGAACCTTCCACAGCTTCCAAGTTCCAAATGAGATTGTTTCAGGAGAAGCTCTGAGGACTTTATGGAGGAGGCTCATCTGCGCACCCTCCAGAAGTCACCCTAGCCGGCGGGCAGCCCTGTATTGGGCCTGGCGGCTGGGCTTCCTGGCTTGGCTGTGGTGCTGTCGATTGGTGCTGGGTGTGCTGCACACAGCAGGCCCTCTGTTAGCCAGGCCTTGCTGGCAATCATGAATGCATTGGCTGCCTCTTGGCACAGGTCCTTTGCACATGCTGTTCCTCTGCCCATACTCTTCCATATACATATTTTCTTCCCATCTGGGCTCAAATATCACCTCTTCCAGGTGACATCTACCTGAGGCTGTTGGCCACGAGAGCATTCTTCTGTCACTCACAAGATGGCTGTCCTCTCTTATTCTCTTTCAGTCTTAGTAAGGCTTTAGACTGGAGGCTCCTGGGAAGGAAGTGGCTGGACAAGGCCCGTGAGTCAGCAGTGTGCATTTCCCCTCTGGGCACTTTCTCTGAGGAGCTTCCTCAAGAGGAGGCCCAGCTCATCCTGCATTAAGGGTGGTGGGCAGATAGGCAACCTTCTCCCCACTCAGCCACAGTAGACTAGCACAGGCTGCTTGTCTCCTCAATGCCAAGCCCCAACCAACATTGGCCCGCATGCCCCCCTGCCAACCCCAGGTAGAGCCATATTTCACCCTGACCTGCCTCGCTCCAGAACCTTCCATGCCTTCCTGTGACTTCCATAGTCAACCTTACCCAGCGCATGGCTCTTGGTGGCCTGGCCTCTTCCCAGCCTTGCCCAGCAGCTCCTCGAAGCCCTTCATAGCACCCCGAAGCCCCCACAATGTCCCAGCAGCGCCTATAATACCTGCTAGGGCTTTGCACATACTGTTCCCTCTGCTTGGAACACTGTTCCCAGATGGGTAGAAGTGCAGAGCTTGCCCACATATCTTTGGGTCTTTGCTTTTCCCAGTAAGGCCTTTCTTTATCATCCCAGTTGAACCCTCCTCCATCCAGTCCTTGCTGCTTCTCCTCCTGTGCCTCCCCTGGGACCCAGACATCTGGGAGCAACCTGGGAAGCTGGGAACAGCTGACTTACTTCACTGCATTTCTCTTCTCGAAGTCAGACCCTCCGTAGCTCCTTTGTAGAATGAGGCCAGGCCCGGGGTCCAGTTTTGCAGTAGTCATTCCTGCCCCTCCCCCCAATATTCTCATTTGAAAAGCAAGGGAGAGATAGGGTTGGGGAATGGCATGGGGGTCTGAGAAAAGCTGGGGGTCCCTCATTCTGGGGTAAAGGTAGGCTCCGTACTATTCTAGTCATAGCAGGAATAATATATAGCAGTTAAGAGGAATGGTTGCTGGTTCCCCCTAGATTCTAGTTTGTTTAAAAGTCTTCTTTAGCTGAGCCTGGTGGTAAACACCTTTAATCCCTACAGTCAGGAGGCAGAGGCAGGTGAATCTCTGTGAGTTCAAGGATAGCCTGCTCTACAGAACAACCTCCAGGCCAGCTGGGGCTACAGAGAGACCCTATCTCAAAAAGACAAAAAAAAAAAAAAAAAAGAAAAAAATTTATCCCACGGATAGCTTTTTTTTGCATTTTTTTTTTTTTTTGTCTTTTTGAGACAGGGTCTCCCTGTAGCCCCAGCTGTCCTGGAACTTGCTATATAGACCAGGCTGGCCTTGAACTCACAAAGATCCACCTGCCTCTGCCTCCCAAGTGCTGGGATTAAAGGCATGTGCTACCACACCTGGCTGCAATTTGTTTTTAATTGAAAAATAAAAAGAAAAGAAAATTACAGAGTATTCAGAATTCTACCTGTATTTTTTCTACCCTTGTTTTTAAAAGAACAAGGATTATATATTTATATGCTTTATGGTTTTAAATTGAGATAAAAGCCAGGCACAATGGTGCATGCCTTTAATCCCAGCACTAGGGAGGCAGAGGCAGGCAGATCTCTGTGAGTTCAAGGCCAGCTGGGCTATAGGGAGACCCTGTCTCAAAAAGACCAAAATAATAATAATAATAATAATAATAATAATAGAGATAAAAGTCAGATAGCACAAAACCTGACTATCTTTTTTTTTTTTTTGTCTTTTCAAGACAGGGTCTTCCTGTAGCCCCAGCTGTTCTGGAACTCACTCTGTAGATCTCGCTGGCCTTGAACTCAAAGATCTGCCTGCCTCTGCCTCCCAAGTGCTAGGATTAATTTGTGCCACCACGCTCAGCTTAAAACTATCTTAAGCCAGGAGCAGTGGCACGGCCTCTAAGCTCAGCACTCGGGTGGTGGAGGCAGGAGAGGTGAGTGAAGCTTGCTGTGCTACACAGCAGACTGGAGGGAGGCCTGAGCTGCATCAGGCCCTGTCTGGAAAAAAGAAAACAAGTAACCACTCTAAGGAACCATTAAGTAACATGCAAGTAACAGTTGAATTCTGCCACAACTGCTAGGCAAGCTTCCATGCTTTCTAGTTCCAAATGTTTTCATCCCTAGGATCTCTGCTGGACAACCTCCCCCCCCTCCCCCCGTTTGGCAGCCCCTCCCACGCCTGTGGGTTTTCTATACCATATAAGGTCCATAAATGAGGTCATACAACATGTAAGCTCTGGTGCCTTTCAATCAGCATAATGTTTTTGAGGCTCTTCAACAGTGTAGCAGGTAATCAGTCCTTTTTCTGACCAAGTAATATTCTGTCTTCTGGCTAACCTGCATCTGGTCTCTGTGTTCACCCAGGCACACACTGCCAGTCTTTTCTTTGTTTGCTAACGGCCAGCAGGGCTGGGCTGGGAACACTGTACATATGAGCATTTTGAAATGCAAAGCACAGGAACAGGTACAGGCTGTGATCTCAGTCCCTGCTTTGGGCCTGTGGACAATCTTGTGGGGGATTTCATGGGAATGGGAAAATTCGTAAGGACACTTCCTCACTTTCTCATTGGCTAGTGTGGGGAAGGAAGAGCTGTGAAGAAGCTGCGTGTGGAGCCAGGAAAGAACGTGTGTGCACGTGTGGAGCCAGAAAAGCACGTGTGCATGCGTGTGGAGCCAGAAAAGCACGTGCGCGCGCGTGTGGAGCCAGAAAAGCACGTGTGCATGCGTGTGGAGCCAGAAAAGCACGTGTGCATGCGTGTGGAGCCAGAAAAGTACGTGTGCATGCATGTGGTGATACCTTGGAGGCTGCGTGTGGAACCAGAAACACGTGTGCACGCCTGTGCTGACACCTCGGAGGCTGGTGTAGCCTGCAGTCTGAACATCTGTGTGCAGACAGGAAACAAAGAAACAGCAGAATAACTCCTTGAATGTCGGATAAGAAAGTGAGGTTTGAAGAGAAGAGGGAGTTCCTAAGAGAGAGGGGATCTCCAAAGGGCCCCCCCTTCCCCCAGTTGACCTGAACAGGTCCTAGGAAGCCAAATTTCATTCGTGTAGCACCCTGACCGTGCAGAAGTGAAGCAATGCCTGGATCCCCTGATCCCCACCCCGGCAAGCCTCATGGACCTGGAGATGCTGAGTGGGGCACAGTTGGGGGGGTTCCTGGGAGAGAAAACGACTGGGAGGAGAGGGGGTGTCTAATGTGGGGGGCTCAGGGCGCCCTCCCTCTGCTGAGCTGCTGTCAAGCTTATGCCCTTTCTGTTGTCTTGGGGACAGTTCTAGCCACAGAGGATCACAGTAGAGTGTGTCCTGAGTCCCCAGGTCCCCATTGCCTGGCTTGCCAAACTTTTGGTTTTGTTTTATTTTTTTTTCAGATTTTCAGGACAGCAGCTAGCAGGGCTACAGGAGACATGTCAGTCAGCTGGCCTTCCGAAGCTGTGAGCAGGGTCCAAGTCAGGACAGAGGGCCAAAGTGTGGCCAGGCGGGTCTGGCATGGAGGGGTGGGATTTGTGTGTACCACAGGGAGGCCACAAGGCAGGAGCTGAGACCTGGGAAAGGCCCCTTGGCCCAGCCCTGTGGGAGGTAAGCAGCTGGTGGCTTCTGCCCAGGCCACAAGGAAGGTCTGCTTGGGGGACAGGAGAGGAAGCCCCTACTGTGTGGATGGCGGCCTTGTAGCTCATGCTATGTCAGTTTTGGTTTTTTTTTTTAAACAGGGTCTCCCTAGCCCCAGTCTGCCTGGAACTCACTATGTAGATCAGGCTGGCCTTGATCTCTCAGAGATCTACCTGCCTCTGCCTCCTAAGTGCTGGTATTAAAGGCATGCGCACCACACCTGTCATATATGCCAGTTTCTAAATTTCTTTTCTTTTCTTTTTTCTTATAGACATGGTCGTCCTGTAGCCCCAGCTGTCCCGGAACTTACTATGTAGATCAGGCTGGCCTCAAACTTACAGAGATCTGCCTGCCTCTGAAGTGCTGAGATTAAAGATGTTTTTTACCACTACGATGCCTGACTGGCATTTTTTAATTTTAAAATTTCTCTCCCCTCTCTCTCCTCTTTCCCTCTTCTCTCATTCTCTCTCTCCTCTCTCTCTCTTCTCTTTCCCCCTCCTCTCTCTCTTCAGTCTGTCTCTGTCTCTCTGTCTCTCTGTCTATCTCTATCTATCTATCTATCTATCTATCATCTGTCTATCTATCTATCTATCTATCTATCTATCTATCTATCATCTATCATCTATCTGTGTTTTCATGTGCATGTGTGTGTTGTTCCTTAGGCGCCATCAACTTTGTTTTCTGAGACGGATTTTCTCACGGGCCTGGCTAGCCAGGGAGCCTCAGGATCCACCTGGCTCTGCCCCCCAAGATCTGGAATTACAAGCAGGCAGCACTGGGATTTTCACATGAGTTCTGGGATGGAATTCAGGTCCTTGCACGGCAAACACTTGACTGATTGAGCCGTCTCCCTAACCGCCCCCAAGCTCAGAGTCTTCCTGGAGCCGCCCAGAGCCTATGCCATCTTCAGGCATTGGCTTTTGAGACCCTTCAGGCTCAGTGCTTTTCCCATGTCAAGCACACTTAGGCCTGGGAGACAGGAGGGCATCAGCCATTGCTGGTGAGAACCTAGTTCAGGGAGAAGCGGGTGTTTGTGTAAGGCAGGCACAGTATTACTGGCCTTGAACTTGTGGTATAAGCCTTGGTCAGGATGCCCCACCTGGGGTTTGTGCCACCTCTGTCCCCAGAGGCCACTAGGCCCAGCTCTCTTCTCTACAGGGAAGGTTCTGGTTTACTCTAACCCAAGCTCTACCACTTCCTGTGTGAACTTGAGCTGTGATTTGACCCTCTGGGCCTCGATCTTCTTATCAGGAAAATGGGCACAGTGTCGGCCTCTCTCAGGGTGAAGCTCTGTAGAGTGACAGGTGACTGGTAGGCACCAAGGGAGGTAGCCTGGCCATCTTGCACAGCAGCCCCCACAGCATTTCCGATTTCCCCCAACTGCCTCCCTAGTCAGGCCAGATCCCCAGCCAGAGGAAGGATGGGAATCGGGGCTCAGACCCAGACAAAGTGAGCATTGAGCTCTTGCCAGGCCTGGCCAGGTTGGACAAACAGGGCTAGGGCAGCCTGGAGAGCCCGGGGCCCTGAGCAAGTGGCATCGGGTTACCCTGGTGGCTCCCGGGGGCGGGTTCCTTCTCCAAAGATTATAATTAAGAGAACAACCAAGCATGGCAGAGGCCCAGCCAGGTGTTTTTGTGACAGGAAGAACTGTTGGGCTTTTAGTAGTAACAGTAACCAACCATCAATAGTGAGACAGGAGTGACAGACAACTGCCATGTCTCCACACAGCCTGTGGGGTAGCCCATGGTCACAGACAGTAAACTGAAGCTCAGCAGCATTTACCAGCCTGCCCAGGTTGCCCTCTCTGTTTCCTGGGCAAAGTCAGAAGGCAGGCAGGCCTTAGAACCATCCAGCCATTCTCCTTCACCTCGCTGTGCCCTCTGGGAGATTGTGTGGCCACCTGTGGGTTGTGAGGGTAGAGTGAGGCTCAGGCGTGACAGCCAGGCCCAAGTCACCTGCTTCTGCCAGTCCCTTTTGTTGGGAGGGGCTCGAGGCCTCTGGGGCTGTGGTGGGGGTCCCAGAAGGCTCCAGAGGAGACTGCTTCTTCCAGGCAGGATGGTGAGAGACAGGCACAGGTAGATGGCACTCTCGGGGCACAGTTATACTTCAGGGTCTGAATTTCAGCCCAGCCGTTGCTGCTGTGTGACCTCACGTAGTCCATTGGATGTCTCTGGTCACAGATTTTTGTCAGGCTCTGGTCCATGCCCCAGCCTCTGTTTACCCAGCCCGACATCCCGGATGCTGCCCCAACTTAGCCTTCTACCACAGATCCTGAAGATTGGAGAGGCCACTTCACCTGTCCCAGGGTCCCTGTCCCCTGCCCTCCACCTGAGACCCCCAGGAAGGTTGCAGGAGGCCAGCGCGGGTCAACAGCGGCAGAGGCCGTGGTGGTGGTGCCAGGTGTCAGGTGGTCGTCCCAGGTGTCTCTTCTTCACACGCAGGTCCCTAGCGTACCCTTTTTTCCACGCAGACCTTCACATAGTAGGTATTTGAGAAGTGTGTGGTACAGGTGCTGGGCTGAGAGCATGCCCAGGGAAGAAGGTCCAGGAGTAGGGGTGAGCCCAGGAAACTGGAGGGACAGTGGAAAAGGGGCTGTGACAGGATCGTTGTTTCTCCACAGGCTACAAGCCTCAGCTTGTCCTCAGTTCTTCTTGGAGGATGCTTCCCATTGGACATGTGGGAGATGTGGGCCCAGAGAGTCCCAGAGGTTTACTTTTAAGCCACATAGCAAGTGGTAGGATTAGGGTCAAGCTGCCTGGATGCCCTGACATGTTCCTCCCTGTCACAAATGCACAGTGCAAAAGTCACACAGGGAAACTGAGGCTCTCAGAGCTACAAGGGCCTGCCCCCAGCTGGGCCCAGGATCAGGCCTGGAGAAGTGCCCAGGGCCAGCTGCAGGAGGCATGGGAGACCCCTAGCTTCCCGCAGTCTGTGGGTGTCTCTGGCCCATGCCCCAGCCTCTGTTTACCCAGCCTGACACCCCGGACGCTGTCCTTCCGCCTGCCAGGGCGTCTCTGGCCTTCACAATAGGATCCTCTGTCTACAGCTGGTTTTCATTCAAGCCCTGGGTGCTGGAAATAAAAAATGAAAAGAAAACTTGGCCCCGCCCCTCCCTCACTTCCTGCTGAGGGGGAGGACCCAGCAGCTACTTTCCCTCATCCAAGGCCTAGAGACACCCTTGGCCTCCCCACAACCACACAGTGTCACTCACGGGTGGAAGTGAGGCCCTGACTGCTCCTGGCTTGGTCCTTTGAGTCTGTGGCAGGCAAAGGACTTGAGAAGGGCTCGGCTTGAGCCTTAGGTCACACCGCACTTGGCACTAGGCCACCAACCAAACACCCCTATCCTTGATACCACCCTGAGGTCCCGAAACCATCTAACCAACAGGGAAGCAGAGGCTCAGAGAGGTGAGTGACCTCTTGCCCAGGTTGTCTCAGTGGGCACGACAGGCCCCTGGGAGGCCCAGGCCAGGGTGCTGGGGGATCCTAGAGGGAAGTGGGAGCCAGGGCGGAGCCAGACTCTGGAGCTGTGCCAGGCAGGAACAATAAGCCTCTGAGATGGAGGTGGCCTGGGCGTGGCCCCAAAGAGGAGAGCTGGGGCCACAAAGGAGGGCTTCACAGTGCGCTCCAGGTCTTCATCTTCTGGTCCCAGATGATGAGCGATGCCTCCAGCCGGGGACAGGGACAGCCTCGGCTAAACCCAGGGCCACTGTGTGACATAAGCGTAGGGCCATAACGACAGGCCAGGCTCAGTGCCCGGGCTTCTGTTTCCCACAGGCACTCAGGAAGTGGTACCCTTTGTGGAGTGTGGGAATGAGGGGAGGGAGGCTCAGGACCCCCTAGGGACATGGGGCTTTGGAAAATAGAGCCTTCAGGTGGTCAGTGAGCTTCCTGTCCCCAGAGGGATGTAAGCAGAGGGTGGGAACCCAGGACTGCAGGGGCATGCGGACTTGTGTTTGCTTGGATGGGCGAGTTGAGTCTGAGGTTCTCCTGGCCTTTCAGTCTGTACCTCACTGAATGTGGAGCTGGGGGTAGGAGATGAGGAATGGCTGGGCCTGCCCTGGCAGTTGAAGGACTGGGAGTTTGCCTAGCCTCACGTAGGCACTCAGTGAACGTGAGAACCCTTCTCAGGGAACCAGCAGTGTGAACTTCCAGAGTCAGCTGAAGGACTGAAGGCTGAAGTTGAGCCCCAAGCCCAGGGGCCTTGAGCCCTATCCGGCCCCCTGCCTCCCCTCTCCTTGTTTTCTGCATGTCGGCCTTGTGTCTTTTGTTTCCAAGTCTCATCTCCAATGACTAGAATAGCAGAGACATTTGATGAAATCTTATGGGGAGACATCTGATGTGGGACTTCTGGATTGCGGCCTGGGTTGACATTTGTCCGAGTTTGTTTTCTCTATTGCTGTGATACAACTCTGATCAAGAACAACTTGGGCAGGAAAGGATTGATTTGGCTTCTACATCCTGATCACAGCTCATCACTGAGGGGAGCCAGGGCAGGAACTCAGGGCAGGAACCTGGAGGCAGGAGTGCTGCTTGCGGGCTTGCTCCTCTGGCCTGTGCTCAGCCTGCTTTCTTATAGAACCCGGGACAATCTGCCCAGGGGTGGCACTGCCCACAGTGGGCTGGACCCTCCCCGCATCACTCAACAATTAAGAACATGCCTCACAGACGTGTCTATGGGCCAATCCATAGAGGAAATTCCCCAGCTGGGGTTCCCTCTTCCCAGGTGTGTCCGGTTGACAACTAAAGCTATCCAGCACATTTCTTCACCTCTTTTCCTTATGTGTCCCAGTGATTACCATGGTGCTAACATCATATCTCCCTCATTACATCTTAACCAAGGAAGTGTTGTGTGTGTGTGTTTATACGTGTATGTGTTTATTTTTAAATTTTTTTTTTTGTATGTGTATGAATGTATTGTTTGCATGCAGGTCTGTGCACCCGTGTCGTGCAATGCCGCGGAGGTCAGAAGAGGGTCTCAGATTCCCCTGGAACTGGAGTTCTCCTGGAATTGGAGTTACAGATGGTTCTTAGCCGCCATGTGGGTGCTGGGGATCGAACCCGGGTCCTCTGCAAGAGCGTCGGTGCTCTTAACCGCCAGGCTATCTCTCCAGCCCCCGTATACGTGTATGTGTGTGTCTGTGTTTGTGTATATCTATGTGCCTGTGCATATCTATGTGTTTGTATATATATATGCATGTATATGTTTATGTGTTTATGTCTGTGTGTATATGTGTATCTCTGTGTATGTGTCTATCTGCATGTGTATGTATGTATCTGTGTGTGTGTCGTGCATGTGGGTCTATGTCTGTGTTTGTGTACGTGTCTGTGTGCATCACTTTTTATTGATTAATACATTGTTTTTTAAGGGCCTTAGCAGAAAAGCCGGTTGCACTATCCTGCAGACAGGGAAGTCACACCCACCTGCAAACCAGGGAAGATTCTCCAAGCTGATTTCAACCAAGCGGGACTCAGCCTCTCCTGCTGCACAGAGAACACGGGCTTGGCAGGCACTTTGAGCCTGCCACCAGACACAGTGGCAATGCCTTCCCAGCCGAGGTGACCTGGTGGGCCTGGGCTTGTCCCCCCGCTGCCTGCTCTCCTTGCTGGGTGTACCTGCCCAGCAGCTGCCCTTCTCGCTATCTCCAGATTTCTGGGTGCCAGCTCTGGTTCTCTCTCACCTACACTGTCCTCAGAGCTCCCACTCAGCCCCTTTCCTGCTTTGACTGACTCACCCCAGTGTGCCCAGGCTTTCGGAGTCTCTGAGCCCTTGTAAGGGCTCCCAGTGTCTTCTGGCCAGCCCACTGGGTTGGAGGGCAGACCCTGAGCCCAAGCAGGACCGAAGACGACTTGTTTTCTTTAGTTCAGATAATAGCCCAACCGCCCTCTCCCCAGCACCACACCCACTGTGCCCACAAATCCCTGTGGCTCTGTCTTCCTGGGGTGCTGGGAATCCCCAGGGCTCCCGGCCACTGCCTCACCTGATTGGTCCTCATGGCTCACCCCTCCCGTCCCAGTCTTCAGGTGGCCTCAGCATTGCACTCAGCCCCAGGTCTCCATAGACTTGGTTGGTTCATTTACCATCTACTTTTTTTTTTTGTCTTTTTGAGACAGGGTCTCCCTGTAGCCCCAGCTGTCCTGGAACTCACTCTGTAGACCAGGCTGGCCTTGAACTCACAGAGGTCCGCCTGCCTCTGCCTCCCAAGTGCTAGGATCAAAGGCATGCGCCACCATGCCCAGCACCATCTACTCTTGAGTCTGCTGTGGCTCCCACCTTCCCTGGGGAAAAGGGAAGACCCTGTGCCCTGCCTCTGTCCCACCCCAGGCTCACAGCCTCCTCCACACCACCTCTTGGCCCTGCCTCTGTTATGGTCTGCCTGGGACACATTTTCTGGATCCTTCCATGATCCTCACATGGGCTGTCCTCCAGAGACCTCCTACCACACCCCACCAGATGGCTGTCCTTATCCTGATTTGTGTCTTCACTGGGCCCCTGTCGCCCTGTGTGAAGTGGTCCTTGGTCAGCCCAGGCTACGTCCTCAGGTTCAACCAACTGCAGGTTAGCGCCATGGGGCCAGAGTGTTCCCTGTGCCGACACTGGCTGATGCTTTTCTTATTGTTCATTGGAAGTCATCTGTCAAGGACTGAACGGGCCGACAGAGCTGGGCATGGTGGTGTAGGCTTATAATCCTAGTACCTGGGAAGCTGAGGCAGGAGGATTGTCATGACTTTGAAGCTACATAGCAAGATCCTATCTTGAAACAGCTAAAAAAAGCCAACAGTACAATCAATAACAACAGGAAACCCCTCCAGCAGTTCTTCACAGCCTGTCATACAGGGGCCTGGCTTGCCAGCTTGGTACATGGGATCCTGGGCTCCAGGTTCCATATGGAGAAAGGGTGTCTGAGGGTCTGGGCATCCTGTTCTGTGGGGTCCTGGCCCCCTGAGAGAACTTCATTAGGGCTCTGGGTCTCACTTCAGCGGTAGGTCAGGGGGCCACTGTCTGGGGAGGTTGCGTGTCCCAGGTGAAAAGAGATTTTTTTCTATTATTATTATTATTAATTTTATGTGTATGGGTATATTGCTTGCATATATGTAAGTGCACCTGTGTCATACGAGGCCAGAGGAGGTCAGAAGAAGGCATCGGATCCCCTGGAACTGGAGTTACAGAAAGTTGTTAGCTGCCATGTCAGTGCTGGGAACAAAATCTGGGTCCTATGCAAGAGCACCCAGTGCTCTTAACCACTGAGCCATCTCTCCAGCCCCAGTTTTTTTTTTTTTTTTGTTGTTGTTGTTATTATCGTTGATTTTGTTTCTGAGACGGGGTCTCCCTGTAGCCCTAGCTAGCCTGGAACTTGCTATGTAGACCAGACTGGCTTCAATCTCACAGAAATCCACCTGCCTCTGCCCCCAAACTGCTGGGATTAAAGGTGTGCATCGCCATACCACGAAGGAGGGGAATTCTGACTGCAAAGGGCTATAGTGCCCAGAACCTTCCAGATACTTATGGAACCTTTGGGAGTCTGAAGGGACTGGCAGAAGGAGTGGGCTTATTTTCTGCTCATTGTCCGGTGTTCCCTGTGAGAAACCCCTTCCAGGCCCTGCTGCAGCCGGATCCCGTCCTTCAGTGTGGAGGCCGGGCCTGGGTGTCCCGTGGGGTAGAAGTCACTCAGGGTCAGTTCTCCTTGGGCCTTTCACAGGAAGAAGAAGCCTCCCTTCACTGGCAGACACAACCTTCCTTCCTAAGTCAGGAGTCAGGGACTGGTGTGGGCCCTCCAGGGCCATCTGCAGGGACAGGCTTTGATGGAGCACTGGGTCCCACCAGACTGACCTGAACTCAGGGAGACCCCATTTCCCTGTGTCCGTGTGGTCACACGGCAGGTTCTGCCTGCCCTACCATGGCACTTTACACCATGCTGACCAAGGACAGCTCATGTCACTGCACCTTTGTGATACCCCAAGTGGATGGAGGACGCACAGGGCTGATTTTGGGGTGGGAGGTCCAGCCTTGGCCTTCTCCCTGGGGTGACCCTGGCCTGTTTGTAGGTGCAGGCTCAGGGGAGAAGGTTTCCCTTCCATCCCCAATCCCCCAGTTGAGGCCTGTCTTCAGTCCCCATCCAGGTGGCCTGGCAAGAAGACCACTAGTGAGTAGCAGGGGTTGCCATGTAGGACGCCTGCCAGGACAATGCACAGAGATAAGACCAGAGAGGGCTGTGGGAGAAGGGGCCCGGGAAGTTGCTGGTTCCTTCATTATTTCTCCTCCTCATTCATTCATTCGGTGCTCATGGAACACCTATTCTGACCATACGGTGGCTCTCGTCCCCACAAAGCCCAACCAGCCACCCTCAGCAGCATTGATTCTGGTGAAAAGTACCTGAGAGCGATAGGGGAGGAGGCTGGGAGGTTAGATTAAGAAGCCGAGCTGCAAACAGAAGGTTGAGCAGAGGGAAAGCAGAGGAGAAAGGGAGGGACATGAGTTCCGGCCAGAGGCCTTGGGAAGAGTCGAGCAAGAGCTCAACTAGAGCCACCTCAGCCTCCACGTTCCTGTCCTGCCCCCACTCTGACCCCCGAAGGTGCCTGGCTTGAGCCCAATTGTCAGAGGCGGAAACTGAGTCTGAGACCTTCCCAGGCCCCCCCATCCCCCATGCCCCCCTTCACCCAGAGAAAGAGGAACGAAGCAGTGGTCAGCTGGGAAGAGTCTGGGCTGGGAATGGGTAGGGTGGGGCTTGGGATGGTGCAGGCCCTGCTTCTGTTTAACCACAGCCCTGGGACTGGCCCCAAAGGGAACCAGAGGCCTCTCATCCTCGCTGTACCCCAGGGAGGGGCTGGGGATACCTGGGGTGGAAAACGGGCCCGAGGGAGGCTGCGAGACCAGGCTTGTGGAGGATTTGGGGTTAGCTGAACCCAGATAGTGACCTTGATTCAGACCTGTCGGGGCCACAGCTTCCTTGTCTTTTGGTGAAGCGCTGGAACTTCTCCCAAGTGCACTGTGTGTTCAGCAGAAGCCAGGTGAGTTCTCCTTGAGGCTTGCTGGCAGAAGTTGACAGAGAAGAGCAGAACTCTGAGCACACACGTCGACCTTCAACAAACATTTATTGAGCACTTACTGTGTTCCAGGTATTGCCTTGGTGCTATGCGGCAGTATTAAATGAGCCAGAGCAACGGTCTATAGCCACCAATCCTACTTGGGCCATCTTTCCCATGGAGGCTGGCCCATCTCCAGAGAAGAACACGGGACCTAGAAAGTCCTAGGGAGAACCTTCCACTGGTTGATGCTGTTTCCTCTCAGTTTCTGTTTTCAACAAGTGTCTATTGAGTGTCTGCTGTGTGTCGGGTCCGGGGACCACAGTAAATAAATGTGGCAATGTACAGTCTGCCCTCTGTCCCCTCCAAGTCTGATCTGTGGCCAAGTGTTTGTTTTAAAAATGTGCCTGGGTCTGTGGATGTGGCTCAATTAATAGAGAGCTCGCCTAACGTGCAGGAAGCCCTGGGTTCTATTCCCAGCACTCGGTAGACCATGTGTGATGGTGTAATCCCAGCACTTAAGAGGTAGAAGACGGATGATCAGAAATTCACGGTCATCATCTGCTACATAGCAGGTTCCAGGCCAGCCAGGGCTACATGAGATCCTGTCTCAAAAAATGAAAAAAATCAAAAGCTTAGGCCTGTGTCCAGCTCTGCTGTGGGCAGACCGCCCATGGCTCCTGTCTTATCTGGGAGATGTGCCCTGGGGCATCTCAGGAAAGGCCCTACTGGATAAAGACACTCAAAGAGGAGGCCACTGAAGCTCTATCCTCCCATTCAAGCCCATAGCAGGCATTACTAATCAATGACGATTCAACTTTTCAGGAGTGTGGATGCAGCCCCAGAATCCAGCCTCTGCTAATTGGGAGCAGCCTGGTGTCCACAGGAGAAAGCATGTCTGTTTTCTCCAAAAGTGACAAAATGGATTAGTGGGGGGAGGGAGATTGGGCTGTAAGAGGCTGGTTTTGGCAGGTTGTCCAGGGTCCTTCTATGTACAGGAGCCCTTCCTGTCTACCATCACATGTGTCTGTGACTGGGACACTCAGGGCTACTGCTCCAGTACACTGCAGGCCAGAGACAGGCAGAGGCATGGCCAAGCCAGGGTAGGGGTGGGGCCATAACAGCTGCTTTGAGCTCCACTTACTCCAGGGAGGGGGTCCAGGCTGACACAAGAGAGGCTATGGGCACCTTGACTACAGGGAAAGTCCGCTGACCAACAGCCTGTGGCTGGTTGTGCAAAAGGAAGGCAGAGCCTGGTCCCCCGCCAGCCCTGGCCGTGTGCCCTGTGTTCCTGGCCGTCTGAGCCACTGTCATCACTTGCCTGGACCTCTGCGGTCATCCCCAGTTTGTCTCCTCCTTTCCTTTGTCTCCTACACACTGGCCAGAGGGACAGGCATGTGACCCATGACTGTCCTCCTCGAGAGGTACAAACCCATAGACCCAGCCTGGGCTCAGCATCCTCGCCACCTCCCCCACATCCCCAAGCCTCCTGAGTGCTAGCTTCCTTCTGGCCCTTATATCAGACTTGTCTACTGCACCTTTGCTGGTGCCCGAAGCAAGGTGTCTTGACGGAGGAAGGCCGCTAACCCAGACGCCTCCTCTGTCGCCCACCACACAGCCCTCTATGTCTCCTGAGATGGAGAGTGTCTGAAGTAATCTCCTTATCACTGGCCACGGCATCCGAGGATATAGATCGTGGATGTCTCAGAGATAGCGTGGTGCTTAGGGGCCTACTGGTGCCTCGCTTGCTTGGAGACTGTACTCTTTATTCCCCAAGGCACCTCTCAGGGGGACTCGCAACACCCGACTCAGTAAAGCCAGGTGAAGTACTGAAATGCTGTTATCTAGGGAAGAAGAAACAGTTGGGAACTTTGGTGAAGACACAAAGATTTTGTTTTGTTTTGTTTATTTATTTTTGGTCTTTTTTGAAGCAGGGTCTCCCTGTAGCCCCAGCTGACCTTGAACTCACTATGTAAACCAGGCTGGCCTTGAACTCACAGAGATCCACCTACCTCTGCCTCCCAACTGCTGGGATTAAAGGCACGAGCTACCATTTCTAGTGTTTTGGTCTTTTTTTTTTTTAAATTTATTTTTTATGTGTATGAGTGTACTGTCTGCATGTAGGTTTGTGTACCCGTGTCGTGCAATGCCTCGGAGGTCAGAAGAGGGTGTCAGATTCCCCTGGAACTGGAGTTAAAGACGGTTCTCAGACGCCATGTGGGTGCTGGGGATCGAACCCTGGGTCCCCTGCAAGAGCGGTCGGCTCTCTTAACCGCTAGGCCATCTCTCCAGCCCCCTATGTGTTTTGGTCTTTTTAATTGAATGTTATTTACTTACATATTTATTTGGGGGGCAGGCCCTGGTGAGTAAGTGGGGGTCAGAGGACCACTTACTGGAGGTTTTCTCCTTCTACCATATGAAGCCCTGGGATCAAACTGGGCTGATCAGTCTCAGCAGCTGGCTCCTTCATCCCCAGAACCATCTCAACAGCTCTTGTTTTGCTCTTTTGCAGTAGGGTCTTCCATAGCCCAGGCTGCCCTCAAATTCCTGATCCTCTTACCCGAGTCTCCATACCTGGCCAGGTTCAGTTTATTTTAATTTTAAATTAATAAATTGATTAAATTAATTAATTTGAGGGGGCCTTTTGTCACAGGGTCTCCCTGTAGCCCCAGCTGGCCTGGAACTGGATACGTAGACCAGGCTGGCCCTGATCCTTGAGAGAGCTGGGATTTGAACCCAGGACCGCTGAGTCTGGACAGGGAGGTGGAAGAGCTGGCCGGGGACAGAAAGGTGCTGCCCTGTGACCTCGCTCCCCACTTCTGCTTTCTGTCCAGTGTGCTGAGCACACAGGAAGCCTGGCTGGGGCCTCCCTCGCCTGTCCTGTCCCATCCGCAGCCGGGTGGACACGGGGTCCAGGCTCCACTTCCTGTGTTGTGCAAGACGTGGCATTCCCTGCGTGAAACAGGCAGTGGTCCCAGCAGATGGGTGGACAGTCACTGCCTGTGGTTACTGCTCACAGGCCTGGCCTTGGCCCCCACCCCTTCCTTCTCCTCTTTGATGGCCCTGAAGTTCAGGCAGTCTTGAGCAAGACGGTGGGGGGCCCAGGAAGTCAGGGAACCTCTCCCACCACAGCTGTGTGTGAATGGCTCCCATGCGCCAGGCCCCATCCTGCCTCACCACGAACCCCTTTGGGTCCCATCAAATCTCTGCAAATGCCTGATGAGGTGCCCTTTCAAATGACCCCCTTCTCAGATGAGGAAACTGGGGTGCCAAAGGGTGAAACAGACCAAGGTCATGTTGTCCTGTATCCCCCTGAGGTGTCTCCAGGTAAAAGCTGATTCTAGGTAGAGAGATTGGGAGCTTCAAGTGGTGACACTCTCTGAGAGCTATCCCTTGACATGCAGGAGCCCCTCGACGCCTTGGTTTCCCATCCTTTCCATGTCCAGCTGGAATTTGTGTTTCTGAGTCAGAAGGCCTGGGCGTTCATTGCTGTGGTGGTTTAGAGGGACAGAGACCACTTAGCAGCCAAGAGCCAGGGGTGGTGGGGCAGCCAGAACCCCTGTCACTGTGTCCAGCACCTCTATCTGAGGGCTTCCTTGGCCTCCTGGACATGAGTGAGCAAGGGACTCCAACCAGCTGAGGTGGGGTGCAGGGTGCAAACCCACTCCCTCAGCTCCAGGTGGCAAGACATGCAGATGGGGGTCCAAGTGGAGGGACCTGCCCAAACCGTCCCTGTGTCACCCCCGCGCTGCTGCCTGTCCTGTGGATCATCGCCCAACAGTCCTGTCTGGGGTCAGCAGCTGGGGAGAAAATTGAGCCCTGGGGGGCAGTCAGAGCTGCGGTACCAGACCAGGCTGAGGCCAGGCCCTGGGGGGGAGGGCAGTCAGAGCTGTGGTACCAGACCAGGCTGAGACCAGGCCCTCAGTTCCTCTGTGAACAGGGGATTTACAACTGAGGACCAGGGGACCAAAGAACAGGGGGAGGAAGGGGCCTGCTGAAGGGGACAGGCCCGGGGACAGCGGGCAGGGCAGGGGCAGCATGGCAGGGTCTGAGAGGGACCATCTTGAGGGGACACAACTGTTTCTTCTACCAAGCCTCGGATGCTGGACAAGGGATAGATGTTGGTTGGCTCCTGCATTTAAGCCACGTGGCCAGAGGCCCAGAGTGTGTGACTCAGCAGGTAGATAGATGCATCTTATCTATGCAGGTCACAGCGGCCAGCCACATTGTTGACTTGTGCATGGTAGGGCAGTGCGGACAGGACAACCCCTTTCTCCAGGGAGAGCTCTCTCTGCCCCCCACCCCCTAGGGGGCTCCCTCTGCAGGGCGACCAGGGGCCCGACACTTGGCTTTCCCTTCCACCGCCCAGAGGGCCGGTCTGCCATCCGCACACCCTGGCCAGCACCGCTGCCTCCAGCTGGTCTTCTTGTTTCTGCTCTCCACCTCTTAGGACAGAGGGCTTTCATAGAACCCTCTGTGGCTTCCACTTCCCTCAGAAAGAAACATATTCTCTACAGAGGCTGCTGGGTGGTGTGGCCCAGGCCTCTGATATCACTCTCTCCCTTCTCTGCAGGTACTAGCTTCAGCCCTTCAACACATCCCCACACCACTGCCCCAGGGCCTTTGCATATGCTGGTCCCCTAGCTCTGTCAATGTGCTCTGTGTTCCAGGCCTCAGACTGTAGAGGCCCTCTCTGGCTGCCTGCTTAGAACTTTTTAGAACTTACCGCTCACCATGACAGCTACCCTGTTGTTTATCTGACTTCACTGCTGTCACCCTCCTCTGGAAAATGACAGTGCACCAGGTGGGGACTCTGGCTGTATTGCTCTGGGCCACACACTGCCTCCCCTCCAGCATAGGTCCTGCTACCCGGTAAACCCGTGGGACTGAGGGAATGTGTGTCTCTCAGATGCCAGTCCTGCTGGGCCTGCATGCTGCCTGCCCATCGATCTGCTGTCAGAGCAGCATGAATAGGGCACATCTCTCACCTACCTGTCAGAGCTTGGGTGGTCTGTGCTGTGAGCAAGCGCTCTGTGGTATCCTCTCTGCAAAGGGGGTGTGGGCTAGGGTGGGGCATGGAATGTCCCTCCTCCCCACCCTCCACTTAGGGTTGGGATCACCATTTGCCCTGCCTGGTCAATGGGCCGAGAGATCCCATGTGCGGGCAGGGCAGAGGCCTGGTGTCTGCCTGGCCCAGATCCCCAGGTGCTGATAGTTTACACTCAGAGTGGTCTCCCAACTCTGGTTGGCAACTGGCCTGCCTGAGTGGGGTGGGGATCACAGGATTCAGGCTGAATGGATATCCCAGCCTCCTGACCTCCAGGAAGCTGAGGGCAGGAAGGGACCCCCCCCCCAGCACCCCTGCTCTGAGCCTGACTCCAGAGTCCCCTGCATGCTGCGGCCATCGCCGCCTTTCAGCCTCCACTGTTCCCAGAGCTCTGAGGACAGACCTCCAACCTGTCTGTCCCTTCACGGCCACTGCCCCCTGACTCTGTCCCTGTTCCTTCTTCCTCCTTATGCTGCACTTTAGCCACACAGGCTTCCTATTTGAAACAATCCATATGTGCTGCCCCAGGGCCTTTGCCCTGGTGGTCCTTGCCATTGGAACACCCTTCCTTATGCCTTGGTTTCAGCATGTGAAATTCTCCTTGAATCCCCTTTTAAGTTACCTCCTGCTCTAGGCTGAGCTCTGATGGGGAGTCCCTGGGTGCTCAGCACCCTGAACACCCCAAAGGTTTGACTCACCCTCTAGGACAGGGATCTGGATCTGTTTTGGTCTTGATGAGTTCTGGTATACAGTAAGTACTCAGTGAATGTTTGTCAAATGACTGAATGAAGGACTGGACAACTTGACAGTAGATAAGGATGCTGTGGGTCCCCTGGGGTAGCACGGGACACTCGAGGCCACACGGGGACACCCGAGGCCACACAGCTGAGATTAAGCTGGGGGAGGAGCTGACACCCCGGGAGCCCTATCTAGAGAAGGCCCAGCTCTGACCCTGATGGCCCCCAGACTCTCCAGCCCAGTCCCAGCCAGAGAGACTTAGGCTCGATTTGGCCCTTCACAGAGCCAAGCCCCCCCCCCCAACTCCATGTGTTCTATTTTGAGCCTCTGGTCTGAGAACTGACTGTTCCAGCAGGCGGCGTGACCAGTACTGAGCCCGGGTGTGGTGGCCACTCTATCTGGGGCTCAGGAGTTGTAACCTGTGGCTGCTGAGGCTGTGGACCCAGCCAGACTTTCCACCTGGCCCTCTGCCCAGTTGACCCTGCCTAGTGCTTTCCAAGAGTGGCTCTGGGTCACCTGCTTGGCATCACTTATCCCTGTCTTTCCACCTGATTCTTCGCTGTTCCTGTATGGCGATTTGTCCCAGGCCCTTTGCCAGTGGCCCCTGGAGCAATCCCTCCTGCTGCCTGGAGGAGGCGGTGGTGAGGCCTGGGTTCCTAGGCTTGCATATGCCAGGGCTGTCTAGGCTGCAAAGAACCTTGGGCTTTCCCAGGGTCTCCTGCTGCTGGGTGCTCCTGGAGCCAGACCCCGGACTCTGCGGAAGACAGGGGTGCCTTCCCTAGAGATGCCGTACGCATGACATGGTGACATGGTTCATGTGCGGCTGAGGGGGAGGGGACAAAGGTGTTACATGCGGAGTTCTTATCCATCTGAACAGGTGACTTCCAGCCAAATCCCCACCCAGAGCCTTCGCCCCAGGTCTGTGCCCTTCCCAGTGCTGCTGTGGCCTTGAGGCATCTCCCAAGCCCAGGCCTCCCTCTTAAAAGCCCCAGTCTTTGGAACTGCCCCTGACGCCTCATTCTGCCTGGATGCACGTATGATGGTCACTCCAGAACCTTTAGACTGAGGCGGAACTTGTCTGTGTCCTCCACTTTTATAGTCCCAGCAAGGCATCCCTCGGGGATCATGGACGTTTCCACCCCTCCCACACCACAGCTGCTCTGCAGGAGCTGAGGATCTTTCTGCCCCAGGCCCTTTGCATGTGTGGCCCCCTTTGCTTGGAGCCTATGTCCTGTCGTCTATGTGTTCATGGGCTGGGCCCCCCTTTGCTTGGAGCCTATGTCCTGTCGTCTATGTGTTCATGGGCTGGGCCCTCCCTCCCTTCTCCCTTCTCCCTCCTTCCTTCTTCCCTCCTCCCTTCCTTCTTCCTGCAACCTCTCTCCCTTCTTGAGGCCTCAGTTCCGTCCTCGCCCCTGAGCACTGTCTCTTACTCTCTGCCTACCCTCTCATGGCAACCCTGAACGCTGTTTTTCCCGCAGCTCAGGAAAAGGCAGAGTGTGACTTAGATGTTCACAGCCCAGAGTGTGATGGCACTACACAGGTGTGGTTGGCCCAGGCCAAGGGTACACCGCTGTCAGGCAGGCCGGGGCATCTCTCGGGGCCGAGTCCATGACTGCTGTCAGAGGCTACTTAGGTGGACCCATTCATTATTTGACGGATTGGAAAACTGACGCTTCAGAGTTGCTTCTGTGCTGGGTCAACCCTGGAGCGGAGCGGACGGAGAGCACTACCGGTCAGTCACTCTCGCCTCAGTCTGAATGAGCTTCCCAGATTCTTGGCCACCTGGGGACTTGGTGACTTCTGGACCTCATGGGGCCTGGCAGGCAGGGAGAAGGCAGGGCAGAGCCTAGGGTGGGGCCAGGGCTGTGTCCCAGCTCAGCCTTGCCCTGGCCTGGTTCCCTACAGGGCTCAGGATTGCCCAATCATGCCACCCACAGCTGTGACCCAGGCGGGTGACACACACTCTCTGGGAGCCACCCTTGGACCATGCAGGCTAGTTGCACACATTGGCCCCGTCAGCATGGACACGCCCCTGCCCAGCTTTACTGGAGCTCTGCTCCCTGAACTGACATTTCCTGGCTGTGTGACTCTGGGTAAGTCACTTCCCTTCTCTGAGCCCCAAGTTCCTCTTTGGAAAGTGGAGATAACAGTAGATGCCCCATTGACTGCTGGGAGAAGCTGCTCTACCTCTTGTTTTTCAGAAATACAGGCATGTTCCACCACAGGGCCTTTGCACTTACTATTCCTGCTGCCTGAATTAACCTTTCCCAAGATGGCCTCTGCTCCCTGCCCACATTCCTTTACCTGCTTAGTTTGTCTCCAGAGCTCTTTCCTCGACCCCAGGTACCCACCCTGCTGCACCAGCTCCCCTGTGGTCTCTCTTCTGCCCCCCTCAGTGTACCAGGAACAAGAAACTCACTGGAGCCAGGAAACGAATGAAGGCTTGAATGAAAGGCACTTAGTCCTGTGACCTGTCCCAAAGTTTCCACTTCCGTGCTGTGTGATGAGTGGTTTTGTTGGCCTTCCAGCACCTTCTGAGTCCAGCCTCCACCAGGTGGACCCTCCCCAGTTCCCTGCTGCCCCTGCAATCGAGAGTCCTGGGTCAGGATGACCTCTGGGGCGTCCAAGAGCCAGAAGCTCTTGGCTCCCAGGATCTAGGGGGCTGCCTGGTGAGGCCCACTAGCCCTGTGCCTTCTGCACAGTAACTGTCAAGTGGGGGACTGCTAGGCCTCCTTGGGAGGAGGAAGGAGCCTTGTCTCAGGCCCAGCCTCTGGGGCTCCTGCAGAGCCCACTCCGGATTCAGGGAGCACAGCTCCTTCCCCGTCTGGGTTTGGACACTGGCTTGTGGAGCCCATGACAGGCTGTGGTGACAAGGGCTACCCTCAGTCCCCCATGGCTGCCTGGTGACCTAGTCTCATTTCTTTGCTGGGGATGTCTGGGAGGGTGAGGCCAGTGCCCACTGGTTCCGAGGGTCTCCAACCCCCTGGGCCTGGCTCCCTGGCTCCGGGCCCTGCTGCCCCCGCTGGTGCCGGGGTGGCCGGGGATGGGGGGGGGGACGGGGGGCTGGGGGGTGTTCCCAAGCAGACCTGCCTTCTCCCCCTCCTGCCTCCTGGCCTCTCACTTCAGCAGAACCAGCTTGTTTTTGTTTTCTGTTTTTACGGCTCCATAAATGAGTCACGGGCCTGATTTGATTTAATTTCGTTGTAATTGTTATATCTTTTCAAGCTTGTTTTTTTCCACTCTGTTACTCACGAGACCACAAAACTTAAACAGGACGGGGCCTTCCCTGATGACCTGGCCTCCCAGCCTCAGGGGCCTTGACTGGGGTCAGCCGCTCCCGGGGACCCACTGGGCTCCTGTGGGCAGCCCTGGCTGTGGCTTCCGCTGTGGGCATACTGGCTGGGGGCTCTCCAGGTTACCCCCAGCATCCTCCACAGTGAGGTTTAGAGTGGAGAGCAGCACGCAGATACCTCTGGCCCAGGAGGCAACACCAAGGTGAGGTGGGGAGTGGTGACAGAGTACTCTGGGCGGCGCCTGGCGCTACCTCCTGCTGGCCGTCCAGATTTTTCCAAGTATTAAAGAGAAACCAGAGGTCTGAGGTAGTGTGTGAGAAATCGCAGTTTTTTTTTTAAATTTTTTTTAATTAATTTTATTTATTTCTGTATGTGTATGAATGTACTGTCTGCATGTAAGTTTGTGCACCCGTGTCGTGCAACGCCGTGGAGGTCAGAAGAGGGTCTCGGATTCCCCTGGAGCTGGAGTTCTCCTGGAATTGGAGCTTCAGACGGTTCTTGGCCGCCATGTGGGTGCTGGGGATCGAACCCGGGTCCTCTGTAAGAGCAGTCGGTGCTCTTAACCGCTAGGCCATCTCTCCAGCCCCCCAAAATCCCAGTTTTTAAATGTTGGCCAACAAATCAAATTAGAAACAAAGGAACAAGACGCCACCTTGCTGATCCATGTGCCCCCTTTGGCCACTTCTGGTTTAGAAGGTTCTAGAAGAACTGGCCTTGTCCTTTCTCCAGCTGGTCACTTTCTTTCCTTCCTAGCCATATTTGCCACCTCTGAGCATTGGGGTATCAGCTGTCCCCATATCACCCCCAGTACCTGGTCACCTCCCACAGACTCTGACCTTGGGGTGCACCAGCCTTGACTGCGTCCTCCCCAGTTCCAGCTGGTCCCGGCCGCTCTAGTTTTCACAGCATCTCTCATGCTGTGTTTGTTTTGACTATTTGAGAGCTCTTTTGTAATACATAAATTAGGTCCTTCATTATTGGAAACTGGGATAGATATTTTTGCCTGCTGTGGTTTTCATTTCTGAAAAGGAGCGGGCGATCTTTCAGTCGTTTTACAAACCAAGATTTGAGGCTAGCTCATCCTGGGGTGGGTGGGGATAGGGTGAAGGAACCCTGTGGGCTGTGGTGGGAGAAGGAGCACAGAGTGGAAGGGGCACTGGGGTACAGCCACACCACGTGACCCAGATCCACCAATCCTGGGCTTCCATTCCCGATTTATGAATCAGTAACAGAAAATGTTGGGAGTGCGCTCAGGAGCCAGGCCGGATCCTTCTGCGTCAGAAGCGACTTTCCTGCCACGGCCAGCACCCAGAGGTGCCACCGCGCAGACAGAATATTCCAGAAGTGACTGTTGGTAATGATGTCAGGGGGGGTTGGATGCAAGCAGAGGCGTGTGACATTGTGCCACCCTTTAACTCTGTTTAAACATCTGCACTGCACGTCCTAAGAACTGTGGGCTGCCAGCAGGTTCGAGATAGTCAGGGCAAGGGGAAGCAGTTAATTCTCACATTTTTCAGAGCTTGCTCTGCCAAAACAATGCCACAGTCTAATTCTCTAAGGTCTTTTTCCTCCCTCCCTTCCTCCCTCCCTCCCTCCCTCCCTCCCTCCCTCCCTCCCTCCCTCCCTCCCTTCCTTCCTTCCTTCCTTCCTTCCTTCCTTCTTCCCTCCCTCCCTCCCTTCCTTCATTCTTCCTTTCTTCTTCCCTCCCTTCCTTCCTTCTTCTTCCTTTCCTTCCTTCCTTCTTCCTTCCCTTCCTTCTTCCTTCCTTTTCTTTTCTTCTTCTTCTTTCCCCCCCAAGGCCATTCCCCAGTGTTCCCAGGTTTGGCTCCTGTTTTTGGGGAACTAGTCACAGTCTATGTCTTTCTTCTGGGCCAGATCGTCCTTTCTCTTCCCTTATTCTTCCCCTTTCTTTCCCATCCTTTCCTTCCTCCCCTGCACCACCCTGGGTTTCATCATGTAGCCCAGGCTGGCTTTAAGTTCCAGGTCCTCCTGTGTCAGCCTCTCAGGCGCTGGGCTGCAGGTGTACACCACCATCTCTGGCTCCCATCCACCTCTTTTCTGAGCTGCAGTTCCTGAAACCCTCCCCATCCCACAGGCACACCTCTCCTTGTGAGGGATGTGGGATATGTGGACTGTATTGTCCCCAGGGACTGCCAAGGGGTGGTGTGGCCCAACTCTGAAGCTTTAGCCCCAGGACCCTGTGGAGACTCCCCGCACCCGCACCCCCCCCAAAGCTGCCCCTCGCTCTCCAGCTCTCCGTTCTCTACTTGGGTCCCAAAGGCTGGACAAAACCCTGGGGACCTGGGACTACAGAAGGTTCCCTTTGGGTGGAAGTTACCACAGGTTCTCAGTGCAAAGAACCCGTTCTAACTCCAGATGCCTGGAAAAAAAGTCACGAAGTCACTCCATGATGCCCCCCCCCCATTTCACGCCGACCAGGCTGACCTCAAATTTACCACGTAGCTGAGGATGACCTTGAACTCCCGATTCTCCTTCCGCCACCTCTCCAATGTTGGGATGATACGTGGGCAACTCCATACATGGTTATATATGCTGAGGCTCAAATCTAGGGCTTTGTGCACTTTGGGCAAATGCTTCAACAACTCAGCTACAATCCCAGCCTCACATCAATTGATTCTTCTTCTTTTTTTTTAATTATTAAAAATATTTGTGCCAGGCATGGTGGGGCACACCTTTAATCCCAAGCACTCAGGAGGCAGAGGCAAGGCAGATCTCTGTGAGTTCAAAGCCAGCCTGGTCCACACAGTGAGTTCCAGGCTAGCTGGGGCTACAGGGAGACCCTGCCTCAAAAACACCAAAAAATATATATATTTAAAGCTGGGCATGGTGGCACACACCTTTAATCCCAGCACTTGGGAGGCTGAGGCAGGCAGATCTCTGTGAGTTCCAGGCCAGCTGCAGCTACAGGGAGACCCCGTCTCAAAAAAGACAAAAAAAATTAAAACAGATTTATTTATTATATGTGTGCGTCTGTGACTACGTGAGTTTCTGTGCATCACGGCATCAGATAGATGCTTTCGGAGCCAAAGTTACAGGCAGTTGTGAGCTTCCTGATGTGCATGCTGGGGACCAAACCTAGGTCCTCTGCAAGAGCAGAAAGCTTAGCTCTTAAACATTGGATCATCTCTCCAGCACATACATTTAAAATTTTTGATTGTGTGTGTGTGTGTGTGTGTGTGTGTGTGTGTGTGTGTGAGAGAGAGAGAGAGAGAGAGAGAGAGAGAGAGAAGAGGAGGGGGGTGGACAACTTGCCAGGGTTGGTTCTCTCCTTCCACCAAGCAGATCCCAGGCATAGAACTCAGACTGTCAGACCTGGCAGCAAGCACCTTGGCCTGCTGAGCTCTCTCGTCAGCCCGACACCTATTGATCCTTAACTTTTGGGGAAAATAGACTAATATTGAGACCAGCTTTGACCTGAAGACCTTGAGTCTGAAACGGGTCTCTGTCAGTCCACCCTCGATGCAGAAGAGTCCATGTGGACAGTGGGAGTCACACGTGATTGGAGCCTGGGGTCCCCCTGGGGTGCTGGGGAGTGTGTGTTGGAGGTGGGGCTTGGACTCAGCTCTGAGAAGCATCAGATCCCACGAGGAGGGTCTGGGGGCTAGAGGACAGGGAGCGGTGTCCAGGTGGTGGGGAAGAGGGGGAGCCAGGCAAAGGGCAGTGGGGTCTGGTGTGGGACAAGCAGAGAGAGGACAGGCCAGCCCTGGACTGGGGCTGGGCAGTACCAAAGGATTTTAGTAATGTTACTGAGCCTGCTTCAGTGCTGGTGGGTTTATTTACCACGGACTCAGGTCCTTAGGAATTTACTCCAGGGCAGACTGCTTCAAATTACACGAATATTTTTGTAAATCCTAGGTGAGAAATTTCAAGGTGAATTGTGAAGTTTGAGTGGATGAATAAATGACTTACTTGTTAATTCCAACTTTGTAAGCTTCGAGAAGTATTTTAGAATCATTGTCTATCTCCCTAAACCTTGGTTGTACGGAGCTGCTACCTCACAGCTACCGAAATTTGAGGCAACATGAAAACAGCTGACATGGAATTGGGGGGAAGGAGGTGAGGTGAGGGCTGGAGGGAGTCTAGACGTTTGCTTTCGGAGTGAGCGTCGGGGTGGGCTCCCTGGAGGTGTGGCATGGCTTCCAAGTACTGAGGCATGGGGGGACACAGACCAGGGCCGGGAGCCAAGTGTGCACAGACGTGCCTGCGAGAGGATGGGCATGAGGGTTCAGACCAGGTGCTGGGGCTGGACCTAGAGCTTTGTACATGGCTGGCACTGGAACGCCGGAAATCAAAGGATGACGCCCATGTGGGCCAGCCAGGCTGTGGAGTGTGTGTGGACCCCAGTGGGAGCCCAGGGGGGCCTTGGAGAGACGTGGTGTGTGCTGTGACAGTCACTGGCGTGGGGAGGGAGAACACTGTGGCCATGGGTCCATCTTAGGTCAAATATGAGAGCAAGCATGGGACGCCGGGTCAGGGGTCGGCCAGTTTATTCTTCCCATCAGCTGCATGATACAGATGCAGAGAACAGAGAAGTCCAACAATGTGCCCAGGGTCACACGGCTCAGAGCCAAACAGTGGGATTCGAACCCAAAACCCGTGCTGTAACCCCACCCAGGCTAGGTGAACACCATAGCAACCACAGGGTTTATCAGATGAGAAACTGAGGCCGTGAGAGGTGGAGCCACTGTGGTGGGGCCTCACTGCTGGCAAGGGCTTGTGGTGATGCTTTGAGTGCCAGGCCGCTTCCACTTTGTCTTCAAAATAGTGACTGGAAGCTGGCATCCTGGGAGAGGGGTGGAGCGGTGACCTCAAATGGGGGCACTCAAACTCAAGTTCAGTGCTGAGCACTTAGTAGGTCTCTTAAAAGGGCACCTGTGTGGAGGGTGGTGTATACGAAAGGCAAATGTTCCCCGAGGTACACACAGTGGGTACTCGGGCTGCCACTACTGTCACAACCCACTCTCTTCAATCCCATTTTCTTTCCAAATTGCCTGCATCCAACAAACTGGCCTGATGGTGTTGGTTAAGAATGGGGGTGGGTGGGGGTGGGAGGGATGAAGCCCCCCCTGCCCCAGAGCTGCTGTGTGACCCCTGCTTAGCACCTTGCCCTCTCTGAGCCTTGGTTTTCCTCATCTGCCAAGCCTGGACCAGACTGCCCTGGGAGTTGGCAGCTTCAAACAGGGCAGGGGCTGTGGCTCTCTCTGTCCCCTTCGTGGCTAGTCCCCACCTCCTGCCTCCCAAGCTGCAGCCTGTGACGAGGAGACAGCCAATCTGTTTACTGAACCGGCTGACCCCTTCCGGGAACACAGCCCAAGCTTCCCAGAACTTGGGTATTAATGACCCGGAGCCACATGACGGAGCATGACACAGCATTTTGGGCGCAAGGCAGAGCCCAGAGGGGCGCGTGGGGACCAAGGCCCAGCCCCCAGCCTGGCCAGAGGGTGAGTCACCCAGGCCTGCAGCTGCCCGTCCCGGTCACTCACGTCTTCCCCAGCCTACACATCCCACCAGACCAGGCTCACCCAGGACCACTGGACCTTTGTCCTTGTGACCAGCAGAGGCTGTGGGTGTCTGTAGTTGCTCTCTGAGACTGCACACACATCTTAGCCTTGCAACGAGTCAGTTGGGGGCCTGTGTGACTCATGCAATGGATGGGTAAACTGAGGCTGGTAGGAGAGGGATAAGCTCTCCTGACGTGCTGGGAACCTGCTTCAGGACCCCTCCTCCACACTGGCGACTGGCACTTAGCAAGCCCATGAGGGGCCGGCTGGCCTTCTGCAAGCTGCATGTGCAGGTATCCACCCATCCCACCCCTATCCCAGGTCTGTGGTCTCCCGACCTGGAATGTCGAGAACAGGTGGAATATCCAGCCAAAGGCGATCCCATCGATTGCCAGCCTCCTCTGGCCCAGGTCTCCAAAGCCAAGCTGGGGTCAGCCTGGGTACCGCCCCCACCTGACACCCAGAGCCCGCCCCAGGGCAAGGTGGGGGCGGGTGGTTTTTATGGGGCTGGGAACCAGACGGGTATGGGGCACTGAGGGTTGCCTGCCGCTAGGAGTGGGCCTCCTGGTTCCCAGCTCCTGAGAGGCCAGGGCTCGCGGGGGTGGAAGTGTCTTTGATATTCTTCCCTTTATTCCACAGCCATTACTTGAGCACCTACTGTGTACAGGGCACAGTGTCGAGCAAGCCCTCTGCTCATCCTAAAGATGGGGCCACTGTGGGGTGGAGCAAGTACCTAAATTGACATGAGGGACGATGAAGAGGGTGGTGAGCCTGGCAGTGGAAAGGGCCTCCTTAGATGACACGATGGGGGACAGAAGGACCAGACCCTGCCTAGAGCAGTTTCCCAACAGAGGCAGTACACTCAGCCTGTACAAAGGCCCTGGGGCAGAGGCTGGCAGCTGTGGTGAGGGGTGGTGACAGTTCACACAACCCGATGGGCAGTGAATGACCATCGTGAATGGGAGACCCAGACTCTGAGGGTGGCAGAACCCACCTGTGACAACTTCATACTTTTTCTATCCTCCAAGGTCAGGATGTTGCCACCCTGGAGGTTGGAGGCAGGTGGGGAGAAGCCAAGTAGGGCATCTCCACTCAGATGCCCAGTGGGTAGGTCCTCTGCAGCCAGGAGCTGTGGCCATGGGAAGTGTAGACAGCTCCCCCCAAGGAGCCCTCCTGCCAGGGCTGGGCAGCAGTCTAGGGAGGGGAGCAGCCATATGCAGGCCCTGAGGGGACAGGGAGAGTTTGTCACTGCTCAGAAGTCAGCAGTGAGGGGAGGAATGGACAGCAGGGGATGCATCTCAATTGCAGGCGTAAGCTAGAGTCCTGGGACCCCACCTCCTGACAGAGACCGAGACAGGCACCCATCTTTCCTCACGGGGTATAGTTAGAGTCCCAGCAAGCTTGGAGAGCAGTCAGGAACATGGAGGCAGGAGCACAGAGGGACAGCGGCCTCACATGGACCCCTGGTCTCAAATCTGTGATATCTGATCTGTACTGTGTGACTTGGGTGGATCACTTCACCTTTCTGGGCCACATTCGTTCACTCTTCATTCGCTATTTTAGATTTATTTTCTATCTATCTATCTATCTATCTATCTATCTATCTATCTATCTATCATCTATCTATCTATCTATCTATCTATCATCTATCTATCTATCTATCTATCTATCTATCTATCATCTATCTATCTATCATCTATCTTGTGTATATTCCACTGTACACGTGTAGAAGTCAAGGATAACTTTCAGGAGGAGTCGGTTCTCTTCTTCCACCGTGGGGTTACTGGGATCTAACTCAGGTGGTCAAGCTTGCCAGCAAACACCTTACCTTCTGAGTCATCCTGACAGCCCTCGTTCAGTATTTTTTGAGCACCTATTATGTGCTGGGCACTAGGCAGGGGCTTGGGGACATAGCAGTGACGAACATCCTGCCCATGTGGGCTGACAGGGGACATGGTGTGAAGATCCAGTGGACAGGAATGTGAACTCTGCAACTAGAGGGCCTGGGCTAGGTTCAGCACCTGTCAGCTGTGTGACATCCGGCCAGTTGCTTAACCTCTCGGTGCCTTCTCTGTAAAATGGATTAATTACATTATCCTTACAGGGCTTTGGTAAGGACAAATGAGTTCATGTAGGAAGTGTGCTCAGAACAGAGCCTAGTATACAAGTATACAGTAAGCGCTCAACTGTGCTCAAATGGAGGGAGACTGATGATTGGCAAAGAGAAGACAGGTGAGTGTCCCATCACTGGAAGTGACAGGAGCCAGCTCTTAAGCTCAAGTGGGTATACAGCAAGTGCTCAACAGGTGTCTTTCTTCCTTGCCCTCCTCATTCAGCTTGGTCCATGAAATGTGAGGTTCTGGGTGTGTGAAAGATGGCGAGTTGGCCCTGCTGACCCTGTACAACAGGGCCGAGCTTTAGGACTGTTCCCCTGCTGCCCCCAGTGCTCCCTGGACCCCCAGTGCTCTCTGCACCCTGCATCTCCCTTGCAGCCTGGGTGGTGGGGGCGAGTTGGGGCCTGCCCGTTGGGTCCCCATGATGGCACTCATTACACAGGTGTCTGGCAGTGCGGTGGGGAGACAGGGCCCCAGGGGCTGAGTTCTCATGGCGCCCGGCCAGCCACCTTGGGCCCTTCCTCATCCTTTGTGGGCCTGTGCCCAGGGCTCAGCAGGCGGGGGAGCTGGGCTGGCAAAGGGCCAGCTGGCACCCCGAAACAGGAGGGAAAGTTAAGTGCTGAGGACTGGAGAGGCGGGCGGGAGGCCAGGTGTGCGGGGACAAGTGAGTCAGGGCTGGGCACGTGGGGGTGAGAGGTCACCACGGTGACGCCCAAGCCACACTTGGGGGCCCGTCCTCAGATCTGCTGTTTTGAGGTTTACCTCACCAGGAGAGTTGGCGATCCTGTGTGAAAACATCACATTATACTTTATAAATATGCGTGCGTTCAGAAAAACTTAAAAAATACATTAAAAACAGACAGGGGACCAGTCAACAGTCACCTGAAGCTTAGATAGAGAAAATGAAGTGGGTAGTGGGAGGAAGCCCGGGGTGGGCCAAGGGCCTCATCGAGGTGACCCTGGTCCAGAGGCCAAGTGTGGAACAGGTGTGTGGGGCACAGAGTCCTGGCAGAGGGCATAGCCAGTACAAAGGCCCTTAGGCCCCAGGCTGGCTGTTTGAGGAGCCACAGGGAGGTGGGGAGAGCCAGGGGAGAGGGGAGGAGTCCAGCGCCGGTTCTCTGCTCCTGGTACCACACTGCAGGGCATATGGAAGGGGCCCACCAGTGATGGTGGGTGGAGAATGGGGGAGGGGGCGCCGAGTGTGGGAACAGTTGGCTGTCAGAGGTGCAGACGGAACGTGGGCTGTTCAATTTGGGTTTAAGCCCATTTGCCTGAGTTCAAACCCCCTGGATCCGGAGCCTGTTATTAAGCCGGCTGCACCCTGGGGCGCCTGCCTTTATCCCCAGACAGGGCCTGGCCCGCCTGCCCCCAGGTCGACCTTGGCCCCCCAGATGGGAGTGGATGGGCGGGATGGGGGCACCCCAGGCCTGCACCAGCCCTGTCAGGCACCTCAAAGGGCCAAGGTGCTTCCAGGAGCTGGCGAGGGACTGTAAGGAAAGGACTGCTGGGTCCCAGGTCCCCAGCCAGGAGCCTCAGTTAGACCTTCCCACTCCCCAGGGACCCCAGCTGGCTCTTTCCAGGGCGAGGCCAGACATTGTTCCACTGGTGTGTGCAGGGCCAGAGGGGGAGGGCTGGGCCCAGTGTGCAAGGCTGGTGTTCCTGGGAGCCAACAGGGAGGGTGGTACAACAGCGACAGTGCTGAGATCCTGTCACTAGAGAGGTGGAAAAACTCAGGTAAGTGGCCTTTGTGACAAGAGTAAGCATAGAGGGCTTGGGGGTGGGAGCAAGACATGATTCCATAGGGTTTTGGTCCGATCCTCTATTCAAGCCTCAGTTTCCCCAATTGTAACTTGTGTATTTCTGTTGTTTTTGTTTGTTTGTTTTATTGAGACAGGGGCTCCCTCTAGCCCCAGCTCATCTTGAACTCAGTATTTGGACCAGGCTGGCCTCAGTCTCACAGAGATTTGCTTGCCTCTGCCTCCTGAGTCCTGGGATTAAAGGTGTGTGCCACCATCACCAACTCCCCAACTATAACTTTTATTTATTTATATATTTTTTGTTTGTTTGTTTTTGGTCTTTTCAAGACAGGGTCTCACTGCAGTCCCAGCTGTCCTGGACTCACTCTGTAGACCAGGCTGGCCTTGAACTCACAGAGATCCGCCTGCCTCTGCCTCCCAAGTGCTAGGATTAAAGGCATGCAACACCACGCCCGGCCTAACTTTTAAAAGCCTTGGTGAACATGTTCAAAGAATGGTCTTGATAAGCTGGGGGTGGTGGCGCACGCCTTTAATCCCAGCACTTGGGAGGCAGAGGCAGGCAGATCTCTGTGAGTTCAAGGCCAGCCTGGTCTACAGAGTGAGTTCCAGGCCAGCTGGGGCTGCAGGAAGACCCTGTCTCGAAAAGACAAAAAGAATGACCTTCATGATGAATTTCCCATTTTCCTTGGTCCCTAGTGCTCAAGGCACGACTACAGCGTCTCTAGACCCATATGCCCCAGACCTGATCTCCAGCCCCCTGGGGCGCCCCAATGCTGCCCCACTGTCTGCTGGGACCATGACCTCCCTCCCTGCTGCCCTCCTGGCTTGGGGCCTGTGTGGACTCTGTGACCACTGCAAGGCCACCTGCATCCTGCAATTTAAATCTCTCAATGAGGTTAAATAGCTACTCAAGATCCATTTCACAGACAAGGAAACTGAGTCTCAGAGAGGTCAAGTCTTTCACCCAAAGGCACACAGCTTTGTGTGAGTCAGAAGAGTCAGGATTTGAACTCAGGACCTCATCAACATGATCTTTCCTTGGGCGGATCCCTTCAAAAAAGTTCTCTACAGCTGCCTCCTCCAGGAAGTCCACTCTGACTGCCTGTGTTGGCCCGCTGTGCAGCCACACTCCATCATAGTCAGATCCTTTCTCTTTATCTGCTTTATTAGCATAGAACAGATGATTGAACATGATGCAGGGCATCCGTTGATGAGTTGTGACCCTTATGTGCCCTCCTGAGCCCACTAGGGCCACCAAGTTCTCAGATATATCCTCTACCCCAAATGCTGTGTCCTTTTGTGATTCATCTCTCTTGCCCCACCATCCCACTCCCATCACCAGGCAACCACTCAAAGCTGCTGTAGATGGGCTTGCTCTCTCTAGAATCTTCTATAGATAGGTCATAATGTGCCATCCTTGTTGGTGACACGGTGACACTGATCTTTTATTATTTTTATTTTATGCAAATGAGTGCATTGCTTGCGTGTGTGAGAGCATCCGTGCCATATAATGACTGTGGAGGTTAGAAGAAGGTGTTGGATCCCCTGGAACCGGAGTTAGGGATGGTTGTTAGCTGCCATGTGGGTGCTGGAACTCAAACCCGGGTCCTCTGCAACAGCAGTCAGTGCTCTTAACCACTGAGCCATCTCTCCAGCTCCATGACACTTTTTTTTTTTTAATGTGTGGACTCCTCACCCCCATCAGGCTGAGCTGGGGCCCAGGATTTGGTCTTGTATGTCTCGATGTCCCTGCACCTGGTGCAGGGCTGGGCACACAGGAAGTGCCTAATAAATGCTGTCTGGAAGGAGGCAGGGCAGTGCAGCATGGGAGATGCAGCCTCAGGTGGGCAGAGCGAATCCAGGTCTGAGGAAGGCTACCCTGGCTGCTGTGGAGATGGAGAGGGCACTGTCCCCGACTGTCCCCCAGAGTCCAGAATCCTGAGACTTTGGATTCGGATCCTGGCAGCTTGCAGGGTGGGCTGAGGAGTGGGCTTCTGGCCTTCACCCTATGGGCACTGGCTGTGGGTTCTAGAAGGGAGAGCTGTGCAGCTGAATGGAGGCAGGTGGGCGGGAGGTGGCAGCAGGGGCCTCCTGAACCAGTCAGACTCCTTGCGAGGACCTCGGGGCTCTGAGCGCTGAGTAAGGAGCCAAGTGTTAGGAGGGGAGGGGAGCAGCATCAGTTAATTAGCTCGAATTATCGGGAAATTCCAGTTCATGCCCCATCAGGCCAGGCAGGAGCGGGAGGCATTTCTAAGGATTCCAGGTACTGGCCAGCTCTGCCCCCCTCCTCCCCCAGGCCTCTGGCTTCACCCCTGGTCAGGGCAACCAGCCACGTCTGGAGCTGCCGCCTCCTGGGGCCCCGTGGTCCATTTTCCACATGGAAAAGCTGGGCCAACCAGAACTTGGGGAGTTGGCTGAGGTCACTCAGGAGCCTCCCCAGGAACAGGCAGGTCACTGCAGAGCGTGGCTCTTTCAGGGAGAGCCACAAAGGTTGACATGCATTATGGAGCACTTACTGCATACCATCCATGGGATCAACTTTGGGGACAAGGGCTGGCTTGGGAGTTTGTTTTGTTTGGGGCTCTGAATGACCTCTGGGGGCCGAGTTCCAAAGTCACTCTTGTGCAGGGCTTACCCTCAGAGGGTCTGCGCACCTCTGTGGAGGCTCCTCTTTGGGAGCACCTCATCTTCCCACCTCTGTGAGGCCAGTTTCTGCGAGTCCCTTGCTGAGGGACACCTGCCGGGATGCCCTTTGACCTTGCCATTTCCCACCTGGGATGGAACTCCCTGTTCTGGCCCCAGTGCTGCAGCCTCTCCAGGGCGAGGCTGTGACTCATCTCTTGGTCTGGGTACAGGGAGCCAGGATGGAGGACTCAGATGCAGCAGGAGTGATGACGGACAGGCGCAAGGTCTCATGGGTGATTACGGCTGGTTGCGTGGGTGGGTGGATGAGGGAACTGTTTACCGATGGATGAATGGATGAAATAATGGAAACAAATTGGTAATGGAGCAGAGGAGCAGGTGGTCGCCGGTGAATGAATGGTGCTGTGTGGTTACGTGAGGAATCCAGGGATGCGCCAGGTCTGAGTGCTGCAGCTGAATGGGTGGATGGACAGACAAGTGTGGAGGGGGGATGTAACATAATGAATGAAGTGTCACATGAATGAAAAGATGTGTGGGTGGGTAGGTGGGTGCAGAGATGGATGAATCCAGAGATGGGTAGATGATAGGTGGATGGTGGATGAAGGATGATCAGTGAATGGACAATGGGTGATGGGTGGGTGGTGGATGAAAGATGATGGATGGTAGATGAAAGATGATGGATGGATGGATGGATGGATGGATGGATGGATGGATGATGGGTGGATCAATGCATGGTGGATGAGGGGCTAGTGGGTGCATGGATGGATGGTGGATGAGTGGATAATGGATAGGTGGATGAATGAATGAATGGGTAGATGGATGGTGGGTAGATAGAAGGATAATGGGTAAATAGATGGTGGGTAATGAATGGATGATGGATAGTGGATGGATGGTGGATGGTGGATGGATGGATGGTGGATGGTGTGTGATGGATGGATGATGGATGCATAGATGGTGGATGAAGGATAATGGGTGGATGATGGGTGGATGATGGATGGATGATGGTGATGGATGGATGGTGGATGGTGGGTGGTGGATGGATGATGAATGCATAGATGGTGGATGAAGGATAATGGGTGGATGATGGGTGGATGATGGATGGATGGATTATGGTGATGGATGGATGGTGGATGGTGGGTGGTAGATGAAGGATAAGGGTGGATGATGGTGATGGATGGATGGTGCATGGGAAGATCCAGTTTAAATTGGGGGCTAGTTCTCAGCTACCACCCCTCAGCGCACCATGTGGGAGCCATGGGATTTCGCTGACCCTGCCCCAAGAAGGAGTAAGCAATGTGGCTCAGGCACATGATGCTAGGCAGAGCAGCAGCATGCAGTAGCGGGGAACAGGGGGTCTGTTATTGGCTCTGGGAGCTGACATCATTTTGCTTATAAAAGCAAGTTAGGGGCTGGAGAGATGGCCTAGTGGTTGGGAGCGCTGACCGCTCTTGCAGAGGACCCGGGTTCGATCCCCAGCACCCACATGGCGGCCGAGAACCGTCTGAAACTCCAATTCCAGGAGAACTCCAGTTCCAGGGGAGTCCGAGACCCTCTTCTGACCTCTGCGGCATTGCACGTCATGGGTGCACAGACTTGCATGCAGACAGTGCATTCATGCACATACAGAAATAAATAAAATTAATAAAAAAAAAGCAAGTTAGCCGGGCGTGGTGGCGCACGCCTTTAATCCTAGCACTTGGGAGGCAGAGGCAGGCAGATCTCTTTGTGAGTTCAAGGCCAGCCTGGTCTACAGAGTGAGTTCCAGGACAGCTGGGGCTACAGAGAGACCCTGTCTTGAAAAGACCAAAAAAAAAAAAGACAAAAATCGAGTTGTAGCAGGCAATAAATCGAATTCTCCATTATAATCATCATTTCACAGAATTCCCAGCCGTTAGTTAGTTCCGTGCACATACAGGCTGAAGCAGGCCTGAATTTTGAGTGACCATTGGGTTGGACAGCGGTCCATCAACCTGCGTAGGTGGTGAGGGGCTGGAAGGAGATCTACCAGATCACCGGCTGCAAAGTGAGTTATGAGTGACTGTAGGCTGAAGATAGGCCATCAGCCATCAACCTGAAATTCCTGTCCAGAGACCAGCAGTCTTTGGGCAGGTGGGAAAGCATGGCTAGACAGGAAATGTTCGGTTTTCCCAGGCTAAGGACCTGAGTTGGAAGTACCTCTCAGGTTGGGTTATGGAAGTAATCAACTGACCTCTGCACTGAGGGGCTGGTTCCCCACAGTGCCCTGCTCCCCTTCCCTTAGCAGGACCACACTGTACCTGTTTTTCGCAAGAGAAGCTCCAACAATGGTGGATGGTGGATAATGGGTGGATGGAAAGACAGGAGAAGAGATGAATGGTAGACTGGTACTGAGTGATTGCTGCAGTGCCGGAAGGCTGTGTTGAGGCTGGTCTGGAAGGAAGGATTCATCCCACAGGCTTAGGGGTGCAGGTGGCTGGTGGGGCCCCGGGGTCTCCTAGAGGGACCATGTGTACATTTATCTGATCCTTCCTCAGCATTTCTGCCCCTTGCCTGCAGGCCTGGGAGACCCTGTATTGGGAAGCCCCTGCCTAGGGGCCAGTGTAGACCACAGGACACACTTTATTTTGTTTCTAGCACTTGGTGCTGGGAGAGCTTAGGGTCTCAGGGAGTCCCCAGAGCAGACTCGGAGGGTTATGAAGACTGTAGTTCTTCACAGGAAGGGCAGAGATGCCAGAGCCGGAGGCTGAGCAGCCCAGCCTGTGTTCCTCCTGAGCCAGAGCTTGGAGTCACGCTGGCAGGATGCTGAGCTCTCACTGGGTTTTGAGGCCAGGAGAGTCGGACCATCCTTGGGAAGGTGAGGAGGAGCTGATAGCAGAGCTGCAGTCAGCATCGCCCAGGCTGCTGTGCAAAGCTGGCTTTGGGGACAGGGGATCCCAAGGCAGCGAAAGGCAACTGCAGTCCCACAGGGGGAGAGGTGATGAGATTGAACTGCAATGGCAGCCTTCAAGGAGCTGAGAGGCAGATGGAATTGAAGAACACGGAGGATGAGGCTGTGGCAAGCATATAAGCTTGGATGTGTATGAGGGGAACATGAAGGGAATAGGCTCTGCTTTGGGCTTTGGTCAATCGGTAGCTTTGTATGGCTTTCATGAGGGAAGTTTGATGCTGAACTTACTTTGGAGTATTGTTCTGCAGTATACGTGGGAGTGAGGAGGAGGAGGAGGAGGGGAAGGAGGAGGGGGAGGGGAAGGGGGAGGAGAGCATAGTGGACATGACCCGGGTGCAGGACCATGGATTTCCAGGGAGTAACTCGTCTGTCCACGGTGCAGCCTGAAATGAGCTCACCCGTCAGGTCTGAAAAGCTGGTGCCTGGACAGAGGCCACGGGAAGCCTTTGAGAGTGGATGGGACCCTTCAAGGTCTATGTGAGGTCCACTTTGATGCTCCCGGGTCCTTCATTTCCCTGAGATCCAGTGTTCTTCTGGTCACAAGAGTACACAGGACAGAGTCAAAGAGGCATCGGGGAAGCCCAGGCTTGGAGCACGGCACAGGCACTGGGGGCAGCGGGAGTCAGGACACCTCTTTCCTCTTGTGCTGTGGAGATGCAGGGGACCCGCCAGCCACTCACACAGCTCTGTCCCATGTGAGGAAGGCCACCTCAGTCTCCACCGAGGCTCCTCCCACTCCTGTCAGCCGGAGTCCGTGGGAGGGAGGAGGTGCCGTAGGAGGGGACCAGACCACAGCAGCCATCCCCCAATCTCCCTCCTGGAATCTCTGGAGATGCTGGCCCAGGGCCCTGACCTAGGATGGGCCTTTGGCCAGGCTGAGGGTGCAGAGCAGAGGCCTGGGGCCAGCCTGGCGCTTTGTGGGCTTTCTGCACTCACATCCATGTAGAAAGTCTTTCATGAATGAAGATTCAAAAACCTGCAGATATTACATCAACTTCCGGCTTCTCTTGGAGAGTTGGAACAGCCAGTTCTGGGCTGTATTCCCAGGGGGGCCACACTTGGTTGCAGCAATGTGTGCTTAAGACAGGGCCCAGGCCCCAGTCCCACCAGCCCCTCTCATCTCTCCACTGTGGATGTCAGTCACTCAAAGTCTGCTCATGGCTGAAGCTGGGTTCAGACCCTTTGAGTTGTCTCCCTCTTGTCTGCAGCAGGGCCTGAGTGCGCGTCCCTCTGCCCACCGGGATCCAGATCCTCAGGGCTCCTGTCTCTGCCCTACAAGGCTCAGGGCTGTGCCTCGGGGGACGGTGATGGGCTGAGACTTGGCCAGGGCCTTGAGGCCAGGTGGGAGGCAGATCCACATCTGCGAGAGGGACGTGTCCGCCGGCCGGTCACACGGCCCAGGCTCATCCCCAAGGCATGCAGCTGTAGAGACACTGTGAGGGCTGGGCCTGGGGTGGAGCCAGCCTGGCTGCGGAATATCAGGGTCCCACATCCCACAGGCAACCCTTAGCTGTCTAAAAGGAGTGAGGGGGAAAGGGTGAGAGGCAGGAGAAGGTGGTGGCAGGGACATCGAGGCAGAAAGACTTGAATTCTTTTTTTTTTTTTTTTAGTTTTATTTATTTTTGTATGTGTATGAATGTACTGTCTGCATGCAGGTTTGTGCACCCATGTCGTGCAATGCCGCGGAGGTCAGAAGAGGGTCTCAGATTCCCCTGGAACTGGAGTTCTCCTGGAATTGGAGTTATAGACGGTTCTCAGCCGCCATGTGGGTGCTGGGGATCGAACCCGGGTTCTCTGCAAGAGCAGTCGGCACTC